>UESW01002211.1:16840-136780 GCA_900491605.1 Calamus simplicifolius | reverse complement strand
ATTAATTTAATTAATTTAATTTAATATTTAAAAAAATAAAAATAAAATTATTTTTAAAAATAATTTTAAAAAAATAAAAAATTATTTAAAATTAAATTTAAATTAATTAATTTAATATTTAAAAATAAAATTTAAAATTAATTTAAAATTAATTTAAAAATCAAAAATTATTTTTTAAAAAAATTAAATTAAAAATTTAATTTTTAAAATTAAATTAAAAAATTAATTTTTTAATTAATTTACTTTTTTAATTTAAATTTTTTAATTAATTTAATTGTTTGAAGGAAGGAATAATTTTATTTTACAAAAGAGGTAGGGGTAATTTTGTCAAAAGAAAAACTTATTAGATTACAACATAGCCGGTAATGTGGATAGCCACCTCCCCATGAGGTAATATGGATTACCACTGAGTGGTAATCCAGATTATCACTGCAAGATAGATTGCCATTCAAAATACGTACCAAACATGGTTATCCGGTGGGGCCCTTTTAAATTACCAGTAATCTGGATAGATTACCTCCTACCAAATGCCCCCTTAAGGTCTATCTTGAAAAAGATGGTGGCACCCGCCATCATGTCTAACATGTCATCTAATCTGGGGATAGGAAAACTATATTTGATAGTGATTTTGTTGATGGCCCTACTATCCATGCACATTCTCTAGGTACCATCCTTCTTAGGGGTTAAGAGTGCAGGAACTGCACAAGGGCTTAAGCTCTTCCTAATGAATCCTTTCCTAAATAATTCTTTCACTTGTTTCTATAGTTCTTGATGTTCAGTGGCGTTCATCCTATAATGAAAAAATGTTGGGAAAATTATTGAGAAATTATTTATCCAATTATTAATTTTGATGATTAACAAAAGCCATGAGTATATTCCTTATGTTTCTGATAGATTTGATAAGTGTTTCAGGAATTAAGATCGGTTATTTATCAAAATGGTACTTAGAAATCAGTTTTGAATTGAATTTCAATGGATTTATTTAATTTCAGAACTTGGAGCCTACACCTAGAACCTCTCAAGCCGACTCCAGAGAGTATCGTAACAGTTCAGAATTTTGGCACGGTTCAGAGTCGACACCTAGAATTTCGGAGCCGACACCTGAGGTTTCGAAGCCAACACATGGATTTCAGGAGCCGACTCTAACCTGAGTTACAGAGACTATGTTTTCGAAGGATTCTTGGAGCCGACACTTTAGAAATCGGGAGTCGACTCTAGCCAGCAGTGAGTCGACACCTTGTAAAGTCGGAGCCGACTCCACGTCGAATCATTTTTTTGCTATTTTTTGGAAGACGGTCTGGAGCTGACACATGAAAAGTTGGAGCCGACTCCAACCTGTCAAGGATGATTTTCAAAAGTGCCAGATTAGCTCCAACGGCTATTTTTTCTCACCTACTCTTCAACGGATCTATTTTCTTGCATGGAAAACTCATCCAAGTACACTTCAATGGCTATTTTCTCACCTAATCTCGGATTGAAAATCATAAAAAGGGGATATCCGACCGTTCGAAAACAAGAGAGAAAAATGAAAAAAATATCAAGAAAATATCCAGAGAAAAAGAGAGAAATTTCAAAGAGAAATCTTTGAGTCCATGTCTATCATCTGATAAGAGGTTATAGAGAAATCCAAAGCCTTCAAAGATCAAAATCAGAGGATTTTCAAAGGAGAAAAGAAGAAGAACAAAAGCCCTATTTCCTCAACATTCTCTTCAACGAGCTGTGTTCAAGATTCAAAGTTTTATCCTTGCTCATCCATTCAAAAGAGAAGAGGAAAAGAAGAAAAAAGAAAAGCTCAACCTCAAATCGCTTCAAACTGGCTTTTCTAATCTTATTTTATTTACATTGTATATTTGCTCATTTAAGGAGTTCTTAATTGCTGTAAACTTTATTTTGATTTGCTGTTTACTAATTCAATCAGGGGGATTGAATTAGTTGAAGTAGTTTACCTCGGGGTCAAGCTAGTTTAGCTTGGGTTAAGGTTTTGTGCTGGTGAACCTGTGAAAACCGGCTGGGTTCGTTGTGATCCCATGTAAAACAATAAGTTAGGGTTGTGAGCTTGTAAAATAACTCGACTGTAATCAGATCTAGTGATTATAGTGTGGACCCAAGAGTTGCTTGGAAGTGGACGTAGGTGTGGGATACACCGAACCAATATAAATCATTATGTTTATCGTTCCTTTGACTCTCTCTTTCTATCTTCTTCATATTATGCATAGTAGTTATTAGTTCACTTCACTTGTGCACTTTCGTTAAGAAATTAGTTTTAAGTTTTAAAGTGTTAATTTTTTAAAGAACCCAATTCAACCCCCCCTCTTGGGTTGCCATCTGGGCCAACAATTGGTATCAGAGCTTGTGCTCATTTCTAGTTGATCTAACGATTAAGAGTTAAATATCCAAATGGCAACTCAAGCTGGATCATCTTTTGCTGAAGGTCAATCCACTAATAGGCCACCTTTGTTTAATGGCTCTAATTATTCATATTGGAAAGCAAGAATGAGGATTTTCATTCAAGCTTTAGATTATGAATTATGGAGTGTCATTACAAGTAGACCTAGCACACCCACACACATTATAGATGGTTCAATAGTTCCTAAGCCCGAAAGGGATTGGAATGAGAACGATAGGAAAATGGCTCAGCTTAATGCCAAAGCCATGAATATTTTATATTGTTCTTTGGATGCTAATGAATTTAATCGCATATCTACTTGTTTATCTGCCAAAGAAATATGGGATAGATTAGAAGTTACCCATGAGGGTACTAACCAAGTAAAAAATCTAAAATTAACATTTTAGTACACAAATATGAATTGTTTAGCATGGAACAAACTGAATCAATCACATGCATGTACACTAGATTCACAGATATTGTTAATGGTTTGAAAAGTCTTTGTAAGACTTATACTAATTCTGATTTGGTGCGTAAAATTCTTAGATCTCTTCTAAGATCATGGGAAGCTAATGTAACTACAATCCAAGAAGCTAAAGACTTAAATGTTCTACCTTTGGAGGAGTTACTTGGATCCTTGATGACTCATGAGCTGATAATGAAGCAGCATCAAGAGGAAGAAGTCAAGAAGAAAAGAACCATAGCACTCAAGGCTGCAGAACATGATAAGAGCAGCAGCAAGGAAGAAGAAGATGATGATGAGACAGCTCTCCTTGCTAGAAAATTCAAGAAATTTATGCAAAGAAGGAGACTCTTCCACAAGAGAAAGTCTAGAATAAAATTAGAAGGAGAAAGAGAAAAAGAAAAGGATAAGGACAAAGACAAAGACCCCTTAATATGTTATGAATGCAAGAAATCGGGGCACTTTAGATCAGATTGTCCTCAATTAAAGAAGGGATATAAAAAGAAAAAGAAGGCTTATGTTGCAACATGGAGTGATAGTGAAGAATCTTCATCTGAAGAGGAACAAAATGAAGTTGCAAACATATGCTTCATGGAAAACGACGACAATGAGGTAAGTTCTGAAACCCTTAATGATGATTTTATATTTGATGAATTATATGATGCTTTCAATGAATTAGTTAGTGATTTTAAGGTTTTTAGAATGAAAAATAAATCTTTGAAAACTAAAAACCTAAATCTTCTCAAAGAGAAAAATGAACTAATTCTAGAGGTTAAAAATCTAAAATCTGAAAATGAAATATTTTAAAAGAAAAAGAATTAATTTCTAAGGAAAATCTTGATTTAAAGAAAGAAGTTGATAAATATAAGAATATTGTTGATAGATTTACATATAGCTCAAAAAAATTAAATTTACTTTTAAGTAATCAACGAGCTGTATTTGATAAAGCTGGATTAGGATATAGACCTCACATGAAACAAAAATATGTAAACACTTTCTTTATTAAGAAACCTACTAAAAATGATATTTCATGTTATCATTGCAACAAAAAGGGATATAAATCATATGAATGTAATTTTAGAAAAACTAATAAGAATTTAAATCTTAAAGGAAAGAAAATATAGGTTCCTAAAGGAACAATATTTATTGCTACTAACCATGAAGGACCCAAGAAAGCTTGGGTACCTAAACAAAAGATTTGATTATCTTGCAGGAGTGTCTTATGGCCAAAGGATCAAAAAGAAAGTAGTATCTTGATAGTGGCTACTCAAGACACATGACGGGTGACAAGGAGCAATTCATCATCCTTGAAGATAAAAGAGGAGGAGTTGTTACTTTTGAAGATAATGGCAAAGGCCAAATTATGGGATTTGGTAAAATTCAAATAACTTCATCCACCTTTATAGAAAATGTTTTATATGTTGTTGGTTTAAAGCATAATCTAATTAGCATTATCCAATTATGTGATAAAGGTTTCAAAGTTTTCTTTGAAGCTTTTATCTGCATTATTTCTAATCCCATTGACAATAGCATTATATTTGTTGAAAATAGAAATGGCAATGTATACTTAATTGATTTAGACAATTTGTCTACCAGTAACCATTGCTTAATTGTTGATAATGCTAAGGTTAATGAGATCTGATGGTTATGGAATCGTAGATTAGGTCATGTAAGCACACACCTAATTTCAAAATTAGTTAGAATGGATTTAGTTAAAGGACTTCCAAAGTTAGATTTTGAAAACAATAGAATTTGTGATGCATGTCAATTTGGAAAACAAACTAGAAATTCTTTCAAATCTAAGAATATTGTTTCAACTACTAGGCCACTTGAACTACTACATATGGACCTTTTTGGACCTACTAGAACCACTAGTCTAGGAGGAAAGAAATATGGTATTGTGATAGTAGATGATTATTCTAGATACATTTGGGTATTATTTTTGGCTCATAAAGATGAGACTTTCTCGATATTTCTAAAATTCTTCAAGAAAGTCACAAATAAAAAAAACAACACCATAGTGTCTCTTAGAAGTGATCATGGAACTGAATTTGAAAATCATTTATTTGAAAATTTCTGTATTGAAAATGACATTCATCATAATTTTTCTATATGTAAAACACCACAACAAAATGGAGTTGTAGAAAGAAAAAATAGAACATTAGAAGACATGGCCCGTACCATGCTATGTGAAAGCCAACTCCTAAAGTACTTCTAGGTGGAAGCTATAAACACAGCATGTTACATCCTTAATAGAGCTTTAATTAGGCCAATTCTTAAGAAAACTCCCTATGAACTATAGCATAAAAGGAAACCTAACATTAGTTATTTTCATGCATTTGGTTGTCGATATTTTATTTATAATAATGGTAAAGATAATCTTGGAAAGTTTGACGCTAAATATGATGAAGGTATATTTTTAGGTTATTCAACATCTAGTAAAGCATATAGAGTGTTCAATAAGAAATATTTAATTGTTGAAGAATCAATTCATGTAGTTTTTGATAAGTCCTTAGCATCAAGTTCTGAAAAGATTGATGATGAGGAAGATACAATTTTGCTTGAAAGAGATATTGAAAAATTAAATATAGATGTATCTTCAGACCATGAACAAGAAGCTAAGGATGATAATTCACCTAAGGATGATGTTATTGATACTACTCATAATGATGTAGATCTACTTAGATATTGAAAATATGCTTATGGTCATTCTAAGGATTAAAGCATAGGTGATCCATCTCAAGGAGTAAGAACTAGATCATCAATGAGGAACATCAATAATCATCTTGCATTTGTGTCTCATATAGAACCCAAAACTATTGAAGAAGCTGAAAAAGATAGTAATTGGATGTTAGCTATGCAAGAGGAATTAAATCAATTTATTAGGAATAATGTATGGTCTTTAGTTGATAGACCCAAAGGTCATTCTGTTATAGGATCTAAATGGGTATTCAGAAATAAATTAGATGAAAATGGCATAGTAATTAGAAATAATGCTAGATTAGTTGCAAAAGGATATAATCAAGAAGAAAAAATTGATTTTGATGAAACTTTTGCATCTGTTGCTAGATTAGAAGCAATTAGACTATTACTTACATTTGCATGTCATATAAACATTAATTTATTTCAAATGGATGTTAAAAGTGCATTTTTAAATGGATTTATAAATGAGAAAGTTTTTGTAGAACAACCACCAGGTTTTGAAGATCATGAATTTTCAAATCATGTTTTTAAATTACACAAAGCACTTTATGGTTTAAAACAAGCCCTAGAGCTTGTTATGATAGATTAAGCAAATTTCTAATTAAAAATAATTTTTCTAGAGAAAATGTTGATAAAACCCTATTCTTAAAAAGAAAAGATAAAGATTTATTGGTAGTACAAATCTATGTAGATGATATTGTATTCGGTGCTACTAATAATCTTTTGTGTCAAGAATTTGCAAAGTTAATGCAGGGTGAATTCGAGATGAGCATGATATGAGAACTCAACTTCTTCCTAGGACTTCAAATCAAACAAGAAAGAGAGGGAATCTTCATCAATCAAACAAAGTACACAAAAGAAATTCTCAAAAAGTTTGGTATGGATCTAGTCAAACCTCTCGGAACACCAATGAATCCTTCATGCAAATTAGATAAAGATGAAGACGGTAAGCCAGTTGATCAAAAGCATTATAGAGGTATGATCGGTTCATTACTTTACTTAACGACAAGTAGACCTGATATCATGTTTGCTGTTTATTTATATGCATGATATCAATCTGAACCTAAAGAATCTCATTTAATTGCAGTAAAAAGAATACTTAGATATCTAAATGGAACTAAAAATGTAGGATTATGGTATTCTAGAGACTCAACATTAAATTTGATTACATATTTTGATTCTGATTAAGCTGGTTGTAAATTGGATAGAAAAAGTACAAGTGGTGCATGCCAATTTTTAGGAAGTAACTTAATCTCTTGGTTCAGCAAAAAGTAAAATTCGGTTGCACTATCAACTGCTGAAGCTGAATATATTGCAGCTGGAAGTTGCTGTGCTCAAATCCTTTGGATTAAGCGACAACTTAAAGATTATGGTATAACAATTGATAAAACACCAATTAGATGTGATAATACTAGTGCAATAAACTTAACTAAAAATCCTATACAACACTCAAGAACTAAACACATTGAAATTAGATATCATTTTATTAGAGAACATGTAGCTAATAATGACATTTGTCTTGATTATGTTAGTACTGATGAACAATTAGTTGATATTTTATAAAACCCTTAAGTAAAGAGAGATTTTGTTATCTTAGAGGAGAATTAGGAGTCTATGATCCATTGGAATGAATTTTAAATCTCCTAGGAATGATTATCTAGAATTCAATCATTTTTAAAAATTTTCTTATAATTTTAATGTTGGTCCAGATAGCAACCCAAGAGGGAGGGTGAATTGGGTTTTTCAAAAATTAAACTCCTTTTAAAAACAATCCCCCAGTGGAAGTGAAAACTTAGATGTATACGAATTAAAACAGAGTATGCAATAATAGAGAATAAGAGACATAGAAACAATCACGGCAAACACAAGAAGTTTTATAGTGGTTCGGTGTACCTACACCTACATCCACTCCCAAGTACCTCTTGGGTCCACACTATAATCAATCTGATTACAGCAGAGTTGTTTTGCAAGCTCACAACTCAAACTTGTTGTTTTCCGGGTGCACAACGAACCCAGCTGGTTTTCAAGGCTCACCAGCACACAACCTTACAACACAAGCAAACTGCTTGCATAAGGCTAACAGCCTCAACGGAATCAATAATCCGATTGACCCAGCAAACAATAACGTTTTACAAGTTTAAAAGCTCCTCCAATGAGCAAATATACAATAATTGAAAGAATAAGGAGATAGAAATCAAAGCCTGATTTGCAGATCTTGATGGCTTGCTTCTTCTCTTCTCTTGAGTGGATCTTCCTTTAGAATGCTCTTGAAGCTTGAAGATCAGAAAGCTAGGGCTTGCATCTTCTCTTGAGATTTCTTCAAAATGAAACCACGAAAGCTTGAAATTCTCTCTTTTCTTTTGGGGAATCAGTATAATCTTTCCTTTTGAATCTTCCCTCTTTTCTCTTTTGATTTTCTGATAGATTTCAAAGGTTTTTCTTTATTCTTGTCTCTCTCTTTCGGATACAACAGACTCCTTTTATAGATCTTCTTAATCCATAAATAGCTAAAAACTATCCGTTAGAAACAAGTGTAAGAAGGATTAGAACCAAATATGGTAATAGCCGTTGGGATTAAAAAGATAAAACTAGAGTTTAGAGACGTTCTGACAGTTCTGGAGTCGTTCTGACAATTGGAGTCGACTCTAACTTTTCTGGAGTCGGCTCTAAATCGAAAATCCCCAATGATCTGGAGTCGTCTCTGGCTTTTCTGGGGTCGACACAAAATTTCCGGAGTCGACTCTAACTTACCCGGAGTCGACTCTAGGTCGGGCCAGAAAAATCGACTTCTTTTCTGTGGAGTCGACTCTAACAGTCTCGGAGTCGACTCTAAGTCGTGCCAGTTCCGGAGTCGGCTCTGTGATTCCGGAGTCGACTCTAATGTCTGCAATTCTTACCTAGACATTAGATTCGATCCAGAACACATTGTCTTGATTTTGATTTTCAAAGTCATAAACTGAAACACTAAATCAAAATCATTAGAGCCTTCAAAATTATACTCAAATAGTTTTGTTAATCATCAAAATCATCAATTGGGTCAACAATCTCCCCCTTTTTGATGATAACAAAAACTTTGAGTATATGCATTAAAAATTCATCAAACTAAGGATTATAGTCATTTTAACTTTAAAACTTCCTAATTAGAGAATTTGATGCCAAGTTTCAAAATGAACTTTAAAATACTTGAGTTCTATTATAAACAACAATCAAGATTATTTAACATTTCATAGAAAATGTTAAGCTCCCCCTGCATTGAGTAGCTCCCCCTATATACATGTAAATAAATTGAAATCGATTAATTATTTCAATTGATTAGAATTTAAAATTTCTCTCTCCCCTTTTTATCAATTTTCATATTATCTTATTCTTATATTCTTTCATTTTCTTTCTTTGCATATACACTATCTCTCCCCCTTTTTTGTTATCAGCAATAAGGAGAGTAAAAAAAATTTATAATCTCAATCATAGAGATAGTAAATCCAATAATCATAAAATTTGAAAAAAAGAAATTGTATTTCAATTCAAGAACCATTACATCAGTTGATCAAAATACATTCACATAAATACATATCAATAAAAATCCTAGATACAAGCTATCAAACTTCCAACTATCACAATAGGAAATAGAAGGTCAATCAAACATGTTTGAATACAATTTTCTTTAGATGACCTATATCTCCATTACATCATCCTTTTGTGATTTCTTAAATTTTCAAGACAAGCTTCAATTTGAGAGACTGCAAGGTCAATATCCTTCTTCAATTGACCGTTGCATGAACATACGATCTGATCCATCGGCAATGCCTTCCATCCTTTCGAAGATCTTGTGAAGCTCAGCTCCAAAGGATTCCACAGAACGCCTAAGGTAAAGGATAGCATGTCCAGTCTCGAATTTAATTCTTCCTTAACTGATTAAAGTCATCTTTCAATTGATTAATTTCATTTGACCTGTGACTGTCATACTCAGCAAGTAAGCTTCTTAACTGATCAAGTTGTTCATTAGAAAATCTCCAGAAAAAATGTTGCTGATGTGGAGGTGATGGAATAGAACTCGGTCCGGCCTCGAAGGTCCAGCAGAGAAGGTCCCGCAAAGATGAATCAGGGACTGATGGTCCAGGGATGTCCTCTACTCTGGCCTCCTCAACTCTGGCCTCCCACCTCCTTTTATCCAACACCATTACTTTCTGAAGCCCATCGGTGAATAGTAGAGACACTGTATAATCAGTGTGTCTCAGTTTTCCTCAATGGTTCATTTCCATGATGAGCACACCTTGGCTTCTAAAAACTAAAGTCAGAATCATACCGTAAGGCAGTGTTGATCTTCTTAGTAGCTGCCTCTGCCATGTACCTATCATCATGCCAGCTAAATTGACTGGCCTCCAGTGATAATGCAGTCCATCAACAAACGTCTCGCTCCGAGACATACTCAAATCTCCCTATTTTGGAAATAAGATTCTACCACAGATATTATGCAATAATCTGAGTTCTAAATTAACTGATTTGCAAAATCTCTTCGAACTCAGTCACATCTCTTCCTAGCATCCTTGATAGTGCTCCACTGTCATCATGTTGATACATTTATTCCAACAGTGGGCATTTCTAATAGGGTTCCAAGAATCTCAGTGTTACCAACCTTGTTCCTCTAACACTTACTAAACCTCCTTCTCCTCTGCTTAATCCATTATAAAACTCTCTTACAATGCAGGATAGTGGGAAATCCAAAGAGCAAACTTTCTCCCATCCCATTTCCTTAAATTTCTTCCAATAGAAAACCCTCCGATTCAAATAAATCAAAATTAACTTTTCTCCCAGTGGTAATGGTCTTACCAGCTAATTGGTCAACCTTGGAGAAGATGGTGAAGGTGGAGAATCCTCTTGAGTGGCCGAAGAGGAAGAGGCGATGGTTGCCTCCGAATCGTGCTTCTCGTTGGAACGGATGCTCCAACAATCGCGCCTTTTAGGAGCCATTGGGATTTGATTGGAAGAGTAATCAAGGGATTTGAAGGGTTTGAGGGGTTGGAAAGGTTTGGAGCTCTAGAGAGATTTTAGGAGACGAGGGGGGGTCGACTCCGCCTTTTTATTTTTGACCTAACTCGACTTAGAGTCGACTCCCGAAAACTGGGTGTCGGCTCCGAACCAGAAAATCTGTCAGCGCTCGTATTAGAGTCGGCTCTGCTCGGATCTAAGACAGACAAACATCAAAAACTCAGGTGTCGACTCCACAAACTGAAGTGTCGACTCTAACAGTTTCAGTAAAAAATTAAGTTTCAAGGATTTGAAACTATTCAAATTAATCATCAAATTATAGATTAAGTGTTTTAGCAATTGGGGAAACAATGAATCAAGATCTAGATAGATTTCCTTATTGAAATATCAAGATTTTTCAAGAAAATGATGAAATCTAGATATTGATGTCCTTAAGAGTTTCAGAAAATATTCCAAAGGATCACAAACTCCTAATTCTCCTCTAAGATAACAAAATCTTTCTTCACTTAAGGGTTTGTTAATATATCTGCAAGTTGTTCTTCAGTATTCACATAATCAAGACAAATTTCATTATTGGCTACATGTTCTCTTATAAAGTGATATCTATTTCAATATGCTTTGTTCTTGAATGTTGAATTGGATTTTTAGTAAGATTTATTGCACTTGTATTATCACATCTTATAGGTGTCTTATCAAGTGTGATACCATAGTCTTCAAGTTGTCTCTTAATCCATAGGATTTGAGCACAGCAACTTCCAGCTGCAACATATTCTGCTTCCGCAGTAGATAATGCAACCGAATTTTGCTTTTTGCTAAACCATGAGATTAAGTTACTTCCTAAAAATTGGCATGCACCACTTGTGCTTTTTCTATCTAACTTGCATCCGGCATAATCAGAATCTGAGTATGCAATTAGATTTAATGTGGAGTCTCTAGAATACCATAAACCTACATTTTTGTTCCACTTAAGTATCTAAAGTATTCTTTTAACAGCTATTAAGTGTGATTCTTTAGGTTCTGATTGAAATCTAGCACATAACATACAGAAAACATAATATCTGGTCTACTTGCTGTTAAATAAAGAAGGATCCGATAATACCTCGATAATACTTCTGATCAACCTTTTTACCTTCTTCATCTTTGTCCAGCTTGCATGAAGGACTCATTGGTGTTCCAGGGGTTTAATTGATTCCATACCAAATTTCTTTAGAATCTCTCTTGTGTACTTTGTTTGGTTGATAAAGATACCCTCTTTGCTTTGTTTGATTTGGAGTCCAAGGAAGAAGTTGAGTTCTCCCATCATGCTCATCTCGAATTCTCCCTGCATTAACTTAGCAAATTCTTGACAAAGAATCGTTAGTAGCACCAAAACAATGTCATCAACATATATTTTTAAGTAAATCTTTACTTTTCTTTTTAAAAATAATGTTTTATCAACATTTCCTCTTGTGAAATCATTTTCAATTAAAAATTTACTTAATCTATCATACCAAGCTCTAGGTGCTTGTTTCAAACCATAAAGTGCTTTGTGTAATTTAAAAACGTGATTTGGAAATTCATGATCTTCAAAACCAGGTGGTTGTTCTACATAAACTTCTTCATTTATAAATCCATTTAAAAATGCACTTTTAACATCCATTTGAAATAAGTTAAATTCATATGACATGCAAATGCAAGTAATAGTCTAATGGCTTCTAATCTAGCTACAGGTGCAAAGGTTTCATCAAAATCAATACCTTCTTCTTGATTATATCCTTTTGCAACTAATCTAGCTTTGTTTCTAATTACCAAGCCATTTTCATCTAATTTATTTCTAAAAACCCATTTTGATCCTATTAGAATGATTTTTAGGTCTTTCAACTAAAGTCCAAACATTATTTCTTGTAAATTGATTTAATTCTTCTTGCATTGCTAACATCCAATTATTATCTTTTTCAGCTTTTCTATAGTTTTAGGTTCAATTTGAGATACAAATGCAAGATGATTACTGATATTTCTCATTATGATCTAGTCTTACACCTTGAGATGGATCACCTATAATCAATTCCTTGGGATGACTATAAGCATATCTCCAGTCTCTGGAAGATCTTTATCATTATGATCATATCAATCATCGTCCTTAGGTGATCATCATCTTTAGCTTCTTCTTGATCTGAAGATACATATTAATTTTTCAATCTTTTCAATTGTATCTTCCTCATCATCAATTTTTCGAACTTGATGCTAAAGACTCATCAAACACTACATGAATGGATTCTTCTACAACTAAGTTTTCTTGTTAAATACTCTATAGCTTTACTAGATGTTGAATATCCTAGAAAAATCCTTCATCAGATTTAGCATCAAATTTTCCTAAGATTGTTTTACCATTATTATGAATAAACATTTACAACCAAATGCATGAAAGTATTTTAAATTTGGTTTTCCTATTATCCATAGTTCATAGGAGTTTTCTTAAAATGGTCTAATTAGGGCTCTATTTAAGATGTAACATGCTGTGTTTATAGCTTCCGCCCAAAAATATTTTGGAAGTTGGCTTTCACATAGCATGGTACGGGCCATGTCTTCTAAAGTCCTATTCTTTCTTTCTACAACTCCATTTTGTTGTGGTCCTAGGTGCTGAAAAATTATGATAATGCCTTTTTCAAAACAGAATTTTCAAATAAGTGATTTTCAAATTCAGTTCCATGATCACTTCTAATAGACACTATGGTAGTGTTTTTCTCATTTGTGACTTTCTTAAGAATTTCAGGAATATTGAGAAAGTCTCATCTTTGTGAGCCAAAAACATTACCCAAGTGAATCTAGAGTAATCATCTACTATCACAAGACCATATTTCTTTCCTCCTAGACTTGTGGTTCTAGTAGGTCCAAAAAGGTCCATGTGTAGTAGCTCTAGTGGCCTAGTAGTTGAAACAACATTCTTAGATTTGAAAGAAGTTCTTGTTTGTTTTCCAAATTGACATGCATCACATATTTGATTATTTTCAAAATTTAAACTAGGAATACCTTTAACTAAATCCATTTTCAATAGTTTAGAAATTAGGTGTGTGCTTGCATGACCTAATCTACGATGCCATAGCCAACCAATCTCATTCATCTTAGCATTATTAGCAACTAAGCAATGATTACTTGGAGATAAATTACTCAAATCAATTAAGTACACATTGCCATAACGTTTACCAACAAGAATAATGCTGTTATCAATGGATTAGTAACAGTGCAAATAGAAGCTTCAAAGGAAACTTTGAAACCTTTATCACACAGTTGCTAATACTTATCAAGTTATGCTTAAGTCCATCAACATATAAGACATTATCAATATGAGTAGATGGAGTAATTTGAATCTTACCAATACCCATGATATGGCCTTGACCATTATCACCAAAAGTAACTACTCCACCTCTTTTTGATTCAAGGGTGATGAATTGATCTTTGTCACCCTCATGTGTCTTGAGCAACCACTATCAAGGTACCACTTTTTTTCAGTCTGATGGCTGCAAGACACTCCTGCAAAATATTCATATCTTAACTTTAGGTACCCAAGCCTTCTTGGGTCCTTCATGGTTAGATGCAATAAATATTGTTCCTTTGGGAACCCAAATCATCTTTTTATCATGTGGAGTTTTACACATATAAGATTTTGTCCTTTGTTTCCACATTTAAAACAAGTAATATTTGATGATTTTTCAGCATGTAAAAAAATATTTTTCAAGGATTTTTGCTTTTTAAGTGGATTATATCCTAATCCAGCTTTATCAAAAATAGCTTTTTGGTTGTCCAAAATCATATTAAGTTTGATAGAGCTTAAAGTAAATTTATCAACTATAGGTTTAAGTCTATCAATTTCATTTTTCAAGCTTCCATTTTCTTTTATCAAAAGTTCTTTTTCTACAACATGCATTTCATTTTCTAAAGATAGATTTTGCATTTGATTTTTTAGATCTTTGTTTTTTGAACTTAACTTTTCAAAATCATCCATCAATTCATAAAATGCACTATGCAACTCATCGAAAGTAAAGTCATCAAGAAAACTTGGACTTACCTCATCATTGTCCGCCATGAAGCATAGATTGGCCATTTCACTCTTCTCTTCCTCTTCAGAACTTGAGCTTTCCGAATCACTCCATGTGGCCATCATTGCCTTCTTTTTGAATCTTCGGATGCCTTTCTTTAGTTGTGGACATTCAGATTTAAAGTGTCCCAACTTCTTGCATTCAAAACAGATAACTTCTTTTTCTTTGCCCTTATCCTCATCTTTTCTAGCAAAGGGCTTTTTCTTTTCAATCTTCTTCTTCTTCATGAATCTTTTAAACTTCCTTGTGATGAGTGCCATGTCCTCATCATCACTTTCATCTTCAGATTCATGAGGCTCTTCCATATATTCAAAATCTTAAGAGCCATAGTCCTCTTCTTCTTTGACTCATCATCATCAACATGTTGCTTAACTTGAAGCTCATGAGTCATCAAGGATCCCAATAATTCTTCCAGGGGTAGGGTACTTAGATCCTTTGCCTCTTGTATTGCAGTTACTTTAGCTTCCCAAGTCCTAGGCAAAGAACGTAAAACCTTCCTCACAAGATCAGAATTATCATAAAATTTACCAAGACTTTTTAAACCATTAACTATATCAGTAAATCTAGTAAACATATCAGAAATAATTCACATGCATCCATTTTAAACAATTCATACTTATGAACTAGCATGTTAATCTTGGATTCCTTGACTTGATTTGTTCCCTCATGGGTAACCTCAAGTCTATCCCAGATTTTCTTAGCAGAAATGTAAATAGATATACGATTGAATTCATTTGCATCTAATGAGCAGTACAAAATATTCATTGCCTTGGCATTAAGTTGTACCAATTTTTTATCTTGTTCATCCCATTCCATTTTCGGTTTAGGAATCTCTATGCCATTAATTCTAGCAGTGGGTGTGTGTGGTCCATTGACTATAATGCTCCATAGATCATAGCCAAGTGCTTGAATGAAGATTTTCATTCTAGCCTTCCAATAACCATAGTTTAAACCATTAAACAAGGATGGTCTATTAGTAGATTGGCCTTCGAAAAAAGATGAACCAGCTTGAGTTGCCATGTGGATCTTTGACTCTTGATGGTTAGATCAAATCAAATGAGCACTAGCTCTGATACCAATTGTTGGTCCAGATAGTAACCCAAGAGAGGGGGTGAATTGGGTTTTTCAAAAATTAAACTCCTTTTAAAAATAATCCCCCAGCGGAAGTGAAAACTTAGATGTATACGAATTAAAACGGAGTATGCAATAATAGAGAATAAGAGACAAGGAAACAATCATGGAAAACATAAGAAGTTTTATAGTGGTTCGGTGTACCTATACCTACATCCACTCCCAAGTACCTCTTGGGTCCACACTATAATCAATCTGATTACAGCAGAGTTATTTTGCAAGCTCACAACTCAAACTTGTTGTTTTCCGAGTGCACAATGAACCCAGCTGGTTTTCAAGGCTCACCAGTACACAACCTTACAACACAAGCAAACTGCTTGCACAAGGCTAACAACCTCAACGGAATCAATCCTCGGATTAACCCAGCAAACAATAACATTTTTACAAGTTTAAAAGCTCATCCAATGAGAAAATATACAATAATTGAATAAGAATAAGGAGATAGGAATCAAAGCCTAATTTGCAGATCTTGATGGCTTGCTTCTTCTCTTCTCTTGAGTGGATCTTCCTTTAGAATGTTCTTGAAGCTCCGAAGATCAGAAAGCTAGGGCTTACTTCTTCTCTTGAGATTTCTTCAAAATGAAACCATGAAAGCTTGAAATCTCTCTTTTCTTTTGGGGAATCAGTATAATCTTTCCTTTCGAATCTTCCCTCTTTTCTCTTTTAATTTTCTGATGGATTTTAAAGGTTTTTCTCTATTCTTGTCTCTCTCTTTCGGATACAACAGAAAACTCCTTCTTATAGATCTTCTTAATCCATAAATAGCTAAAAACTATCCGTTAGAAACAAGTATAAGAAGGATTAGAACCAAATATGATAATAACCGTTGAGATTAAAAAGATAAAAGTATAGTTTAGAGATGTTCTGACAGTTCTGGAGTCATATTTGACAATCTGGAGTTGACTCTAACTTTTCTGGAGTCGGCTTTAAATCAAAAATCCCCAATCCGCTCGATCTGGAGTTGTCTCTAACTTTTCTAGGGTCGACATGAACATCTTCTGGAGTTGACTCTAACAGTCCGGGAGTCGACTCTAAGTCGTGGCCAGAAATACCATCGTTCTGTCTTTTCTATTGGAGTCGGCTCTAACAGTCCAGGTGTCGACTCTAAGTCTGTGCCGATTTCTGGAATCGACTCTGCGATTTCATGTGTCGACTCTAATGGCTGCAATCTTACCTTGACATTAGATTCGAACTATAATTTGATTTGTCTAGTAATTTTGATTAATGAATCAAATCATAAACTAAAAAACTTAATCAAAATCATTAGTAACTTCAAATGTTATACTCAAATAGTTTTGTTAATCATCAAAATCAATAATTGGGTCAACATTTAAGGATAATTTATCTAGATATTTGAACCCCTTGATTCATCACATTCCAAAGTTGATTTATCCAAAATTTGATGACATTCTAGACAAGTTTTAGATTCTTTGAAACTCTTATTTTTTTCCCACTGAAACTGTCTTGGAGCCGACACCTCTATTATCGGAGTCGACTCCAGTTTTGTCTATAATTTTAGAGCTGACACCTGCCTTTCCAGAGTCGACTCCACTTCGGGCGCTGACTGTGTAAGCGACCTGGAGCCAACACCTCACTTTGCGGGAGTCAACTCCAAGTGGTCCCAAGTTGACTTTATTAGGGTAGAGTCGACACCTTTCCTATTCTATTCGACTCCTAACCTTTCCAATCTCTTCCAAATCCTTTCCTACTTATCCCAAAACCCAAGGTTTCTCAAATTAACCATTCCCTAGCACTAAATGGCACCCAAACATAGGGGATCCTTGTTTGGTGGCATGGTGACGACTGAGAAATGGATGGTGAGGCGTCCAGCGCAACAACCCACTCTGAGTTCATCCTCTACCTCATCTGCTTCGACACCAAGTGCCGTTCCAAGCCCTTCTTCACCTCAAATCGATACCCTTGCTGGCCGTGTGATCACAATGGGCAGGAAGGTCGATTTTCATTTCTTTAAGGCCGAAGGTTTTTTCATTGGGCGGCAGTTAAAGGAACTAGATTGGGAGAAGGTCTGTTCTCTTGACATTCCTACTTACCCTGCTTTAGTTAAGGAGTTTCACCATAATTTGTCGAGAGGAGATGGAGGTCTTGTAAGTTTTGTTATAGGAAAAAGAATCCATTTGACTGCTGAGATATTAGAAAATCTTTTAGAGATTCCTGTTGTTGGAATAATTGCAAATTCCCATAGTGAGAGATCAGGAGCATTATCAAGAATGCTAGGAAGGAAGGTGACAGAATTTGAAGAGTTTAAGGCAAACCAGTTGCCCCTAGAGCTCAGATTATTTAATATCTGTGGTCAGATTTTATTCCCAAAGACCGATAGATTTGAGTATGTCTCAGAGCGAGACATTGTTATCATGGACAATGTTCTGACATGTCAGCCAATAAATTTAGCTGAGATGATGATTTGGTATATGACTGAGGCTGGTAGCAAGAAGAGGTCCACTTTGCCCTAAGGCATGATTTTGTGATTAGCATTTCAGAGCCAAGGGATAGTTATTTTGGACAGTGAACCTAAGAAGAACCTAAGGCACACATATTATTATAGCTTAGCCACTATGCATCGTATGGGGTTCATGAGGGTGAATGGCAATTGGAAAAGGAAGGGACACCTGGAGGACAAGGCAGTTGATACGGGAGCTACTGCACTATCAGAGGTTGAACCATCCATGAGGCATCCTTCACCTGGGCCCAGTAGACCATCACCACCACCATCTGCACCTGCATTTGTTTCTGTTCCTACTTCTGAATTTTTTGCTATTCAATTGGAGTAGCTGAAGGAACTCTTTGCTAGTCATGAGGAGAAGATGAAAATTGATTTAGACAACAGATTTCTAAGTATAAGGGAGCTCTTTTACTCTTTAGAAGATAAGGTGAACAGAATTGAGTCTTTCTTTGGAACTTCTTCTGAGGCCTTGAAATGTGATTTAATGCAAATTTTTGAGAAGATCAAGGGCATTAGAGGTAATTCTAAACATATTCAAAGTGTAATATGGAGTTACAAGAGAAAGTAACTGTGGCAGCTTCATTGGTAGAAAGATTGTTAAATGATTTTGTGAAAATACAAGAAAAGGGCATGGGACAGATATTAGAAGAACTTAAAAGGCTTCTCAAATTTTAATGTTCTTAGATTTTGATGCTTTGTTTTGAACTTTAGTTTGATTTAGGGCAAATTATGTACTGAAATGTTTTGATGTAATGACTACTTTGATGAAATACAATGATGAATTTTGAAATGATGTAATGTTTTGATGAACATTTTGATGTACTATTTCAGTATTCAATGAATATCATATTTGAAGTTTGATATTAACCTTTGATTTTGATGTTGAATTACTCAACTCCTATGTGTAATGTTGATTTAAATTATACAAACCTTCTTCTAAACCTTTTGTTGATAACAAAAAAGGGGGAGAAGATGATATCTGTATATGCATAAAGATAAGAGAAAGAAGGGAAAGAAGAGATATTTATATATGCATGTACAATGGCAAGAGATAATGAAGATACTATATGTTAAATGAACATTTATATCAAAAGGAATTATATGTAGAAAAGTTTCAATGAACTTAACATATGCAACAACATAGGAGGAGCTACCTCATTAAGGGGGAGCTTAACCTTAATTTTAGATGTTTTGACAATTATGCATTAATTGATTATGCATATACTCAATGTTTTAGTCATCATAAAAAACGGAGAGATTGTTGGAGAAATTATTAAGAAATTATTAATCCAATTATTAATTTTGATGATTAACAAAAGCCATGAGTATATTCCTTATGTTTCTGATAGATTTGATAAGTGTTTTAGTAATTAAGATCAATTATTTATCCAAATGGTACATAGAAATCAGTTTTGAATTGAATTTCAATGGAATGTATTTAAGTTCAGAACTTGGAGCTGACACCTATAACCTCTCGAGCCGACTCTAGAGAGTATCGAAATAGTTCAGAATTTTGGCACGGTTCGGAGTTGTTGGCCCAGATGGCAACCCAAGAGGGGGGGGGGTGAATTGGGTTTTAAAAATTTAAGACTTTTTAACTTTAATTGATTAGTTAGCAAGATGTGCAAGTGAGAGGCTAACTAATAAGCAATACACAAGCAATATAAGAGAGATAGAGAAGAGAAAATAGGCACGGCAAACACAAGATAATTTTATAGTGGTTCGGTGCAACCAACACCTACGTCCACTCCCAAGATTCACTTGGGTCCACACTATAATCTCTCTAGATTACAGCCGAGTTGTTTTCCAAGCTCACAACTCAAACTTGTTGTTTTACCGGGTGCACAACGAACCCAGCTGGTTTTAACTCGGGCTTACCAGCACAAAACCCTACACGTTGTTTTTCACGGGCTCACAACTAACCCAACACAAGCACTCCGGCTTGCAACGAGGTATACCAACCTCCACTGATTCAATCCACTGATTGAATCAGCAAACAATAATAATAGTGTTTGAACAATAAGTGCTCCCCTTGAGCAAATATACAAATGAAGTACAAAAGGTTAGAAAAGCCTGATTGTATTGCAGATGGTAGATGCTTGGGCTTTCTTCCTTCTTCTCTTAACTCCTCTTGAAGTGTTGAATCACGCCTCAGCAAGATTCTTGACCGTTGAAGACTTTGGAGTTGAGATGAAGCTTTTTCCTCTTTTGAAAATCCTCGATTTGACCTTTGAAATGCTTTGGATTTTCTTTGACTCTTGTGGATTGATGAGAAGGAGTAGACGAACTTCCTCTTGGATTTCACTCCTTTTGAATCTCTCCTTTGAGCTAAAGATTTTTCCAATATGCTCTGTTTTTCCCTCTTTTCAAATGATATTCTTTTCTCTCTTTTTGATTTTCTCGTTTTGATTTGAAAAGAGCTCCTCTATTTATAGAATCTGCAAAAATATATCCGTTAGAGACAAGGAAAAATAGCCGTTATTCAAAAATCTTACCGTTGGGGCTGATGTGTCATCGTTAAAAATCGCGCCCAGATTTCGCGGAGTCGACTCGAGCTCTGTGGGAGTCGGCTCGAAGTCGATTACCAAAAATAGAAACATTTTAACATTGAAGGGTCGACTCGCGAAAACAAAGTGTCGGCTCCTGAAAGTCGGGAGTCGACTCGAGGAAAATGGGGAGTCGACTCGAGAAGTGCTCAAAAAACATGGGTTCTGTTGTTTGAGCGGAGTCGGCTCGCACAGACAAGAGTCGGACTCGAAAACTCAGTGGGGAGTCGACTCGGAAACCCTTGAGTCGGCTCGGGACCGATACAAAAATCAGAAAAATGTTCTGATTGACTTTAAAACTTGTCCCAATTAAATTTAAATATAAATTTGACTTGAATACATTAAATATGACATTTATCATGGATTCAAGACATGTTTCAAGAATTCATGATTGAATTATAATGTAAAAATTCCTTTTTGAAATCTTTTAAGCATAGAACTTGAAACTCTTTTTCTAAAGATTCAAAACTCATTGATATAACCATTGATAGTTCATTCCTTTCAATTTGAATAAGCTCAAGGTTTTTGATAAATAAACACATTGTTTCTTTAAGGTACTCATGGCTTTTGGAAATCATCAAAATCAATAAAGTTGGGGCAATTATGTTTCAATAATTTCTCAACAATCTCCCCCTTTTTGATGATGACAAAAACATTGAGTATATGCATTATAAAATTAAAAAATTTGTGATTCCAAAATCAACTTTGTGTTCATGGAAAGGCTCCCCCTCAATGAGGTAGCTCCCCCTATGAACCTTAATTTTATAAATCATTCAAAATTTTTCAAAATCAAAACTTAAGCATTTTCTTTATGAAATTCAATTTATCTCTTCCCCTTATGATTAAACTTTGATTGAATTGCATATACGATTAATAAAAACTCTCCCCCTTTTTTGTAATCAACAAAAAGGTTAGGAAGATCAATAAATTCTTTATCTTTTTCATTTAATTATCAATTTAATCATTCAAAGAATTCAAGGATACTTACAATTGAAATAGACAAAAGTAAGCATCAAACTTTCTCATTACTTCAAAATGAAAGTACATGAAATGTAAACTTGTCATTGCATTGAAAGTAAACTTGATTACATCAAAAAGAGATTACATGAAAACTTAAAAATTTCTTCTAGTAATTCTATTCAAGTGATCTACAATTGCTTCATCCCTTCACATTGAAGTCTAACATAGTCTTTGAGTTTTTATCAACAAAAGTACAAGCAGATGTAATTTTATCTTGAAGCTCTGCGTTGCATTGGGAGTATGTCTCCGAGTCACCGCAGATATCCTTAAGTTCTCCAAAGATATTCTTTAAGTTTCACTTAAGGACCGGTAGATGAACTGAGAGTAGACTCAATCGATGCAACCCGATCACTGAGAGAATATAAGGCTTCTTTTAATTCATAACTTTTCATTAAATTCTTTCAATCTTTTTCATGATCACACTCAGACTTGAATAAGATCGAAGTTGATCTAACTGTGTATCAGAAAACTACAGATGAAAAGTAGAAGACTGAGCAGGAGCAACAGTAGGAGCAGGGGTAGAATAGCAGGAGCAGGAACAGATCTGGAACAGACCACTGAGGAGGCTCAGGTGATGAATGTCTCAAGAAGGTCTGCCTCAGCATCTAGTCTCTGTCCTCAGTAACATTCTTTCTCTCCCAACTTCCATTTTTCTTAACAAACCCCATGCGATGAATAGTAGCCAAAGTATAATAATCTGTATGTCTTAACTCCTTCTTTGGCTCACTATCACAAAAACAATCCCTTGGCTTGAAATAATTTAGTCAAAACCATGCCATAGGGAAACTGATTTCTTTTTCCCCACAATCTGCAATATACCAATTATCATCCTAGGTAGATTGATGGGTTTCCCAGAAACAACAGCATCCATAACAAAAATATCTCTCTCAGAAACATAGTCAAATCTGCCTGTCTTGGGAAATAAAATCCTGCTGCAAATGTTGTGGAGAATCTTAATTCCAAAGGCAGTTGACTAGCAAAACTTCTTCAAATCCTCAAAATTTCGGTTCAATAGGTGAGGGCTGGAGATCTATCTTCTGGGGCAAATGTAGAGGTCCAGACAAGGGTAATTCAATAATCTAGAAGAATAGAGGATGTAATGTTCAACCAATGCCTCTAACCTTGCTACAAGCCATCATCTCCTCTAGACAAATTCTTGTAAAACTCTTTAACTAAGCAGGGTAGGTGGGACAGTCCAATGAACAAATTCTCAAATCCCATCTCAATTAGTTGTCTACCAAATGAATCCCTCATTCTCAAACAATTCAAAATCACTTTCTTCCTGTGGTACAATCCTACTGGCTAGAAGATCTACCTGAGGGTAGGAGCTGGAGCAGGAGGATCACTAGAGAAGGGGTAGAGGAGAATCCGAGACGGCTCGCGGACGGGTCGTCGACGGTCCTCTTTCTCTTCAAACCGGCGCCACTCGAGCTAGCTCCTCGGGTTTTGGGTGCCATTGATCTTGAAGGATTGGTTAATCAGAGGTTTTGAGGTTTGGAGGGTTTTGGGAAAGTTTTGGAGAGGATTTGGAAAGATTTATGAAATGTCCGTCGGGTCGACTCGTGCCCTAAATAATCGACTGGGACCACGTCGAGTCGACTCGCGCAAAGTGTGGAGTCGGCTCGCGACTAGTCACAGAGCACGGACACGATCTCGAGTCGACTCGCTCAGAGGAGGGGTCGACTCCTGAGTTTCAGCAGAAACTCGAGTCGACTCCGATACTCTCGAGTCGGCTCCAGACATTTCAGAGAAAAAAAGATTAAGATTCAGAGAATCCGAATGAGTCCGGAATTTGATCTTTGAGTATGATTAAAAATCATGGACTTTGAGAGATCAAATTGATATGAGTTCTAGATAAAATTTCCTTAAGATTTTGAGAATTTGAAAGAATTCTAGATATATTTCCTTAGAGGTTTCAAAATTTATTCAAAAGGATTACAAATTCCTAACTCTCCTCTAAGATAACAAAATCTTTCTTCATTTAAAGGTTTGTGAATATGTCAGCTAATTGTTCTTCAGTGTTTACATAATCTAAACAAATTTCATCATTAGCTACATGTTCCCTTATAAAATGATATCTAATTTCTATGTGTTTTGTTCTTGAGTGTTGAATTGGATTTTTAGTTAAGTTGATTGCGCTAGTGTTATCACATCTTATGGGTGTTTTATCAAGTGTGATACCATAGTCTTCAAGTTGTCGCTTAATCCATAGGATTTGCGCACAGCAACTTCCAGCTGCTACATATTCAGCTTCAGTAGTTGATAATGCAACTGAATTTTGCTTTTTGCTAAACCATGTGATTAAGTTACTCCTAAGAATGGCATGCACCACTTGTGCTTTTTCTATCTAATTTACATCCAGCATAATCAGAATCTGAATATGCAATTAGGTTTAATGTGGAGTCTCTAGAATACCATAAACCTACATTTTTAGTTCCATTTAGATATCTTAAAATTCTTTTAACAGCTATTAAATGTGATTCTTTAGGTTCAGATTGAAATCTAGCACATAAACATACTGAAAACATAATATCTGGTCTACTTGCTGTTAAATAAAGAAGGGATCCGATAATACCTCGATAATACTTTTGATCAACCTTTTTACCTTCTTCATCTTTGTCCAGCTTGCATGAAGGACTCATTGGAGTTCCGAGGGGTTTCATTGTTTCCATACCAAACTTTTTGAGTAGTTCTCTTGTGTATTTGGTTTGGTTGATAAAGATTCCCTCTTGCATTGTTTGATCTGGAGTCCAAGGAAGAAGTTGAGTTCTCCCATCATGCTCATCTCGAATTCTCCCTGCATCAACTTTGCAAATTCTTGACAAGAGAATCGTTAGTAGCACCAAAAATAATGTCATCTACGTATATTTGTACTACAAGTAAATCTTTACTTTTTCTTTTCAAAAACAAAGTTTTATCAACATTTCCTCTTGTAAAATCATTTTCTATTAAGAATTTACTTAACCTATCATACCAAGCTCTAGGTGCTTGTTTCAAACCATATAAAGCTTTGTGCAATTTAAAAACGTGATTTGAAAATTCGTGATCTTCAAAACCTGGTGGTTGTTCTACATAAACTTCTTCATTAATAAATCCATTTAAAAATGCGCTTTTTACATCCATTTGAAATAAGTTAAATTCATATGACATGCAAATGCAAGTAATAGCCTAATGGCTTCTAATCTAGCTACAGGTGCAAAGGTTTCATCAAAATCAATACCTTCCTCTTGATTATATCCTTTAGCAACCAATCTAGCTTTGTTTCTAATTACTATGCCATTTTCATCTAGTTTATTTCTAAAATCCATTTTGATCCTATTACTGAATGATTTTTAGGTCTTTCAACTAAAGTCCAAACATTATTTCTTGTAAATTGATTTAGTTCTTCTTGCATTGCTAACATCCAATTATTATCTTTTTCAGCTTCTTCTATAGTTTTAGGTTCAATTTGTGATACAAATGCAAGATGATTACTAATATTTCTCATGTATGATCTAGTTCTTATTCCTTGAGATGGATCGCCTATAATCAATTCCTTAGGATGACTATGAGCATATCTCCAGTCTCTTGGAAGATCTACATCATTATGATCAATATTGACATCATCGTCCTTATGTGAATCATCATCTTTAGCCTCTTGTTCATGATCAGAAGATACTTCAATATTAAGTTTTTCAAGATCTTTTTCAATTATGTTTGTATCTTCCTCATCATCAATCTTTTCAGATCCAGTTGCTAAAGATTCATCAAAAACTACATGTATGGATTCTTCAACTACTAAGGTTTTCTTGTTAAAGATTCTATATGCCTTACTAGTTGTTGAATAACCTAGAAAAATTCCTTCATCAGATTTAGCATCAAATTTTCCTAAGTTGTTTTTTACCATTATTATGAATGAAACATTTACATCCAAATGCATGAAAGTATTTTATATTTGGTTTTCTTTCATTCCATAATTCATAAGGTGTTTTCTTTAATATTGGTCTTATTAAAGCTCTATTTAAGATGTAACATGCTGTGTTAATTGCTTCCGCCCAAAAATACTTTGGTAAGTTGCTTTCGCATAGCATGGTACGGGCCATGTCTTCTAGAGTCCTATTTTTCTTTCAACTACACCATTTTGCTGTGGAGTCCTAGGGGCTGAAAAATTATGATTAATTCCATTTTCAGTGCAGAAATTTTCAAATAAGTGATTTTCAAATTCTGTTCCATGATCACTTCTTAGAGATACTATAGTAGTGTTTTTCTCATTTGTGACTTTCTTGAAGAATTTCAGGAATATCGAGAAAGTCTCATCTTTGTGAGCTAAAAACATTACCCAAGTATATCTAGAATAATCATCTACAATCACTAGACCATATTTCTTTCCTCCTAGACTTGTGGTTCTAGTTGGTCCGAAAAGATCCATGTGAAGTAGCTCTAAAGCCCTAGAAGTTGAAACAATGTTTTTAGATTTGAAAGAACTTCTAGTTTGTTTTCCAAATTGACATGCATCACATATTTTATTATTTTCAAAATCTAAGTTTAGGTAATCCTTTAACTAAATCCATTTTAATTAGTTTTGAAATAAGGTGTGTGCTTGCATGACCTAATCTACGATGCCACAACCAACTAATTTCATTTATGTTAGCATTGTCAGCAATTAAGCAATGATCACTCAAAGATAATTTTTCTAAGTCAACTAAGTAAACATTGCCATGTCTATAACCAGTAAATACAATGCTATCATCAATAGAATTAGTTACAGTGCATATAGAAGATTTAAATGAAACATTAAAGTTTTTATCACATAATTGACTTATACTAATTAGATTATGCTTCAAACCATTAACATAAAGTACATTATCAATAACTATAGATGGAGTTATGCGAACTTTACCAAGGCCCATAATTTGACCTTTACCGTTATCGCCAAACGTCACAACTCCACCTTTCTTTTCTTCTAGGGTGATGAATTCATCTTTGTCACCCGTCATATGTCTTGAGCAGCCACTATCAAGGTACCACTTTTTCTTTGATCTTTTGGCTACAAGACATTCCTGCAATATAATCAAACTTTATGCTTAGGTACCCAAGCTTTCTTGGGTCCTTCATGGTTAGCAGCAATAAAAATTGTTCCTTTCGGAACCCATATTTTCTTAGCTTTAATATTTAACTTGTTGTTATTATTTAACGTTTTGCATTCAAATGATTTATGACCTTTTTCATTACATTTAAAACAAGTTATATTACTTTGGTTGGCTTTTAAAAATATTCTTTAAGATTTTGTTTCCTTAATGTGTTATATCCTAAACCAGCTTTGTCAAAAACAGCTTTTTGACTATCTAGGATCATGTTAAGTTTAGTTGAACTTAAAGTGAATTTCTCAACAATGTCTTTATATTTTTTAACATCTTTCTTAAGAGAGTCATTTTCTTTAGCTTGCTGTTCTTTTTCTAAAGCTAAAGTTTCTATTGATCTTTTAAATCTTTAGTTGAGTTTTTAGTTTCAGATTTTAACAAATCTATTTCTTGATTAAGATTATCTCTTTCTTTCCTAAGTTCTTCTTTTTCATTAGTTAAGTTCTTAACTTCTAAAGCTAATTCATTTTTACTTTTAGCTAAACTAATATTGTCATTTTTCAAAAACTTATACTTTTTTTTAAGATTTAAAATCAATCATAAGTTCATTGAAAGCCTCAAACATTTCATCAAATGTAAATCATCATTTGAGTTTTCAGAACTTACCTCATTGTCGTTGTCGTCGTCGTTGGCCATGAAGCAATATTGGCAACTTCCTTTTGCTCTTCTTCTTCCGACGAGGAAGATTCATCAGACCATGTTGCCATGTATGCTTTCTTCTTTTTCTTGTAGGCCTTTTTCAGCAAAGGACAATCATACTTAAAGTGCCCTGGCTTTTTGCACTCATAACATACTAAGGGCTCTTTTTCTTTTTCTTTCTCCTTGTCCTTTTTCTTATCCTTTTCTCCTTCAAATCTTGCTCCAAATTTCTTTTTATGGAAGGGCCTTTTTCTCATAAACTTCTGAATTTTTTGGCCAAGAGAGCAGTTTCCTCATCATCTTCATCATTACTTTCACTGCTGCTCTCTTCCATTTCTGCAGTCTTGAGGGCAAGAGTTTTCTTCTTTTTGTTTCCTCCTCAACATGCTGCTTCATTGTTAACTCGTGGGTCATTAAGGATCCTAGAAGCTCCTCTAAAGGTAGTGCATTGAGGTCCTTTGCTTCTTGGATGCAGTGACTTTTGCTTCCCACGATCTTGGTAGTGACCTAAGAATTTTGCGCACAAGATCAGCATTAGAATAAATTCTACCAAGACTTTTCAAACCATTCACAATATCAGTAAATCTAGTGAACATGCATGTGATGGTTTCAGTTTGTTCCATTGTAAACAATTCATATTTATGAACCAAAATATTTATTTTGATTCTTTACTTGGTTTGTTCCTTCATGAGTAATTTCCAACCTATCCCAAATTTCTTTTGCGGAATTACAAGTTGAGATTCGGTTGAATTCATTTGAGTCTAAGGAACAATATAAAATATTAATGGCTTTAGCATTTAGTTGTGCCATTCTCCTATCATTATCATTCCAATCCCTTTCGGGTTTAGGAACAATAGTGCCATCAATAAGGTGTGTGGGTGTACTAGGTCCATTAATTATTACACCCCAAATTCATAATCAGAAGCTTGAATGAATATCCTCATTCTAGCTTTCCAATAGAATAGTTGGCCATTAAAAAAGGAGGTCTATTCGTAGAATGACCTTCAGCAAAACTTGAACCAATTTGTGTTGCCATATGGATCTTTAGCCCTTGATCGTGAGATCAAATTCTAAATGAGCACTTGCTCTGATACCAATTGTTGGCCCAGATGGCAACCCAAGAGGGGGGGGGTGAATTGGGTTCTTAAAAATTTAAGACTTTTTAACTTTAATTGATTAGTTAGCAAGATGTGCAAGTGAGAGGCTAACTAATAAGCAATGCACAAGCAATATAAGAGAGATAGAGAAGAGAAAATAGGCACGGCAAACACAAGATAATTTTATAGTGGTTCGGTGCAACCAACACCTACGTCCACTCCCAAGATTCACTTGGGTCCACACTATAATCTCTCTAGATTACAGCCGAGTTGTTTTCCAAGCTCACAACTCAAACTTGTTGTTTTACCGGGTGCACAACGAACCCAGCTGGTTTTAACTCGGGCTTACCAGCACAAAACCCTACACGTTGTTTTTCCGGGCTCACAACTAACCCAACACAAGCACTCCGGCTTGTAACGAGGTATACCAACCTCCACTGATTCAATCCACTGATTGAATCAGCAAACAATAATAATAGTGTTTGAACAATAAGTGCTCCCCTTGAGCAAATATACAAATGAAGTACAAAATAAGGTTAGAAAAGCCTGATTGTATTGCAGATGGTAGAGCTTGGGCTTTCTTCCTTCTTCTCTTCAACTCCTCTTGAAGTGTTGAATCACGCCTCAGCAAGATTCTTGACCGTTGAAGACTTTGGAGTTGAGATGAAGCTTTTTCCTCTTTTGAAAATCCTCCGATTTGACCTTTGAAATGCTTTGGATTTTCTTTGGCTTTGTGGATTGATGAGAAGGAGTAGACGAATCTTCCACTTGGATTTCACTCCTTTTGAATCACTCTCTTTGAGCTAAATGATTTTTCCAATATGCTCTGTTTTTCCCTCTTTTCAAATGATATTCTTTTCTTTCTTTGATTTTCTCTCTTGTTTTGATTTGAAAAGAGCTCCTCTATTTATAGAATCTGCAAAAATATATCCGTTAGAGACAAGGAAAAATAGCCGTTATTCAAAAATCTTACCGT
The DNA here is from genome assembly GCA_900491605.1 of Calamus simplicifolius. Classification (NCBI taxonomy): domain Eukaryota; kingdom Viridiplantae; phylum Streptophyta; class Magnoliopsida; order Arecales; family Arecaceae; genus Calamus; species Calamus simplicifolius. The sequence continues at coordinate 107,176 of UESW01002211.1, read as the reverse complement.
TGGGGCTGATGTGTCATCGTTAAAAATCGCGCCCAGATTTCGCGGAGTCGACTCGAGCTCTGAGGGAGTCGGCTCGAAGTCGATTACCAAAATAGAAACATTTTAAGCATTGAAGGGTCGACTCGCGAAAACAAAGTGTCGGCTCCTGAAAGTCGGGAGTCGACTCGAGGAAAATGGGGAGTCGACTCGAGAAGTGCTCAAAAAACATGGGTTCTGTTGTTTGAGCGGAGTCGGCTCGCACAGACAGGAGTCGGCTCAAGAAACTCAGTTGGGGAGTCGACTCGGAAACCCTTGAGTCGGCTCGGGACCGATACAAAAATCAGAAAAATGTTCTGATTGACTTTAAAACTTGTCCCAATTAAATTTAAATATAAATTTGACTTGAATACATTAAATATGACATTTATCATGGATTCAAGACATGTTTCAAGAATTCATCGATTGAATTATAATGTATAAAAATTTCTTTTTGAAATCTTTTAAGCATAGAACTTGAAACTCCTTTTTCTAAAGATTCAAAACTCATTGAATATAACCATTGAAAGTTCATTCCTTTCAATTTGAATAAGCTCAAGGTTTTTGATAAATAAACATATTGTTTCTTTAAGGTACTCATGGCTTTTGGAAATCATCAAAATCAATAAAGTTGGGGCAATTATGTTTCAATAATTTCTCAACAGGAGTCGACACCTATAATTTTAGAGCTGACACCTGAGGTTTCGGAGCCGACACATGGATTTCGGGAGCCGACTCTAACCTGAGTTACAGAGACTATATTTTCAGAGGATTCTTGGAGCCAACACTTCAGAAATCGGAAGCCGACTTTAGCCAGCGATGAGTTGACACCTTGTAAAGTCGGAGCTGACTCCACATCGAATCGTTTTTTTGCTATTTTTGGGAAGACGATATGGAGCCGACACATGAAAAGTTGGAGCCAACTTCAACCTGTCAAGGACGATTTTTAAAAGTGCCAGATCAGCTCCAACGACTATTTTTTCTCACCTACTCTTCAACGGATCTATTTTCTTGCGTGGAGAACTCATCTAGGTACACTTCAACGGCTATTTTCTCACCTAATCTCGGATTGAAAATCTATAAAAAGGGGATATTTGACCGTTCAAAAATAAGAGAGAAAAAAAAAAAAATCAAGAAAATATCTAGAGAAAAAGAGAGAAATTTTAAAGAGAAATCTCTGAGTCCACGCCTATCATCTGAAGAGAGATTCTAGAGAAATCCAAAGCCTTCAAAGATCAAAATCAGAGGATTTTCAAAGGAGAAAAGAAGAAGAGCAAAAGCCCTATTTTCTCAACATTCTCTTCAACGAGCTGCGTTCAAGATTCAAAGTTTTATCCTTGCTAATCCATTCAAAGAGAAGAGGAAAAGAAGAAAAGAAGAAAAGCTCAACCTCAAATAGCTTCAAACAGGATTTTCTAATCTTGTTTTATTTACATTGCATATTTGCTCATTTAAGGAGCTCTTAATTGCTGTAAACTTTATTTGATTTGTTGTTTACTAATTCAATCAGGGGGATTGAATTAGTTGAGATAGCTTACCTCGGGGTCAAGCTAGTTTAGCTTGGGTTAAGGTTTTATGCTGGTGAACCTATAAAAACCGGCTGGGTTTGTTGTGATCCCATGTAAAACAACAAGTTAGGGTTGTGAGCTTGTAAAACAACTCGACTGTAATCAGGGTGATTATAGTGTGGACCCAAGAGTTGCTTGGGAGTGGACATAGGTGTGGGATACACCGAACCACTATAAATCATTGTGTTTGTCGTGCCTTTGACTCTCTCTTTCTATCTTCTTCATATTGTGCATAGTAGTTATTAGTTCACTTCACTTGTGCACTTTCGTTAAGAAATTGGTTTTAAGTTTTAAAGTATTAAATTTTTTAAAGAACTCAATTCACCCCCCCCCCCCCCCCCCCCACTCTTGGGTTGCCATTTGGCAACAGGAAAGGTTTGGAAGGATGGATCTTGGGATCAGGTTAATGGCATGTTGGATGTCTCTCAGGGCTAGTAACTGATCAGGGAAGACATCCTTAAATTTCTCTAAGGTCTTAATTACTTCTGGGGGTTGTTCCTTTTGGATTGATTTATGGATCTCTTTAGTGGTCAAAATCCAAACAGAATTACCCTCAGTGATGTCCTTCTCTAATTCCTTAGCTTTAATCAGATTAATTCTTGGCTTGCTATCCTTAAGGCTACTAGATCCTTTCTTGATTGGGTTCCTAGGTGGAACTGGATGTATTACATACTTGTTTCCATTGTGTTTAAAAGAATAGATGTTGAATTGACCAAACAAGATGGCATCGTGATCGTAAAAGTCAAGGTCGACCTAATATAATACTACTAACACCCATAAGAATTACATCGCACTTGATCTTTTCTTCATAATTTTATAATTTGATTAGTATTTGGCATCTAGACTTGATTAGGATAGAGGTGGAATCTACCCACGAGATCTTATAAGGACTAGGATGAGGAACTGTGGTTAATCCTAATGATTTAACTGTATTAGTAGAAATGACATTGACACAACTCTCACTATCAACTATTATCTTGAGCACCTTATCCCCTATCTTAACAAAAGTCTGTAGGATGTTAGTCCTACGCCAATCTTTCTGGTCCTTAGTTTAAGTCTGGGTCAAGATATATATAACCACTCCTCGTAGATCTTCAGAATCAAATGTTTCCTCCTCTCCATCGTACTCATCTATCAGATGGGTATCAGCCTTATAAACCTTTCCCTCATGCTCAACTAGGGGCTCGGATTCAGTCTCAGGTAACTCATCTATATGAAGGGATCTGACTGGGCACTGGCTGATTATATGTCCTATTTTGTTACATCTAAAGCATTTGATCTGAAGGTTGGGATTTCTCTGGACCTCTACAGATTTGCCCTTATTCTCTCTCTAGGGTATAGGGGTACTATTTTGGGATCGACTCAACTCGGTTCAGCTTGTACTGAGTCGGCTAGTGTTGGGTCGACTCGGGTAAGTCTGGCGGGGGTCTGAGTACTGGGTAGGTCTGGGATGACTATGATAGGCCTGGCTAGATCTTGGATATAGGCTAGGGCTCTTGGTATCCTCTGATCTACGATAGGGTGTCCCTCTCTGAAAATGTTTATAATCCCTAGCAACTTGGTAAGCTTCATTTAAATCGTGTACCCTTCTTAGGTAGAGTTCTCTTTGAATATTTGCTCTCAAGCCATATCTAAACTTGGATAGGATGACTTCCTCAGACTGAACGATATTACACCTCATGGTATACTCTTGGAATGTAGTAATATTCATTCACAGTTTTACTACCCTGAATTAATCCCTGCCATTGGTCCAATAGGCTCTGGTCATACAACGTGGGAACATAATTGGACTGAAGTCTAGCCTTCATGGCATGCCAGATGACTATGGCGTCCCTACCCTCTAGTGCTTGCCTTCGCTCTATAATGGCCCAGTATAACCTAGCATGTCGTACTAACTTGAGCTTGGCAAATCTAAACTTACGCTCCTCAGACATGTCATACCAGTCAAAGTATTGGTCCATCTCTTTCTTTCAATCTAGGTAGTCCTTAGGGTCCATAGAGCCATTGAAAGTAGGTGCTTCAAGTCTGATACTTCTAAGGGCTCTTTCTTCTTGGTCTACTATCTCATGATTGGGTCTCCTAGGGATGACATCTAGGACTGGATCAGGTCGAGATAGTCTCCTAGGTCCATCCCCAAAGTAAGGATCATGATGTGGAGGTTCCCTAGGGTTTGGCCTTATGTAGAGGTCAGGCTGTTGGGCTCTCCTAGGATGAGGTGAGGTCTTATGATCAGACTCAGTGTGGGGCTCATGGGCTTCTTCTAAGATGCCTAACCTAGTATCGACTTGATCGAACCTAAACCCTAATCTGGCCTCAGATTGCTTGATGTATTGGTTCATTCGGGCTAGTTGTTCAGTGATGATCCTTAAGTGATCCTTAATATTTTGATTAGCCATGGGTTCAGCCTGTAATGAAGGTGGTGACGGGCAGAAAGATGCTCCTGATCTAGTGCACATGCAAACATAATCAAATACACAAGACTCGGACTATGGCATGTTAGACCTAGTCATCCAAAGTAAAGGATTTGACTTAATGCAAGTCAATCTAACGGTAACTCTTCAATTGGCCAGTTGGGACAAGTGGGAGGGGGGAGGCTTGTCCCGCAAATTGTAGGTGCCTAATTAGAATAACCCCAACACTCCTCTTAAGTTATTTGACATTTGACCTCCCTTCTAGACACCAATTTCAGAGCACACGACAGATTGATTTGTACTAGTCTCCTCCAGTACACTAGACCGACTATTGGTGTCCCTAGCTCTCTAGGATAAATGTCAATTAAGTTGCTACTCAGTTTTAGATTAGAGGCTTGGGATCAGAATGCATGGATAGTTGTTTTGGGCCAAGGAAGGGGTCTCAATCCCTCCCTTATTTGACATCAATGATAGCCCTTAAGAGTAATTTAATGCAGATGAATGATATGCAAAACACAAACCCTAATCCAAAAATCTATAAATAGCAATAAATCTTAAATTTTTTTTCACAAATCCAATTAAATTCTTAGAAAATGATGAAAAATACTTTAAATTATACAAATTCAGAAAAATAAATTTTGTAATTTTTTGATGTGTATGCAGGTAAAAATAATTCAATTAACAAAATTTTAAATTTTTTTATGTTTTCAGGCATGCAGTTAATTCACAAATCAAATTAAATTCTTAGAAAATAATAAAAATACTTTAAATTATAACAAATCAAAAGAAATAAATTTCATAATTTTTTGATATATATGCAGGCAAAAATAATTTAATTAATAGATAATATACTGATAATAACGTGAATTAAAAATCAAGCCCTAACCATGCTTTGATACCAAACTGATGCAGGACTGATTCGCATGTAAGTAAATTTTATATGATTAATGATTATAGTTGATTAGTCTTCCAAAGTAATAGTCTAAGAGGGATTCAGGAAAAACTGATGCAGGACTGATTCGCATGTAAGTAAATTTTATATGATTAATGATTATAGTTGATTAGTCTTCCAAAGTAATAGTCTAAGAGGGATTCAGGAAAACTAATAGTAACTTCGCCCGCGAAATAGTTTCACAGAAAAGTAAAGAAGAAAGACCGTCGAGGCTAAGAAGCCCCGGTAGGGCTTGCTCTCTTACAATAAAGCTATTAGCAGATTAGAGGGGGTGTACCTAGCAGAATGAGTAGATCGAGATGCTGAAGGGGTCGCTCTGCCTGGCGGATGCGCCCTGGATGACCAAGCCCCAAGCCTGTGGATCTGCGGCTAAGTATCCGCTGACCTGGATGACGATCATCTTGAATCCTGGATTCGTGGTTACTGAGGGACCTGCAAGAACACCATCCAAGGGTTAAAGAATAAGAGAAAAAAGTCAGATTAGAGGCAAAGAGGCAAAGAAGAAGTAGAGAAGGAGGGCAGCCAAGAGGCTCTTGGGCATCCACTAGAGGAAAACAAGGGCAGCGGTCAGGGCTTCTCCTAGAGACTGGGATGTCGGCACGCACAGGAGAATGGAATCAAGAGCATCAGAGAACCAAATAACAAAACTCATAATAACTCAAAATTAGATTGATTGATTAATAATTCAAAGATGCATAATTCATACAAGATGGTCTCTTTATAGAGCAAGAGACTTAGGGCCCAAGTAAATACATATATGGAAAGAAAAGGGGCACCCACTTTCTTCCTAAAGTGTGGATTAGATTACATGGAAAAAAAACTTCATGCCTTACAAATCTCTTTCAAAAAAGGTAATTTATGGACAATAAAGGGCATCCCTTTGCTGCTTCTTTGGATTGGAATTCTTCCAAATAGGGTTACATGATTTGGGAGATTGAGGCTTATCTTGTTGACCTACTTGCTCTGCTAGGTGGTATATGGAATGCTTGTGCTGGAGGATGGCAGGTGTGTGACAGGCATGTGACTTCTTATGTAGGTGTGGCACCAACTTGAATTTAGCAGCTGCTCTGTTTGACTGTGATGGCCTTGTCTTCTGCTCTAATACTGGTGTCTTCTCTTGTAAGCTGAATGAACTTAATACAATATCAATTGGACTGGACACATATAAGACTAACTGGACTGAATAGGACTCAAATTGATCTAAGCTCATAATGAGCTGACTCAATATGACCCAAACCCTAATAACGAGTACGAACTCAAAAGGCAGGACTCAAATGCCCAAATAAAAATAAAATAAAATCCAAATTAAAATAAAATAAAATAAACCTAGTTTCTAACTGAATCAAACCCTATAAATCTAATTAGATATCTACGGAGGATTAAGAATCTGAAGACCAAGTGAACAAACCCTAGACGAAACACATCAAACTTAGCAACTATAAGACATTTCTTGTTCAAATTTTGTGACAAAAACTTCGAGCCAAGATGATGATCTAGAGTTCTACCAATTAAGGCCAGTTTCCATTCCCCTTTTGCTTCATTTATATCATGTGTAGATAATCTTACTTACTTGTTAAAATATTTTCATAAAGACTCGACTTACTCATCAGAGACCTTATTTATTTGCTATCATAAGGAAGCTTTGGTTATCTCTACCCATTATCAGAAAACTCTTCTTCCTTTAATCTTTAGGATCTTTTTCCTTACTACGAATATCTAATGATATGAACCCATTCAGCTATGCAAAGGCTATAGAGGAAGCAGATCTAGGGTTTGCCTTCATCATCGACTGATCAACTATGTAAGGAAGGATAATATCAGTCTTCACCGACTCTCCCATTCATTTTTCAAATACTTACCTTCACACTTATATTATTTGGTTCAAACTTGAACCATTGAGATAAAACTGGATAAGTTTACCCCCACTCCATTCGTATCATTCTTTTACCCTTTTTATGAATTTCTTAAATCTTTATAATTATTTTATTAATTAGGAATATTTATTTTATTAATTAATCATTAGTTTAATATATTTTGAATTACAAAATTATAGTATATTGTTAGCTATTACTATTTTCAAAATTCAAACTATAATTTTTATGCTTTAATAAATATTAGTTTTAATTTAAAAATATTGAAAAATATTTTGTTATTGATTATTTTTTCAATGTTTAAAATCTTTCCAAGTTAATAGTTATTCATTAAGTCATGGGTAGACTTAGAAATGATTAACAAAAAAGAACATAAGGCACTCCTCTAGCATATGGAAGGAGGTTTCTAGGGCTGCATACTTTGTTTCCAACAAATTCATTTGGTTTGTGGGAGATGGCACTACAATTCAAGTTGATTCAAAGCCTTCGTTTGCCTTTCTGCCTTCAAATCAAATGGCAATTCTATATGACATGCAAACCTTGTAGCTTTTTCCAACAGTCTCAAGACTATTGGATGACAGTGGGACTTGAAATGCTCCATTTTATCAAATTTTTTCTTAAGATATAGCCAATCAGATTGACAGGGTTCCAGTTGGAGGAACCAATCAAATAGATAGAATGGCATAGGGGGAAAATTATCTCTCAAAGATCTTCATCAAGGAGGTCTATACTTTTATCCTTTTCAATATCTATGACTCAACTTACTCCATCTTCTCTTGCATCTGAAAAAGGAAAGCTCACCCTCATGTACTTTACTTCAAGTGGAAGCTACTTAAAGGTGGTCTACTAATAGCTATGAAACTTTGGATCAAGTCTCTACGATTACACTCATTTCTAGTAGATATCAACAGGAGAGGAAGAACTTCTCTTCTTCAATTGTCCACAATTTAGACAACTATGAGATTTGGTGGACTTATCCACTAATGTCCATTACCAGTTCTTTTACTAGGTACTCTATCTTTCCTTACTATTACTCCTAGGGATCTTGGTGCATGCTTGGCTTAATCTTCATTGATTTATTTGTTGTGGGGTTGTTGCAAGGCAAAGAATAATTTTATTTTCCCAAATGTCCCCTTTAAGCCTCTACCAATTTTTTGGGAAGTTGTTGATTTAGCACACGAATTTGTCGTCCTACACTAAGATGGATCTTCAGGCTCAAACCTTTGGGATTGCTCTCTACAATCTTCCATGGTCAACTCATATCTTCCTCTTGTCTATTGGTGAACCCCCAAGTTAGCAGCGTTGAAGATAAACTATCATTGTTTTATCAGATCTCATTATGCGGGAGCAGAATTCTTGATTCAGGATGAGCATGGAAGCCCTTTGCTGGCTAGGACAATTCTTATCCAGGTGGTTTTTATACCTATTGTAAAGTTAATAGATGCATGATAAGGAGTAATCACAATAGTTGAGTACTATCTTTCCGCAACTTATATCCTAAGACCATTGTTGTGTTTGGATTATTGATCATTGTCGTTGGCGATCAAAAATAAAACCTACTCACTACTATAGCTAGTAGTGAATCGGGATCATATCTTCGGAGACCAAGGACAATTATTTTATTAAAAAAATTATATGTAGAGGATTAATTTAAGAGTAGTGGTTATTAAAAGATAACAGCTAATTAATTAACGAAATCAATATAGCAGAAGAAGCAACTCAGAAATCCGAATCCACCATGCAAATAGGTTTTATCTTTTTTTCTTTATGTTGCAATAGCAATAATTTTTACAAATTCGAGGTTAGAATAATTTATCTCTTGTCAGGCATGGATCATATCAGGAGATCACGGTACATTCGCTTAGAGTATAAATTATTTAATTATTTATAAAGTTAGATATCTAAACTATGATACTATGATCTATCTCTTTTAGGTACGTATCATATCCTGAGATTATGGCACATCAGTAGAGGGTATAGGCCATGTATGCTAGATCAAAATCTCAATCAGAAAAATAACCCAAAAGATATATGAAAGAAGAACATGATTTTTATTACATAAAATTAAGAACAAAATGAAAGATATAACCTAATTACAGGCTTTATCATTATCCCAAGTTGAAGTAATCTAGCCATGCATTGCTGCTGCCAGCATCCCCTTCATAATTTTTCTCTCCCAGGCCTAAATACAATGATCTAGATAAAAAAAAAAAAAGAAACTTTATAAAAACCTCTCCCCTACTATTGCCTAGGGTCCTCCTTTTATAGAGCTTATTTAGGGCTTCTTCTCGGTCAAAGTTGGAGTTAATCGGGCTCAAGATCGGTCAGATATCGTGAGAAAACTCCTTAACCGTATATTCTACATCACAATCCTTAACTTGCACCATAAATCATATGAAATCATCTCTTTCTTCATTTTGGGGCAAATAGAGTCCTAATTTGAGTACCGTCTGTATTGTTGGACTTCAAAAATCAAGCTCTTTTCATTTATAAGCTCCTTTTTTATAAATATCCATAAAAAATATCAATTCTTAATAAATTTAAAGTAATTAATATTTATTTTAATGGTTAAATTGGGATAATAAATAGAGTTATCAATTATCTAAGGACCCGAACATCCTTCATCCACCATTTCAACATTTGAAATCCCTCCTGTTTTCTTCAAAAAATTTCAATTGTCATCCTATACTACAGGAGAGTAATTAAGCAGCAAACTTTCTTGCAGAAATAGCTTTAAACGCAGAAGAAATTCCATTTTGGAATGAGAATTTCCTAGTTAAACTCAACCTTCTGATTGAAGTTGATGTGTAAGGTATAGTGTTCTTGGGCGAGTGATACCTTAAAAGAGAGAATAGATTATAAATAGTATTAAAAATAATCTAATACAAGGAGGGGGATTTGCTGCTCAAACCTCCCAAAATTTTAATTTTTTTATTGTCTAGTACAATAGAATTAAGTATCTTAAATATTCTACAAAAACCTTTGCCTCATATAAAAGCTACCATAAAAACATCCAAAACATCAACTAATGCCATGATCAAATATGTGGTCTTGAAAATGAGTAACAAGCAAGACAGTTAGACATGTGACGTAGCATGTTGATGGTTAACATAACAATGATAAAGAAACAAGCTCTCTTTAATGGTTATCTATTTGGAACTCTCCATATACATAAATGTAGCATATATCAAGTGTAATAAAAAGGGTATATAGAAACTCATGAATAGGTAATAAAAATAATTGAGAACGCACCTAACAATTGAAAACCATCCTACCATCAAACAATAACAATAAGAAAAATCAAGTAATGAATATAATATGAAGTCATTGAAAAATTTGGTACATATAGTGGGATTCGAAATGACAATATGCAATGCTAACTTTTGTGAGTGATTTCCTCTCGAAGCCACCCTAATCATTATCTCACAAAAAAAATTAAGGGATGAAAAGTTGCTATTTAATTATTCAATTTGTAATAATCATATACAGTAGGCATCCTAATAGCATAATAAGATGGGCTATTTTATAGAAAAACATCTTTAAAAAAATTCACAAGTTAATTAATGCATATAAAGACATAGAAAGCCACCAATATAAATTATGAGCAATTTTCACTTAGTTGGGCCTCAAGTGAACTTTGCCAAAGATGCTTGCGTGGCTACAACATGTGGGATGATCCTTTGAAGATGTCAGAAATGAAACTTTCTTTACGGTATCTTTTATCAATCTACAATACTATACAAATTCATCTCAAATACTTTAAGTTCATATATTGATTTAATCAATTTATTAGTAAGTTAGATTCATATGATCTTAAAATCTAAAGTTCAAATCAATTTCCCTTCAATTATCGGGGATATTCTTGTTACACACTATAAGTTAGCATTGACGCTTTAAGCTTATCTATTGGTCCAATTAACCTATTAGCATATTGGATCAATGTAATCTTAAAAATTTGAGTGCAAGTTAATTGATAATAGGTAAACTTGAGTTATAAACTTCTAATTTTTTTTTTCCAATGTGAACCTTTCTTTCGGACGAGCCTTATTACGTACATATTGTTTATACGTACCAAGTGCCCTTTCGAAAGGATAGGATACACCCATCTACTTTGAACAGATCCGACAAGTAAGGCCTCGTAAAGCAAATGTATTGATAAGTGCACCATAATGTCAAAAAATGCTAGTGGAAACATTCGTTCAAGCTTACATAAGATCACCACAATCTGCTCTTGTAACAACTCCAAATTCCTAACATACAATGTCCTTGAACAAAGTTGTTGGAAGAAATTAGAAAGCTCAATTAAAGTACTACTCTCATGTTTCTGCAAGAATGGTTGAATGCCAATAGGTAACAATCTTTGAAGTAGTATATAACAATCATGTGTCTTCAAGCCGGATATCTTTCCATCACCTTCATTTATGCACCTTGAAATATTGGATGAATATCCATCGGGCACCTTCACAGATTTTAGCCACTTACAGGATTGTCTTCTTTCATCTAATGTCAATGTGTAAGATGCAGGAGGCTTATAAACTATATTACCTTGAGTTTGTAACCACAACTCCCTTCGGATCCCCATTGAAGCCAGGTCCTCTCTTGCTTTATATGTATCTTTTATCTTACCTTTGATGCTTAATAAAATTCCCACAACATTGTCACAAATATTCTTCTCAATATGCATTACATCTAAGTTATGTCTCAATTTTAATGATGACCAATACTCCAACTCGAAGAAAATGCTCCTCTTATACCAATTCAACTCATTTGGTGCACGCTTTCACTTTTGATGTTTATTGTTTGGATGCTTTCCGAGCTTTTCAGCAGCTATGTGTTCTAATTGCATTAATATTTCTTCACTGGTCATAATTTTGGTTTGACTCCATGCTCTCTACTTCCATCATGGAGTCTACTATTTCGCCACTTGTGATCAATAGGCAAGTAACGGCGATGTCCCATATAGCAAATCTTGTCTTTCAGCTTTTTGAAAGAGGTTTGCTCATTACAAACTAGACATGCCTTATAACCCTTTGTGCTCCAACCAGATAATAATGAGTATGCTGAAAAATCATTCACAGTTCATAATAAAGCTACGTGCATCCAAAAATTATCTTTCGTACATGCATCATATACATCAACACCTTCAATCCATAAATGTTTAAGTTCATCCACTATTGACCTTAAAAATATATCAATATCCCTTCCTGGAGATTTAGGACCGGAGATAAGTAACGACATCATGAAGAATGTCTCTTTCATATATCTCCATGGAGGCACGTTATAAGGTACTAAAATGATGAGTCACATACTGTATGCATTACTCATGTTCCCAAATGGATTGAATCCGTCTGAAGCAAGACCTAACCTTACATTTCTTGGTTCACTGGCAAAATTCAAATACTTTTGATCAAAATCTTTCCATGCTTCTCCATCTATTGGATGTCGTAACACCCTATTTGTGATCGGTCGCTTATCATAGTGCCACCTCATATCTTCAGTTGTATGTCTTGAGGCATATAGATGTTTTAAACGAGGTGTGAGTAGAAAATACCGCATAACTTTATGAGGTATCTTCTTACCTTTGTCCCCAGCCACTTGATACCTAGGCTCATTGCATACCGGACATTTTTCTAAAGAGGCGTTCTCCTTTCAAAGATAGCACAATCATGCTTGCATACATGTATGTTCTCGTAACCTAAACCCAACTCATTCATCTTCTTTTTGGCCTCATAGTTCGAAGAAGTATCCTAGTTCCATTCGGAAATGCCTCTTTCAATATAGTTCAAGCGACATATTGAAAGACTTATTTGTCCATCGATTGAGGACCTTAATGTGCATTAAGTTCACTAAGAATGTCAAAGCAAAAAATTTTTCACATCCAGGATAAAACTCAGATTCCACCTCATTGAAAAGATCATCCAATTTCTTACTGTGATCAGTCCTTCCATGGTCAGACATCATCGGATTGTCATCATCATTGCCAACCTCAGTGAGAGCACCACTTGGGCTAGCGGTGTCCTGCAATGCTTTGACCATCTCATCTTGTTCCCTTTCTTGGTCATCATCTTCATTCTCATTTTCATCCGAGACATTGCTTCCAAACTGTACTCCATGAAAATACCACATTTGATACGTCTTCGAGAAACCCTTTAACGAATAGTGTAATTTAACGAAATCAGGCTTATGCCATGATCCATTATAACACTGCACACAAGGACAACATATCTTTCCTTCTTCGTTAACATGAAGCCTTACCTTTTCTATGAACTTCTTAATACTGGCTGCATATTTAGGACAATATCGATTCTTTAGATGTATTCAACTCTTATCAATCGGCATCGTTGGATGAGATCAAATCCGAGTAAAATTCTTTCCCTACATAACAAGAAACGTACAAGAAAAGGAAAAAAAAGAGATTCAAATTGTCATGTACACAGGTTAGAGGAAGAAATTTGTTAAGTTGTGCCAAAGAAGGTAAGGTTCGAAGAATAAGATCTAAGAATATTTTGTATGATAATGCCGAAATCTCAAAACACCAAATCTCAAATACGACAAGGCATCTAAATAACACTAAAGTGATTTGCATACAATGATTGCTTTGATAGGGGCTCAAACAACTACTAATTTAAATGGTTATAATAATATTTACGGCAAATTTAATTTAAAATTCACCGTTATAAATAGGTTTATAGCGACGAATCTATTTCGTCATAATAAGTTTGTCACAAAAAACCCATTTTCTTATAGTGTCTGTAGGGATATCACCATACAATCAAGCATCTTTATATAAATTATTTTAATTCTAACAGTATCTACTATTTTGTTGTTACCCGATAGACCTTTCATTCTTTTGGTTGGTAGGTAAAAACTAATTTATGTTAAAGGTCAAATGAAAGAAATAATTAGAACCAAGAATCTACTTCTTACTACAGTTACTAATGCTAATTAAGAGTACCTTGTTTTCCTCATCATTGAAATTTTTGTTGTATTCTTTTTGCCCATACTTGCTCTAGCTTCAAAGGTATTTTTCTTCTTATCACTTTTTTTCTTTTCTCGGCCTCACTATTAGGTTTTCCATCACCACCTTGAGGCAACTCTTCAAGGTTGACCATTGCATGAGGACTATGTTGTGAAACTCCCAGGAGGTGTTCCAATTAGAGGTATGGGAAGCATCGCTGTGGTGCTAAGAGCTATTGTGGATGACTTGTAGCGGAATGGCCAACCCAAGTTATCGATCACACTCAAAAAGGAGTGATATGACTGATCCCAACGTCATCAGGCAGGGTAACGGCAGTCAGTCAACGTCATCAGGCAGGGTAACGGCAGTCAGTCATTTCCCCACCTCCGGCACCCCCTCGGGGTCGGGGTGGGGTCATCATTTCTTAACCCCGGGGCCCCTATCGGCCTCGGGGTGAACTGTCATTTCCCCACCTCCGGCACCCCCTCGGGGTCGGGGTGGGGTCATCATTTCTTAACCCCGGGGCCCCTACCGGCCTCGGGGTGAACTGTCATTTCCCCACCTCCGGCACCCCCTCGGGGTCGGGGTGGGGTCATCATTTCTTAACCCCGGGGTCCCTACCGGCCTCGGGGTGAACTGTCATTTCCCCACCGCCGGCACCCCCTCGGGGTCGGGGTGGGGTCATCATTTCTTAACCCCGGGGCCCCTACCGGCCTCGGGGTGAACTGTCATTTCCCCACCGCCGGCACCCCCTCGGGGTCGGGGTGGGGTCATCATTTCTTAACCCCGGGGCCCCTACCGGTCTCGGGGTGAACTGTCATTTCCCCACCTCCGGCACCCCCTCGGGGTCGGGGTGGGGTCATCATTTCTTAACCCCGGGGCCCCTACCGGCCTCGGGATGAACTGTCATTTCCCCACCTCCGGCACCCCTCGGGGTGGGGTGGGGTCATCATTTCTTAACCCCGGGGCCCCTACCGGCCTCGGGGTGAACTGTCATTTCCCCACCTCCGGCACCCCCTCGGGGTCGGGGTGGGGTCATCATTTCTTAACCCCGGGGCCCCTACCGGCCTCGGGGTGAACTGTCATTTCCCCACCTCCGGCACCCCCTCGGGGTCGGGGTGGGGTCATCATTTCTTAATCCCAGGGCCCCTACTGGCCTCAGGGTGCATGGTCGACACGCTATTCAACCGCCGAAGAAAACAGCAACTATCAGCATGCACGGTGCTCACGCATGATCTTCGGCACATGGCTGTGCCTTGCCGTAGTACCATTTAGTACTCCTGTAAAGTGTGCCCCGGTACGGAGGGTCACGCCTCATAATGATGTTTGGCGCGTTGCACGCCTCTGCGCGCCACCAGGCCCTACTAGGACGTACGACTCGCCGCCTCTAGCAATAGGAGCCCAGTCACATCCATCGGTGACAGTACAAGAAAGGTCTTCCGAAGCTGCACGTCACGGTATTCAGACAGGTATAAAAGAGACATATTCAGGCTGTAAGGGGATCCGAACTCTGGCTCTCTGAGCTTTCCTCCTCTCAGCAAAAACCCTAACTGCCCCAGCTTCTCTTCGTGTGGGGTGGTTCCTTGTCTGAACCCAAGCCACTAACTTGATCGTCGGAGGGTCCCCACCGGTGCTACCGGTTCCCGGGGACTTTTCTTGCAGGATTTCCCGGAGCGAGGCATCCGTCTTCCCCGACGTTCGACGGCGATGACTTGGCGTCATCAAGGAGATTAGGGGGACATCTATGTGATGATGAGAGATCGCAGTTACCATCAGTCCAAAAAGTAGCCTTGTGTCATCCAAAAACATCTCAACAAGCTATTCCTTACTTTGTGGTTGTTACAGATAATGAAAAAGATGTACTAAAGTCCATAATAGAGTCCCTCAAGACTGATCGATGGAGCTGGAAAGAGCTTTCGGAGTAGCCATTGAGACTCATTGTGCATCATCATTTTCTTTTGGTTTTTAGGAAGGATTCATGATATTAACATTAAAGCTCAAAATTGATAAATTTAATAAAGCTAATGACTTTCACGTTTGCTAGATCAAGATGTAAGCTCTTTTAATGCAACAATGATCATAGAAGGCATTAGAAAATAAGAAAAGATTGCTGACTACTATATTCGATGAGAGAAATATGAGTTGTTGGCACAGGTATATAGTATCATTCAATTATTTTTAGTAGATGAGGTTCTTAGAGAAATCATTAAGGAGAAGATATTAGTTTGACTATAGTTCACGTTGGAGTACAGGTATAAGATAGAATCTCTTACTAATCAACTGCATGTTAAGCATAGGCTCTAGCACGTATGGATGAAAGAAGATACATCAATAAAAGATCTCATAGATGAGAATCATAGGACTATTCTTGGTTAAGAAATACTAAGACAAAGATATAATATGAAGATCGGACACTTTGTGCTCATTACCACCCTCATATGAGGATTTCATCGATATCTTATTATATGAAAGAGTCTTTTAATTGATGATGTAAAAGATGCATTGTAATCTAAAGAATTGAAGAAGGTGTTTGAGACCTATGAGGAAAACCAAGAAGAAAGCTTTGTTGCAAGAGATAGGAGCAAAAGGAAAGATTGGAGCAGTAGAGATAAATTAAGTCCAAGTTAAGACACCTAAGTCTCCTGCTCCCGACACTAGGTGAGGTCCATATTATTGAGTGCCGGTGCTGTGAGTGGCCATAGTCTCCAATCATGGCATTACTTTAATGAACTTGTTGTTAGCCTCAATGATGGCGTTCTGCGATGGCTAAAACCCTAGCACGATGGACCGAAAATTGCAGGATGGCTAGGACATCTCTTACAGCTCCGTCTCTTTGGCTTGATGAGTTCCTGCCTTACACCAATGGATTCCAAACAAGAATCCTATGTTACGGTCATTGGAATCTTGGCAACTACTACTTGCCACGACATTGTTCAATCCTTTATTCAAATCGACCAAATCCTAAGTATCAATCGCTTTGACCTCGAGGGCCACCACATGCTCAATTCAAGAAATAGTGATGGAGAGGAGAAATTGATGGTGGCCTTGTTGTGGTCAACATCATCTAACCTCATCTTAAGCATCCAATGGCCTAATCAGGGCTGTTCTAACGAAGACCTAGCGTCCAAAGAAGAGGAACAGAATCAAAAAAAAAAAAAAAAACAAGGGTTTAAGCAACACTCTTGTAGAACGAGGATAAGACAGCGGGGATGGGACTCGCTTCCCTTCCTTTTGTTCGTAGAAAAGTCTTGCTGCACTGCGTGCATCGGCCGCACAGATTGATCGTTCGCTCATGCAGTGGTCCAATGGGTCTTGTCGTACACCGCATGCATGTTGGCATGTATAGGCAACCAATTCGCACAACCGATATGCATTTGCTGCACCGAAGGATGGTGCAGCAAATCTTTTTCTTTCTTCATTGGCTCAAATGGCCCTCTTTTCTACAACGACGGAGAAGCAGACGCTCCTTCACTTGGCCCATATGATGCACCAGCTTGGATGGCCTTCTTTGTAGGATGGCCCTCTTCTTTCATCGTCACCTACCAAGGAATCGTTGCCAGTGTCAATGCTGTCATTCGAGCAGCCTTTATGGACTATGTTTAAGTACTGGAGCGTCAAGTTAATGATCTTTTCACTTTTGCAGTGAAAGAGTTGTTAGAACTGAACTAAGTTCTGACACTACTTGTTGAGTTAGAAAGAAAGAAATTAATAAAAGAGAAGATAAAAGACAAAAGTACACAGGATTTGCATGATTCGATTAATAGACTTATATCCACACAAGATACAGGTATTGTCTACTCTTACAAACTCACTTTCACAACCTTAGACTAGTCATGTACATCCAACAAAACTATAATGCTCTTTTGGACAGGCATCGTTTTACCTTACTTGTTTACAAAAGATTATGCATGCTTAAATAGAGAGGGATTTTACCTCATCCAATAAGAATTAGGAACCATGTTCTCCATGTATTACATTGTAAACTCAAAATAAAACTTCAACAACCATTGCTTTGTTAACAATAAATTTATCAAATGCTCAAGTTTTTTGCGTTCGAGCATGCTGGAGCAATTGGGAGAGGGGAGTTGTGACATGCCTTGAGTTGTTTGTTGAAATTAACAAACTCGACGTAGAAACAAAGGGATCCACCGGTTTCTCTCCCATAACCAGTCCCTACCCTTTCCTTACCTAAACAAAAAGAGAAAAGGTCAAGAAATGAAACAAAGTTGTAAGCAAAATGGTAATTGAGCACCACCATTTCGTTAAGGATATGAAATGTAGTTGGTGAGGCGGAGGAAAAGACCCTCACCAGCAATTGAATTTCGAGGGAAAAGGAAAAGGAAAGCGGAGGAGAATTGGCTGATATTTTCTTTCTATTTTATTTTCCATTGGTTCACAATGAATCCAATTTTGCCTTGAGGAAAATTCATCGTGTGTTAGTATAGCTGGCCATTTGGAACTCGAGAAATTAAAAAGGATAAATTAGCACGACTGGAAACACTACAGACCTGTCTGTTAGAATGGCACCCGAATTCATCAGATGATAAACACTACAATCCTGAAGCTTTGGAATGTTCTTGGCTTAACACGCCCTTTCAGTCTCTTGGGTACCCCACCCCTCAGTCCAGAGGACTTGAGTAGCTCAGTGAAATCGTCGGTGCTGGATTTTTAATTAGAGATCGTTAAGGCAAGATTTTACGCATTAAAGCTGTTCATCTAATTAAATCTTTAGTTAGGAACCTCCTGGGAGGAAATCAAGATGACCCATCACTTTGAAAAGCTACAAGACTTTGCGTGAGGGGTGACTTACCACCATTATATGCAAGGGATTAACAACAGGTAGGAATTAGAATGTTATACCGCCATGCATTGAAACGGGATAGGACTCTGCAACTGATATCTTTTATGGGACCCAATGTTACCAAATTGGGTCCCATAAAAGATGCTTTCATTGCCGACAGAGCAAATAATAAATATTTTTGATGTACGGACAAGTTGAAGGGGGCGGTACATGCAGTGAAACTGTGCCCTCTCCATTTGATTTGGATATTTAATAAAGCACCAATATTGAGAGCAGAGAAAAACTTGACAAACTCCTAATAATGAGGTGTCATAACACAATTCGGCCTAGGCGGTAGACGGGGTTTTAGAGCAATCTTTACGCTGAATTTAACCATGAATTTATTTAGACCTTTTGCTTTTTATTAATAATTAGATTAGACTGGAGGGGTTCGAGTCAAGCCATGACAGGTCCAACATTAAATATGACAACTTTATATAATTAGTCATCAATTTAACAGTTATTAATAATTAATAATTTTTGTAATAATTAGTTATAATTTAGAACCTTGAAAGGTTTAATTAAACATATTATTAGAATTTTTGATTGTATAGAATTATTTAAAATTTATTTAATATATAATTAATTTGAGATTAAATATTCATTATAAAAAATTCATGTATTCTTCTTCTTTAAACTTTTGTGTTCTTATCGGATCAAAAAGTTTAAATTCAATTTTAATTAAATTTAATTAAAAATATATACAATTTACTTATAATTCATCGTAATCTACATAAATTATGAATTAAATTTATTTTTATATCATTTAAAATAATAATTTTATAAAAAAATAAATTTAAAAAATATTATTTAAGCATTTGTTATTACGTCATGTGAATGAGCCGCGAGTCGTTGATGGTGCTCATGTATCGTCGTTGTATCTGTGCGAAGTGGTATATGTTGCATCAAATGCGAGAAAGAAAATAAGTTAGGCTGATAAGTTTTAAATTCAATGCCAAGCCAATCAACTTGCTGGAGTAGGTAATATCTAAGGAAAAAGCAACCGACGCCTTGTTGGAATGCAGAGCTTGCCCTCACGCCCTGGCCGTCCAACTACAATATTTGTTTTTTTTTTTTTTTTCAAGGCGAGCTCAGCTTGTCTTTGAATTGAAAGAGACCAAGTTGGTACCATTTCAATAGTAGATGTGATAACAGAGTACGTACTCAGTCGAGTGGTTTTTCTTACCAGATACATTTCACCGGCTCGTCAGAATCCTACACTGTTTTCTTTATAGCTTGATCTGCTGGCCGGTTTGTCCTGTCCCTGTTTCAAGATTGGAAGGATGCCACGTCGATAGAAGGATTTAGTTAAAAAAATAAATAAGTTGTATTTCCTCACAGAATGGAATAGGGAACGGAAAGGAAGAGTCCAAGTTGCTCTTGCTTTTCTATGCTGAAGCGGGCAGCACCTTGGCATATCAAAGGGGGAGGAGACCAAAAGGCCTCCAGTTTGCTGTTGGTTTTCTGCATACAAGATTTTGGGGGCAGCACTTTATGATACACTATCGTCTCTTCTTCTCTGATCTTCCTTGTTGATGCTTCTTCTGATTGAATAATATTTAGTAGGAGGAGCCTTTTCCCTCATTTTTCTCTGATCTTCCTTTAGTTTTCAGGCATTCCTTTCTACTTTTACCAAGAAAGCCACTTTCGTCGGCCAGGTATGATACCTCACTTTTGCTCTTATCATTCATTTCCGCTGACGCAAATAAGATTTTTTTTTTGTTCTTATTCATTTTCTTCCTCTTTTTAACATATATAATTGCAATTTTTATCTTGATGGATTTGAATTTAAACATATTGTTATCGCGAAAATCCGTTCTCCGACTCAGGTGTGCTTCTGGCTCCTGATCCGAATGTCGATCTCACCGCCTCGGGATGGAACCTGCAAGACAGTCCGCACGCAGAGGGTGCTGTGGGGGTTATCCTCTGCAGAGTGCCCAAGTCAGTGAAGATTCACAACAAGCAGATGTAAGGAGAAGACTCTCACAGAGGAGCTTCCCTTTTGGCAGGTGCTCTCCCTCGAGAGCTCCGAGCTCAGAGGGAGCTTCAATGGAGTATGAGAGCAAGTGTAAGAATTGTGTAAAAAATGGGCGTAGAATGGCCATCCCTGAGAGATTTGAGGGTGGTGGTATTTATAGGCGATCACCTGATTCTTTGGACGTGCTCTAGATGAGGTCTGAAAACTGTTGGGATTCGAGACGGATTCGAATCAAGTTTGTTATGAATCCGATAGGATCCGTATCTTGACAGTTAGAGGATCGACGGTTGGGAGAGCTAGTTGATGCCTTGAGATTCAATGATTACATAGACCTAGGCCGTTATCGCAGGTCTTAGGCCACTTCTGGGCATGATTCGCCGCCTAGAATCTTATTCAGCCATGATTGATTTGAACTCTCTCGCATCGGATTTCGCAGAGGTATTTGAATGCCGTGGTTGGCCTGAATGAGGAATAGCCTGGTTTTCCGAAGTACAAAATGGATCGGCTCGAATGACCGAGGAATAGCTCGGCTCGAACGGCCGAAGTATAAGGATAGCTCGGGTATCGAGGAATGAGGATAGCTCGGCTCGGACGGCCGAAGTATAAAGGTGGTTCGGGTTATCAGGGTGATCTGACTTCATCAAAGCTGATTTGACCTTATCGCTAGAATGTTACACCACCTGGCCAGCTGGCAAGCAGGGTGTTTGGATTAGGCGCAACCCCATCGCCAATATGAGCGGTCAATAATGCAATAACGATTTTACCCCTCATCACATGCCCCCCACTCCCTAGTCCGAAGTGTAATTTCGGATATAGGGAGTAGAATTCTGGAGCAATCTTATTTGGGGATTCAAAAAGGTGTACAAATGATAATCTTGTAAATGACGGGCCGCTATTTCGTCATTATTTTTCGCCGCAGCTCGAGGAGGAAACGCCTCGTCTCCAATAAGTCACGATAGCGGAAGCTCCATGTGGCAGGGCTCCTTTATTTTCGGTGCCCGTATCGAGATTTCTAACGTCTAGGGCTTTCTTTCTGAAACGGTTATTTAAAAAGGGCTAGGGCGGCGCTCCTTCTGCAATGCCCCTTTGTCCCTGCCACAAAGATTTTCCGATCCCTCTTTGTGCCCTTTCTTGTCTGTTCGTGTCTTACCCCCTGTTCAGCCAATATGAGTGGCCCATGCAATGTTGCTTCTGAGATAACCTTAGACGATCTGGATAAGAACCATCACCATTATAGAGTTCCTCTAGATGTAGCCTTATGGGCGCCGAGGACCGAGCACCGGGTTTCAACCGAGCTGAGCCAGGGAGATTTCTTCTACGAGGAAAGTTTGAGGGCAGGTCTCTGATTCCCTCTTCACCCGTTGATACAGGAGGTGATGAGATTTTACAACATATTTCCGACGATGGTGGCTCCGAATAGCTAGCGCAACCTCGTCGGGTTCATCTCAATGTGCAGTCGCATTGGGGTGACTGCGACTCTTCCCTTATTTTGAGTTTGTTACAATCTGGTTTCCTGGAGGAGTTCTGAGTGGACCTATATTGGCCCCGGAAGTCATTTAAGATGATTTCTGATAACCCTTCTTCGATAAAGGGGTGGAAGTCTCGATTTCCTATTACCGAGGGAAACATTGGCTCAGATTTTCCGAGAAGGATCCAGAGGCGCATATGGAGTTGAGTGAACAGGAGAAAAGGGATCTGGCTACCCTTCGCAGCGGTCAGGAGATCTCTGCCAGCACCTTGTTAGCAAAGGATGCCCTTTTTGCCGTCGGACTTAGCTCCATCGACCCTCAGGGTAAGTTTCTGTTCTAATGGTTAACATGCTCATATGATCTTGCCACTATTTAACTGAACATTTGCTGTGTTTTTAGCCGAGAGATCTGCGTTTGTGGGCCAAATAAGGAGGAAGCTGGGCAAGCACCACAGGGGCTCCGGCTCCGAGGATAAGCATAGATCCGAGAAGATGGCTCATCCTTCCGGGTCATGCTCGAGGGAGCCCAAGAGAGACGATGTTGGCCGCCGCTCCTCTGCTTCAAAGAGGGAGGAGGCAAAAACGCCAGTTGCAACCAATAAGCCCTCCCTGCCAGAGGGAGGTGAGACATAAGAGGAGGTCATTGGGGGAGGCTCGGAAAGAGCCATCGAGGTTCCCCCCCTCCAAATAGTAGCTGTGTCAGACGATGCCGAAGAAACATCGCCGGTCGGTCCGGCGATCCTCCTACCGAAGGTTCTTCAGTCATCAGCGGTGAGGAGTCCACCGCATATGGAAGAGACCCCTGCTCAGGTGGAGGGGTTAGGAGAGATAGCGACGGCTGCCGAAGCTCAAGCGGAGCTGCCTGCTGAAAGACTGGTGGAGATCGTGGTACCTCCCATTGAGGATCTCTCTTTCGTGGTTCCTAGGGCTGCTGCGGAAGAGGTTGAAGTTCGGGTGGAGCCCATCGGGGGTGAAGCATCAGCAGAAGAGGGAGAAGAAGAGGAATCGCTGGATAGAGGGGATGCTCGGGGCGATGCTCCCTCAGTCGAGGCTGAAGCATTCGAGGCCCTGCAAGTTAGAGTTCTGGCGGAGGAAGCCGAGCGGATGGTTCCTCGGGCCGGAGTTCCCCAGGCCAGCTCTTCGACCATGAGCCCTCTTGTCCACAGCTCGGAGGTGGATGATATGCTCACCGCCTTGATGAGGTCTATATTGCGAGTGGGATGGAGTTCCTCGACAGATGAGCCCAGCGCCGAGGATATCATTGAAGCGGCTTTCGGTCGGCTCGAGGCGCCGAAGGATGCTTTCCTTCTCCCTGACATTTACAATGCTACTCTCATGACGATGGCTTCAAACTACGTCTCCCGGGTGAGTTACTGTACCGGGGTTGGGATTCTTGATTGGTCGACCATGCCGCGGTTTCTTACTTGTGTTTTTCTCGCAGAATGCCTTGGTCACAAGGGCGCTGAATTGGCGCCTGAATTTGGCCACTAGGGCCTGTGCTCAGGCCAGGAAAGAAGCGGCCGACCTTCGGGCGAGGGTGGATTCAACCAGTCGGCTCTCCAGGGCTTTGGCGTATGCTAGGGCGGATTATGAGAGGGCGAGTGAGTCTCACCGGCTTGTGGCCGAAAGGGCCTTTTGGCTCGAAATTCAAGTTAAGGAGCTACAGGGCTTCCGAGAGCAATTGGATAGGGCCTATTTGGAATTGTCGCAGATCAAATCAAAACACAGAGAGATGGGGTGAGCTAAAGAATAGCCATATCGAAGAAAAAGATAATTGCAGCAAAAGGCTCGACGAAGAGGAGCGCAGATGTTGGCGCCAGCAAGATCAGCTTGCTATCTTGAGCAGAAGGCTCGCCAATAGGGAAGATCGGCTAAAATGGCTGCATGATCAAATTACCAAACTTACTGCTGATCTTGATCAATCTCATCGGGAGATTGAGGATAAACAGTCCCGAATTGATGACCTCAAGACGGGTCTTCAACAAAATAAGTCGGCCAAGCTGAAGGCCTTAGAAAGGGTCCAGGAGCTGAGCAATGAAATGGCTCGGCGGGAGGAAGAGGTATGGTGTATTCCTATTTGCTTGCTTTCGGCGCCTTTCTTTTGCCAGCGGGCTTAAACATTATGATATTTTGTAGATAGGCAAAATCGAGTTCGAGACGCAGGAGCAACTTAAAACTCTAAGGGCGGAATTGTCTATGAGTCGTCAGATTAATGTTGATCTCGGGGGCCAGTTAACTGAAGCCAACAACTGAATTGCTTCGGCTGTGGAGGAGTACAAGAGTTCTGCCCAATTTTTCGAGGAGCATAGAAAGGCTTGTGCCGATGCATTTAGGTTCATCGAAGAGGAGACTCGAGCAAGGATCTCTTGGGCGCATCCCGAATGGGATTTGTCTTTTTTGGATGCCAAACATTTTGACGCCTGTACCCCAGGGGCCGAAGAAGAGGAATATGAGGACATCTCAGATGTCGATCTTGAGGCTATTCTGGGCCCTAATGAGGCCGTGGTTCCTGAAGAACGCCCTCAGCTTGCTGCCGAGGAACCAACATCATTCGAAGTGGGCGAAGCAAGTCAAGTTCTCCCGGATGTTACCGAGGAGGCTCCTGGGACCGACCCGAACCCTGACTCCTAAGGGTTGCATATGTATTTTTCTCCTTTCAGACTTGTATCTTGGCCAAACTTTAATGAATAGATCCTTTGTTCCCATTTGTTTTGCCTTATTATTTTAAATCACTTGTCGCCTGAACGGCCGTTTCGTGTTAGAAGCTGACGGCGAGTGGATCATGTGTAACTCTCGCCTTTGGGTCGGTTTGCTCCTTTCAAATAGAATGTCTTGCCTATTCAAAGCTGAACCGATTTGCTTTGCTAATGCAAGCGAGCTCGGTTTGAGATTAAGGAAATGTCTTGGTCGAGGCCGAGGCTAGGCGGGTAGTTCGGTCGATCCGAAATAAGAGATTGGCTCGCTTGGCCGAGGTATAAGATGGTTCGGCGCGATATGACCAAAAACTGCGCGAGTACCTCGACCGAGATTTGGTGGATGGTTCGATCTATGAGAAACCATTTTGTTTTTTGCCCAGACGGTTGAGGCGGATTTGTAATTCATCGAAGGACGCTTTGTTTTTTGCGTAGGGCATTTATCCCGTTGGTATTTTTCAACATGGGTCTTTTTAACGTACGCGATAAGCACCAGATTGCCATTGGATGGCGTCATTTTCACGAGGTGATTTCACAAGCCTGCCCATATCTCAAGGACCGGCGGACGATTTTATGCATTTAAGACTCTTGATTCGAGGTCAGGAGGAAATCTTTTGTCTTGCGTCATGGCCTAGGAAATGCGTTCGGCGCGCTTCGGAAAGCGCTCTTTTACCCTGAACCTTCACGTGACAGCGTAGCCCAGGCATTTCGAATTTCAAGGCTCCCTTCTTTAATGACCACCCCCAGCTTGTTTGCCTATAAAAAGGGGGCAGGGAGCGGACTATGCTAGGCAATCCCTCAAATTCTTTCCTTTCCTATGAGTTGTAAGAGTTTCCATGGCGTCTGTTTCATTGAAGTTGAGAGTGGAGAGATTGAGCTCTCCTTTTGAAAGCTGGTTCGTCCCAGATAGCTAGGGTGATGGAGAAACTGCTGAAGAGCAAGCTATCCTCAAGGGAGGAATTCTCGGAGGTTATATGGAGAGTGCACGGGAGGCTAGCATAGGTCATATGGGGAGCGCACTTATGCGCTTCCTCTGTGTCCTTTGTCACTTGCCATGGGGACCACAGGAAATGCAAAGCATACCTACCCCCCATGGCTAATGTGGGTTTC
Source organism: Calamus simplicifolius (assembly GCA_900491605.1). NCBI lineage: Eukaryota > Viridiplantae > Streptophyta > Magnoliopsida > Arecales > Arecaceae > Calamus > Calamus simplicifolius. The sequence goes on along the minus strand of UESW01002211.1, from coordinate 81,312 downwards.
GCCTCCTTCCTTGGTTTGGATTCCTCAGCTCATCCGCTTGAGAAATCTTTTACCATGTGAAGAGGGAGGAGGGTTGTGTTGGTCTGCTTGTTTCCTGCTTATGTTGTTGTGCAGTGGCTGGTAGTCTAGCACTCCGCTTGGGGGGATGCTACATTGGCATAAGGATCCCCAGGTCTTTGGCCTGATTATGATCCCTCCACATATTCATTCGAGGGATCCGTTGATGCCCTACTTTGTTCTTTCGCATTAACCAGTGGCTCAACAGAGCTTGCCTGGTTTTTCTAATTTCTGGGGTTGGATGTAAAGACATCGTCATCGACCGAAGCCGCTCAGCCGAGCTTTTATCTTATTTATATTTCCTGTGCTATGATGCACTTGTAATGCCTCTCAAGAGGTTGTAATTCGTTCATTAATAAAAAAAAGTTTTCTACCCTTTCTTCTTTCATCATTTGTTTCTTTTCTGATGTGATTGTGTTGAGAGTTGTTGTTCTCATTTTGTGCTTTCCGGCCCGTAGCCTAAGCTACAAATCTAGCAGCGTTTTTGCTACTTTGTTTTTGCTAACATGTCATTCAATCCTCTATGGAGGAAGTGTTTATATCTGTTTAAGTCAGAGGGAGGCCTGGGCGGCCCTGCAAACTTACGTGGTGAGCATGGTCCTATTTAAGGGACGAAGTACATACTTCTTTGGAAAGAAATAACTTGCATAATAGCGAAGAAAGGTTACTAACCTCTGCCGAAGCATAATAGGACGTCTTAGTCGCATCAAAGTGTTTGAGAAATCACTCGGCTAGGCCGAAGTTTTAGAACTATATCACTCGGTTTGGCCGAGGCTTCAGATAATGTATCACTCGGTGTTGCCGAGGCTTCAGAAAGATATCACTTGGTGTTGCCGAGGCTTCAAATAATATATCACTCAGTGTTGCTGAGGCTTCAGAAAGATATCACTCGGTGTTGCCAAGGCTTCAGATAATATATCACTCGGTGTTGCCAAGGCTTCAGAAAGATATCACTCGGTGTTTCCGAGGCTTAAGATAATATATCACTCGGTGTTACCGAGGCTTAAGATAATACATCACTCGGTGTTGCCAAGGCTTCAAGATTATATTTTACTTGGCGCTGCCAAGGTACGGAGATCGCTCGGCCCAACCGAAGATTATAAAGATTATATTTTACTTGGCACTGCCAAGGTACGGAGATCGCTCGGCCCAGCCGAGGATTATAAAGATTATATTTTATTTGGTGTTGCCAAGGTACGGAGATCGCTCGGCCCAACCGAGGATTATAAAGATTATATTTTACTTGGTACTGCCAAGGTACGGAGTCCTTCCAGCCCAGCTGGATATATTTTACTTGGCGCGGCCAAGGTCTGGAGATCACTCGGCCTAGCCGAGGATTATATGACCTACTTCTCATTGCAGCTTTCAAGGAGAGTTATAAGAATTTTGCAGGCCTTCGAAAACTAATTTTAATTTAATGAACAGAAATGAGTTTAGCGAGAGCGTACTTTTATTGATGATATGCATGGAGATTATTCGAGTTCCATGTCCGAGGAATAGATTTTCCATTTAGATCCTGGAGCTTATAGGTGTTGGGTCTAATTACCTCCGTAATTTGATAAAGACCCTCCCAATTAGGGGACAACTTTCCTTGCTCCAGTGGCTTCGAGATGGATGCCTTCCGAAGTACCAGATCACCTGGGGAGAAAAACTTTCCTTTGACTCTGGTTGAATGGTAGCGGGCGATCCTTTGCTGGTAGACCGCCATCCGGATTCGGGCTTTCTCCCTGACTTCTTCTATCAAGTTAAGATTGGTCCGGAGTTGTTCATCATTAGATTCTTCCGAGTAGCCTTCGGTGCGAGGGGAAGGGAGCCCGACTTCCATGGGGATAACTGCTTCAGTGCTGAAGGCCATCTTGAATAGAGTCTGGCCCGTGGAAGCCCTCTCGGTGGTTCGGTATGCCTACAACACGTGATGGAGCTCCTCCGTCCATCTGCCTCGCGCTTGGTTGAGCCGAGCTTTAATTCTCTGCAAGAGAGTTCGGTTCGTTACCTCTGCCTCCCCGTTAGCTTGAGGATGTTCGACTGAGGTCAGGCGATGGAGAATGCCGTGATCTTCGCAGAACTCTCAGAACTTAGGGTTGTCGAACTGCTTCCCGTTGTCGGTGATGATGGTGTGGGGAAGACCGAAGCGGCAGATGATGGATCTCCACACGAAGTCTTTGGCACGAGCTTCGGTTATCTGGGCGACTGCTTCGGCCTCAACCCACTTAGTAAAATAATCAATTGCGACAAATAAAAATTTCCTTTGCCCCATTGCAAGGGGGAAAGGGTCAAGTATATCCATTCCCCACTTGGCGAAGGGCCAAGGGGATGAGATGAAAGTCAGGTAAGCAGAAGGGAGCCTTTGGATATTCGAGTGTCGTTGGCATGCATCACAGGCTTGGACAAGGTCGTCAGCATCTTTCTGCATCGTCGGCCAATAGTATCCTTGGCGTAGCACTTTATGACACAGGGCGTGGCTGCCGAGGTGATTGCCACAGATGCCTTCATGAACCTCCCGAAGAGCATAATCGGCTTCCGATAGGTGGAGGCATTTGAGCAACGGCATGGAGAAGGACCGCTTATATAGCCGGTCGTCAATTAGGATGTAATGAGATGTTGCAATTTCAACTTCCTTGCTTCCTTTCTATCAGCAGGCAGCAACCCTTCTTTAAGGTACTGGTGCAGGGGGTCCATCCAGGAGGGCTCGGTGTCAACCTGCATTATCTGGTCAGCATCGGCAATGCTGGGCTTCTCCAGACCTCCAAATGGAAATTTCGCTCGAGATCCATTGACTCCGTAGTTGCCAAGCAGGATAGTAGGTCGGCGTGCACGTTCTCGGTCCTCAGGATCTAGATAATTCTACATTCATCAAAATAGGAGGATAGATTGTGCACCTTTTGGAGATATCGAACCATGTTCGGCTCTCGAGCCTCAAATTCTTCGTGCACCTGGCCAGCCACCAATTAAGAGTCGGTGTAGGCAATCAGTTTCTTGACTTTGAGCTCACGGGCGATTCGGAGTCCGGAGAGCAGGGCTTCATACTCTGCTTCATTATTCGAGGCCGGGAAGGAGAAACGAATGCCGTATTCAAAGGTTGCACTCTCTGGGTTGGTGAGGACCAGGCCGACGCCAGAGCCGCCCACGCTGGAGGATCCGTCGGTGTGAAGCAACCATGGGGCGCTGGGTTTTGGTTGTCCGGGGGTATCCGAAACAGAGCCATCTTCGGGTATGGTGCATTTGAGGATGAAGTCTGCTAAGACTTGGGCTTTAATGGCTGGACGAGGCTGATATTGAATGTCATGCTCGCTCAGCTCGACAGCCCATTTGGTCATTCTTCCTGATACTTCTAGGCGATGGATAATTGCCTTGAGGGGTTGGTCGGTTAGGACGATGACAGTATGCGCCTGGAAGTATGGCCGCAACTTTCGGACTGATGTCACTAGAGCTCGGATCATCTTCTCGACCCGAGAATACCTCGATTCAGCATCTTTGAGTAGTTTGCTGACATAATAGATAGGTCTTTGGATTCTGTTCTCCTTTCTGATTAGCACCGAACCGACGGTGTTCTCAGAGGCCGCCAGGTATAGATTCAGCACTTCCCCTGGCTTTGGGCTGCTGAGGAGAGGTGTCAAGCTGAGGTATTTCTTGAGGTCTTCAAAGGACTTCTGGCAATCTGGGGTCCACTGAAAGTTTCTGGATGACCGAAGCACTTTGAAGAAAGAAAGGCATTTCTTGGCTGACCGAGCAATGAAGCGGCTGAGGGCTGCTACTCTTCCGGTGAGGCATTGTACGTCTTTAACCGACCCAAGTGGGGCCATTTGTTGCAGGGCTCGAATCTTCTGAGGGTTTGCCTCAATGCCCCACAGGAAAACTATAAAGCCGAGGAATTTCCTGGAGTTGACTCCGAAGGCGCATTTAGTGGGGTTGAACTTCATCTGATACTTTCGAAGTGTGGCGAAGCTCTCCGCAAGGTCCTCGATGTGCTGGGATGCCTCCTTGCTTTTTACTAGCATATGATCGACATACACTTCCATGTTCTGACCGATTTGCTCCTTGAAGACTTTGTTGACCAGCCTTTGGTAGGTGGCACCTGCATTTTTCAAACCAAAAGGTATAACTCGGTAGCAATAGATACCTCGATCGGTGATGAAAGCGGTTTTCTCCTCATCTTCGGGTGCCATTCGGATCTGGTTGTAGCCCGAATAGGCATCCATAAAAGTTAACATTTCATAGCCTGAAGTTGAATCCACGAGCTGGTCAATCCGTGGAAGAGGGAAGCTGTCTTTTGGGCAGGCTTTATTGAGGTCAGTGAAGCCGATGCAGATCCTTCATTTTCATTCGACTTCTTCACCATAACCACATTGGCCAGCCAGTCGGGGTAACTAACCTCCTGAATAAACTTGGCTTTGATGAGTTTATCCACCTCTTCTTCAATGGCCTTTTGGCGCTCTGGGACGAAGCTCATCTTCTTCTGTTTGATTAACCGGAATGTTTCGTCCATGCTAAGGCGATGAACCAGGACATCTGGGCTGATTTCGGACATTTCCGATGCGGACCAAGCGAAGACATCGGCATTCTTCGGAGGAATTCAATCAGCTCTTGCCGAGGCTTTTCTTCCAGCTGTGACCCAATCTTTATGGTTTGGTCGGACCGAGCCTCGTCAAGCGGTACCTCCTCCAGTTCTTCGGCCAGCTCTCCTCATTGCTCAGTGAGATCCTCCCGAGCATCCAACCCATCCACCTCAGGTTTTCTGGATTGAAGGTCGGCTACGAAGCAATGCCGAGCCATAATCTGGCTTCCTCGAACCACCCCCACTCCTCATTTGGTGGGGAACTTCATGGCGAGATGAGGGATGGAAATGATGGCCTTGAGAGATATCTGTCCCGGTCTGCCAAGGATGGCGTTGTAAGGGGATCAAAGCTTGGTCACGAGGAAATCATGAGCACGGTAGCCACGCGGGGCCAGGTGCCGGCTCGGACTGACAGAGTGATGACCCCTTCAAGGATTATGGAGTCACCCGTGAAGCCCACCAGGGTGGATTCTATCGGTCAGAGGCTTTCTACCTGAATTTTAATCTCACAAAGGCATTGAAATACAAAACGTTAACAAAGCTTCCACTATCAATCAGAATATAGTGTACATCATAGTTGTTCATGTTTAGAGATACGACCAATGCATCATCATGGGGGTATTGTACCTCCCGAAGGTCTTCATCGGAGAAAGCAAGCTCATCAACCCGAGCTTTCTTCGGCGGGTTCTCCTCCTCGCCTGGCCAAGAAGATGGGGATCCGGCCACCGTTATTACATTAACATTGCCGATAACTGGAGTATTTGGTGGTGGGAGTTGGCGAGGTTCAGGTTGGCGATTCTTTTCATTATTCGGCTCAGGGGGGCCCCTGAACCGGTTCAATCTGCCTCGTCGGATCAGCTACTCGATCTCATTTTTGAGCTGCCAACAGTTCTCGGTGTCATGCCCGTAGTCTCGGTGAAAGTGGCAGTACTTGGTTGGGTCCCTCCAAGCTCCGTTGCCTCGAAGAGAGGGGGGCCGAGGAAGTTGACGCTTGATCTCCATCAGGATCTGAGCTCTTGGCGTGGTGAGGGGAGTATAGCGATCGAACCTCCATACTGGACTTCGAGTTCGGTCTCGAGGCGGTGGTAGAGGAGCTATGCGGTGGCGAGGCAGGCTAGCACGGCGGTGGGCTCACTGCCTGTCCGAGCCCTTTGCCTCTTTCTTCTTCATCTGCTCGGTCCGAGCTGACCTCCTCGATTCTTCCACCATGGCGTACTTGTCCGCCAAAGACATCATGTCCGACAGGCTCTTCGAGTAGTTAACCTCTAGAGCTAGGTAGAAGTCTCCCTCCTTGGACACTCCTTCGGCCAGGGCGGACATGGCCACCTCATGGTTGAGGTGGTCCACTTCTAGAAGGGCCGTGTTGAAACGGCCGAGGTAATTCTTCAGCGATTCCCTCTCTCTCTGCTTGACCTCAGAGAGGGAATCGGATCTCCATCATTGGCGACGACTATTGACAAACTGGCTAATGAGCAGACAACTCAGCTCGTCAAAAAAATCAATGGAACCTAGTTTCAAGCTGTTGAACCAAGTTCGGGTAGATCCCCTTAAGATGGAGGGGAAGGCTCTGCATAGGATCGCATCTGATGCCCCATGGAACATCATGATGGATCTGAAGCTGCTAAGATGGTCATCGGGATCGGTGGATCCATGATACGGCTCGATGGCGGGGAGCTTGACATAAGGGGGAATCACTTCCCTCATGATCCTCTCGGAGAAGGGAATGCCCTGCTTCGCTTTCGGTTGGAATGGAGGAGCTTGCTTGGCGGCGTCTAACTCCCGACGCCATTCTCGCTGCATCTCCTGCATCTGTTGTCTGATCCCTTCATCCAGAGTGGTATGAGGGATCGGGCAAGGAGAAGATGGCAGCGGTATCGAATCCTGGAAGACATCGGAAAAGGGGAGCGAATCCGCCTGGACTCGAGCGGGCTCTTCCCTCCAGCTCGCCGCAGCATCAGCTTCGTCTTCACGGGCTGGTGACCGCGATCCGCCGCCTCAGGCGGGTCGGAGGAAGAGATCGCTGGCAAGGCAGGGGCAACGGCCTCCTCATGAGGCTGAGAAATAGGGACAGCAGTTCCAGGGATCACCTGGAATCCCTGGACCAACTAGGTCAATGCTTGGACATGCTGAACCAGAGCGACGAACTGGTCCAGGGTTACCGCCGTTGCCGGTGGCGAAGGAGTTTCGGCTGGCGGTGGTAGCGGAGGTGCTGCACCGCTGATCGAAATAGGCTTTTGAGAGGCAGCCTGATCTTGAGCTTCAGATGTAGCTCTCTTCCGATTGGCCATTAAAGGATGCTTTTTTCTGGTTCTTGAGTCTTATCTCCTGGATCACAAGTTTATGGGACTTGAGACCCTTCCTCTAGTGCCAATCTGTTGTCGCGGAAATCCGTTCTCCAACTCGAGTGCGCTTCTGGCTCCTGATCCGGACGTCGATCTCGCTGCCTCGGGATGGAACCTGCAAGACAGTCCACACACAGAGGGTACTGTGGGGGTTGCCCTCTGCGAAGGACCTTCCGATGCCCAAGTCAGTGAAGATTCACAGCAAGCAGATGTGAGGAGAAGACTCTCACAGAGGAGCTCCCCTTTTTGGCAGGTGCTCTTCCTCGAGAGCTCCGAGCTCAGGGGGAGCTTCAATGGAGTATGAGAGCAAGTGTAAGAACTATGTAAAGAATGGGCATAGAATGGCCATCCCTGAGAGATTTGAGGGTGGTGGTATTTATAGGCGATCACCTGATTCTTTGGATGTGCTCTAGATGAGGTCTAAAAACTGTTGGGATTCGAGATGGATTCGAATCAAGTTTGTTATGAATCCGGTAGGGTCCGTATCTTGACAGTTAGAGGATCGATGGCTGGGAGAGTTGGTTGATGCCTTGAGATTCAATGATTACATAGACCTAGACCGTTCTCGCAGGTCTTAGGCCACTTCTGGGTATGATTCGCCACCTGAAATCTTATTCATCCATAGTTGATTTGAACTCTTCTGCGCCGGATTCCGCAGAGGTATTTTGAATGCCATGGTTAGCTTGAATGAGGAATAGCCTGATTTTTCGAAGTGCAAAATGGATCGGCTCGAATGACCGAGGAATAGCTCGGCTCGGATGGCCGAAGTATAAGGATAGCTCGGGTTACCGAGGAATGAGGATAGCTTGGCTCGGACGGCCGAAGTATAAAGGTGGTTCGGGTTGTTAGGGTGATCCGACTTCATCAAAGCTGATTTGACCTTGTCGCTAGAATGTTACGCCACCTGGCCAGCTGGCAAGCAGGGTGTTTGGATTGGGCGCAACCCCATCGCCAATATGAGCGGTCAATAATGCAATGACAATTTTACCCCTCATCACATATAAATGCTAACATCATTTGGGTATCCAAGAACTTGAATAGGGGAACAACTGAAAGGAAAATTGTCATGAAATTAACGGGATAGAATTTATCTTCATACATACAAGGGTTTAATTTAGGAGGTGTTATGCTTGACTTATAGTCGCTTAAATGATATTTATGATCATTTTTATGATTAAAATTGTAAGTTAATGTTAAAAAACTGTGCTACCTGCTGTCTGTTTGTTATTATTATGGGGTTGTATCTTGTTTTTGCCTTTGCCATGAAATTGGACGACTCTGGTTTGCTCCCAGGGATGCCTGATCATAGTGCATGACCTCCAGAGCTTGGAAAGATTGCAGCTCGAAAGTAATGAAGCAATGGAGGTGATAGTTGCGGAGGAGAATGGTATTGAGCTGGAGAAAGGAGCATTCCCCCTACTGAAAGATCTATTACTGATAAACATGTCGAAGTTGAGTAGCTTCTACAGTGGGGAGCCGGCAACAGTATCTCTTGATTGGCCTTCACTGGAATTCATCAGGCTGGGAGGCTGTCCAAATGCACCAAAGCTAAAGAATGTGCATTTAGCTTGAACATGATGATATTGAATATGCAGCTGCACGTTTTCCTACACTTTTTCCAAGCATTTATTTTGCTGTATGTGTACTTCCCTCCGAAATTGTCACGCCCTGTTTTAATTCACATAAATCTGGCACATCAGCACGTAACATGGTTAGGGCTAAATTCTTGAAATATGCAAGGTCTTCTTGTAGAACTATATAATCACCTTATAATTAAGAGGCTACAGATTTCATCAGATCAACCATTATTTACTGGATTACTTACTACAACCCCAGTTCCTGGAAACTACAACCAGTGCTATAGCACTACATCCTGCCACTACCATGTCACACATCTTTTTCTCTTTTTTTATGCACCTATTGATTACCTTCACTGGTTGGAAGACTTGGCTGTAGCAGCGTGATTAACCTAGGAAGATGGTTTTCAATTTTATGGTGTTACAGTTGCCTTAAAATCAGCATTCAAGGGCTTGCCTTAAAATTTCAGTTTGAAGTTATTGTGACCACTTTTTTGACATGCAAGTTAAATCCTTTCTTTTTTTTCAAAGTTTTGCTCTGGAACTGTCCCAATTTGTTGCTGGGGTCTGCCTTACACAATTGGATTGGAATTTTACAAAGCCCAAACTCAAATTGGGAGGAAAGCCCTTGATTGCATTAGCATTTCATACTCAACCGTCAACTATACTGGCAGGTTATTCAAGGTCTAGGTTGGCCGATCTATTCCCAGGCCTGGATTAGCTTTGCAAAACCTGAAACCACTCGCTGAGCTACAATTCGAGTGCGCTAAAGTGTTCGTTTAAGTTACAATCCCTATCTGCACAACCTGTTGCAGCTTTTAGTGCAGCCTTTTTTTCAATCTAACCAACGGTGTGCAGTCTATCATAGAATGCAGCAAAAGGCAGTTTGTTTTCTGGGTGATCCTTTTCGTTTTCTGAGATTTGTTTTATAGTGGCTAACACAAATTATGCTGAACACAGGATAGTGAACCGGTTCGTTGGGGAGCTTGATGTTTTCTGATGTAATCTTGGGATGATGGTACCTAATGCAGTCGATTAACTCTCAAAGGTGTTTTGAGTGTCTTGTTTCTATTGTTATTCTTAGGCCATCTCATGTGAGCATAATAATGTTTTGTATTCCTAAAGGCATACAAAGTCCAGCATCTTGAAGTGCTTTGCAACAAATAATGTGCTTTGTAAGTTGTAACAATTCAGATTCATTCTACCTTTTTGATTATACATTTTATTTTGGACTACTACGTTCCAAAAGCTTTATTTTGGACCACCTTAACCTAGCTAATCATATTTCATTACTGGTTAGATTAAAATTAAAGGGATTGGCACATACAAATTGAAGTTGCATCATGATTGAATTTTTCTCTTACATGATGTCTTGTATGCTTTAGAAATATAGTAGAATTTGGTCTCTATGCTAGTCCTTCTACTGATGGTAAGAGCTTTACATTTGCCACTATCTAAATTTAACAACCATACCATCCTTATGTTTCAAAAGGTATACCTAGATGTTCCTTGAGTAGCCATCAATTAACTCAAAAAATATTGATGTCAACTCATCAATACATGAGGGCTAAGTTTCCAGAGGTCAGAATAGATACAATCCAATACCCCTTTAGAAAGAAAAAAATTAACTTCAAAATGTATAATTATCTTAAACATACATGCATACTTTTTTATGTCAAAATATCATGAACAAAGGACTCAAAATTTTACTTCTGGTGCGCTAATGATCCCTAGAATTGTATCTCACATTACACATTTGGTTATGCATGATATGATGAGAGTGGATACCTTTGGGTTGTAATGGGGTTGCTACCATGAGCATTTTGTGAGGTAGCTTGTTTTATTTTTGTGTTAGATGGCAATTTGTATGACCGTCATTGACCGAGTTACAAGAGATAACTCTATTTATGAGGAGGGTCCTTGGGGCCTTGCTATAAACAGCCATTCCTTTCTCTTGCTTATGTTACCATTTTTCAATTGAGATGGGTACGTGAATGGCCTTTGGGTTGGTTTTTGTTTTCTTATTTCTGTCGTTTGTTTTGAGAGAGAGCTCACCGCTATACCTCACTTACAATGTATCATTTCATTCCTTTCAATGAAATAGTAGTGATCGTAGTCAAACATTTCTCAAATGGGAGAAGTATAGATGATCTTAGTTATTAGTTAGAAAAGTGATGATGTAACGCTCAAAAAAAGGTTCATGTTGGGGGGATAAAATCGTCATTGCGTTGATAACTGTGCGAAGAGGCTAAGATTAGCCCCATCCCCCTGCCCGCTACGCTGCGCCCGTAAAGAACGGGCCAACTAGTGCGGTCCAGCGGGTCGAGCAACCCATAGCTCGGTCCCTCCCGAGCTACCCATAGCTCGGTCCCTCCCGAGCTACCCATAGCTCGGCTCCTCCCGAGCTACCCATAGCTCGGTTCCTCGAGCTACCCATAGCTCGGTTCCTCCCGAGCTACCCATAGCTCGTTTCCCCGAGCAACCCATAGCTCGTCTTCCCCGAGCAACCCATAGTTCGACCTCCCGAGCTATCCATAGTTCGGTCCCTCTCGAGCTACCCATAGCTCGATTCCTCCCGAGCTACCCATAGCTCGGCTCCTCCCGAGCTACCCATAGCTCGACCTCCCGAGCTACCCATAGCTCGTTTCCCCGAGCTACCCATAGCTCGGTTCCTTCCGAGCTACCCATAGCTCAACCTCCCGAGCTACCCATAGCTCGTCTTCCCCGAGCAACCCATAGCTCAACCTCCCGAGCTACCCATAGCTCGTCTTCCCTGAGCTACCCATAGCTCGGCTTTCCCGAGCAACTCATAGCTCGGTTCCCCCGAGCAACCCCCGAGCAATCCATGGCTCGACACACACCTCCGTGAAACCTGACGCGGGAGAGCCCAGGCCTAGCGTAACAGAATCCCAAGCAAAGAATCATATCGAGGAGTGGTCTAGGATCTACAATAACGGCCTAGAACCTACACGCTCATCAGATCTTAGGCCATCAGAGAGCCCTCCCAGCCGTCGATCCTTTAACGAACAAGATACGGATCCCATCGGCCTTACAACAGCTTGATTCGAATCATCTCCGTATCCCAACAACCTTCGAACATTCCAGATGGCGCTCAAGATCCAGGTGATTGCCTATAAATATGACACTCCCAGATTCTCTCAGGTATGCGCACACAGCACACTCTCACTCTCTCTCCTTCACTGCTCATCGGCGCTCCTCTAGAGCTCCCGATTGGCCACCCCCGGAGGGACTCCCGGAGAGATCCTTCTCCTCATTTCTGTTGATCGTCGATCCCCACTGACTTGAGCGTCAGAGGGTCTTCCGCGGAGGGCCACCCCCAACACCTCTCGTGTGAGGACTTCTGTGCAGGTCCGCCCAGAAGGGAGCCCGATCAGGAAACCGACCGCGCCCGAGTCGGAGGACAGATCCCGGTGGCAACTGATTGGCACTAGAGGAAGGGCCTCAAGTCCCGTCAAAACTTGAAAAAGGAGACAATGATCTCGACTCGGAAGAGAACCTCCCAATGGCTAACCGGAGAAGAGCAGCATCTGAGGCCCAGGACCAGGTCGCCTCCCAAAGACCTGATCCAATGAATGGCGTGGCGCCGCAGCCGCCACCAGTTGAGACCCCATCACCGCCAGCTAATCCGGTGACCCAGGACCAGTTCGCCACGCTGGTCCAGCAGGTTCAAGCCCTGACCCATCTGGTTCAGGAGCGCCTCGCAACTGCCCCTGCTCCACGCCTTCCTGAGGAGGCCGCAGCCCCTTTTTCTTCGGCCACCTCTTCCTCTGGCCCGCATGGAGTCGCGGATGCCCCACACCGACCCAAGGAGGACAGACCAGTCCCACGAGGGGGCTGCAACAGGGATCCCCCCAGATCTCGGCGGGCCCGATCCCTCTCTCTGGAGTCCTCCTGCCATGATTCGACGCCCTCCCCGCGCTCTCCTCACCCAGCTCCTCCTCTCACATCTGAAGAGGAGATCCGCCGACAACTCTGGGAGATGCGTCAGGAGCTGGACGCCGCCAAGCAGGCTCATCCGCCTCAGCCCAAGGCAGAGCAGGGCATCCCTTTCTCCAAAGGGATCATGGAGGAAGTGATTCCCTCCCATGTTAAGCTACCCGCCATCGAGCCCTACCATGGCTCCTCTGATCCGGATGATCATCTCAGTAGCTTCCGGTCAATAATGATGTTCCACGGAGCATCAGACGCGATCCTCTGCCGTGCCTTCCCTTCCACCCTCAGAGGATCTGCCCGAACCTGGTTCAACGCCTTGAAACCAGGTTCCATCGATTCATTCGACGAGCTGAGCCATCTTTTTATTAGCCAGTTCGTCTAGCCGCCGTCACCGACGGAGATCCGACTCCCTCTCTGAAGTTAAGCAGAGAGAGGGGGAGTCCTTGAGAAATTACCTTGGCCGTTTCAACAAGGCCATGCTGGAGGTGGACCACCTTAATCATGAGGTGGCCATGTCCATCCTAGCGGGGGAATTTCGAAGGAGAGCGACTTCTACCTGGCGATGGAAGTCAGCTACCCCCCGAACCTCTCCGATATGATGGTCCTGGCAGATAAATATGCCAGGTCGAAGAATCACGAAGAGCCCGCCGAGCTGGCGAAGAAAAAAGAGCCTAAAGGTTCGGACAGGCCCCGACCAATCCGTCAGCCAAGCCCGCCTCGTCGCCAAAGGGCTCCCCCACCGCCTCGAGAAATCGCTCCCGGAGCCCGCCCAGGGATTCGATGGTACACCCCACTCACTGTTCCTCGGGCGCAAATTCTCATGGAGATAGAGCGCCAGCTCCCCCGACCGACTCCCTCCGAGGGAACCCAACTCGGAGGGACCCCACCAAATACTGCCGCTATCACTGGGAGCATGGCCACGACACCAAGGAATGCTGGCAATTGAAGAATGAGATTGAGAGGCTGATCCAGTAGGGCCGACTGAACCAGTTTAGGAGGGCGCCCGAGCCGAGACAAGGGGGTGACGTCAGCCCGAGCTTCAGCACCTCCCCCACCTCCTCCAAATCCACCCGTGATCGGCCACATTAACATGATCGAAGAGGCCGGGCTCGAGCTCCAGAAATGATGATGAAGGCTCGGCGCCGAAGAAAGTGCGAACGGGCGAGCTCTCCTTCTCCGACGACGATCTCAAGGGATACAATTCCCACATGACGATGCATTGGTTGTATCGCTCAATTTAAATAACTACGATGTAAGTTGGATCCTTGTTGATAGTGGAAGCTCCGTGAATGTTTTGTACCTTGATGTGTTTGCCAAGATGAGATTGCTCATGGAAAACCTCCGAGCCATGGACTCCACCCTAATGGGGTTCACAGGCGACGTCATCGTCCCAGAGGGGGTCGTAACCTTAATGGTTCGGGCAGGAACCTAGCCCCTTGTGGCCACTGTTCACACGGACTTCCTAGTGACTAAGCTTAGGTCGCCTTCCAACGATATTCGGGAGACCCGGCTGATGTTCCTCAAAGCCGTTGTCTCCATCCCGCACCTATCTATGAAATTCCCCATCGGGCGGGGAGTTGGAGTTGTCCAAGGAAGCCAAACCATGGCTCGACAGTGCTTCATCACCAGCCTACAGTCTAGAATGCCTGAGGTTGATGGGCTGGACGCTTGGGAGGACTTCGCCGAGCAACGGGAAGAACCAGCCGAAGAACTGGAAGAAATACCATTGGACGAGGCTCATCCCGACCGAACCATAAAGATCGGGTCGCTGCTGAAAGGCGAATCCCGGCAGGAGCTAATCGACTTCCTCCGAAGCAACGCCGATGTTTTCGCTTGGTCTGCCTCCAACATGCCAGGAATCAGCCCCAAGGTTCTCGTCCACCGCCTTAACATGGATGAGATGCACCGGCCCGTCAAGCAAAAGAAGAGGAGCTTTGCCCCAGAATGACAGAGAGCTATTGAAGAAGATGTCGATAAGCTCATCAAGGCGAACTTCATTTGGGAGGTGAATTACCCAAGTTGGCTGTCAAATGTCGTCATGGTGAAGAAGTCGAACGGCAAGTGGCGGATCTGCATCGACTTCACCGATCTCAACAAAGCATGCTCGAAGGACAGCTTTCCTCTCCCTCGAATTGATCAACTTGTGGATGCCACCTCGGGTCACCAAATGCTGACGTTCATGGATACCTACTCCAGCTACAACCAGATCCGGATGGCCCCCGAAGATGAGGAAAAGATGGCCTTCATAACCGACCGAGGTACTTACTGTTACCGTGTTATGCCTTTTGGTCTTAAAAATGCAGGAGCCACCTACCAAAGGCTGGTCAACAAAGTATTCAAGGAGCAAATCGGCCGGAACATGGAGGTATACATCGACGACATGCTGGTCAAAAGCAAAGAAGCATCACAGCACGTCAAGGATCTCTCGGAGAGCTTCGCGACACTCCAAAAGTATCAGATGAAGCTCAATCCAACTAAGTGCGGCTTCGGCGTTAACTCTGGGAAGTTCCTCGGTTTCATGGTCTCCCAGCGGGGTATTAAAGCTAACCCCCAGAAGATTCAAGCTCTCCAGCAGATGGTGCCCCCGGCGTCTATTAAAGAAGTCCAGCGCCTAACCGGAAGGATAGCGGCTCTTAACCGCTTCGTGGCACGCTCGGCCGAAAGGTGCCTCCCCTTCTTCAAAACTCTCTGGTCGGCTAAGAATTTCCGATGGACCCCCGAGTGTCAAAAATCATTCGAGGATCTCAAGAAGTACCTCGGCTCTCCCCCTCTCCTCAGTAGTCCAAATCCCGGGGAGACGTTGTTCCTGTATCTGGCCGTCTCGGAAGGTGCCATTTGCTCGGTGCTGATCAGAGAGGAAAATAAGGCCCAGAAGCCGATTTATTATGTCAGCAAACTGCTCGGGATGCGGAGGCGAGGTATACCCAAATTGAGAAGATGGTGTTGGCCTTGATCATCTCGGTCCAAAAATTATGGCCATACTTCCAAGCACATTCTGTGACGGTCCTGACTGATCAACCCCTCAAAGCGGTGGTCTACTGCCCAGAGACATCGGGGAGAATGACTAAATGGGCCGTCGAGTTGAGCGAGCATGACATTCGGTTCCAGCCTCGCCCGGCCATCAAAGCTCAGGTGCTGGCTGACTTCCTCCTCGAATGTACCATCCCGGAGGACGGCTCCACCCCCAACTCCCCCGAAAGCCCAAAATCTGACACCCGCTGGCTCCTCCATGTCGACGGGTCATCCAACCCCCATCGCTCCGGTGCGGGCTTGGTCCTCACTAGTCCGGAGGGGGCAACTTTCGAATATGGCATCCGCTTCTCCTTTCCGGCCTCCAACAATGAAGCTGAGTATGAAGCCCTGCTGGTTGGTCTTCGGATCGCCCGCAACCTTAAGGTGGAGAAACTTAACGCCTTCACCGACTCCCTGCTGGTGGCAGGTCACGTGCGAGGGGAGTTTGAGGCCCGTGAACCCAACATGATCCGATATCTCCAAGAGGTTCGAAGCCAACTCTCTCATTTCTCTGAATTTGAGATCATTCAGATTCCCAGATCTGAAAATGCCCGTGCCGACCTACTATCCTGGTTGGCAACGGCAGAATCTATGGACGCCAAACAAAAATTCCACTTGGAGATCTTGGAGAGACCTAGTATCATGGAAGCCGACCGAGTAATGCAAGTTGAGGCCGAACCATCATGGTTTGACCCCATCCTGAAGTACCTTAAAGAAGGGTCGCTTCTGTCCGATCGGAGAGAAGCCAGAAGGCTAAAGTTGCAGGCTACCCACTATGTGTTGATTGATGACCAGCTCTACAAATGGTCCTTCTCCATGCCATTGCTCAGATGCCTTTGCCCGTCCGAAGCAGATTACGCCCTTCATGAAGTGTATGAGGGGATTTGCGGCAACCATCTGGGAAGCCGGTCCCTATGTCACAAGGTGTTGCGTCAAGGTTACTATTGGCCGACCATGCAGAAGGATGCTGACGATCTTGTCTGAGCTTGTGACCCATGCTAGAGACACTCCAGTATTCAGAGGCTCCCCTCCGCCAGCCTGGTCCCCATTTTCTCTGCTTGGCCCTTCGCCAAATGGGGGATGGATATTCTCGGCCCATTTCCACTCGCCACAGGGCAACGGAAATTTTTATTCATCACCATCGATTACTTCACCAAATGGGTCGAGGCGGAAGCAGTTGCTCAGATAACCGAGGCTCGGGCCAGGGACTTCGTGTGAAGATCCATTATCTACCACTTCGGCCTCCCGCACACCATCATCACTGACAACGGCAAACAATTCGACAATCCGAAGTTTCATCAGTTCTGCGAGGAGCATGGGATTCAACACCGCCTTACCTCAGTCAGACATCCACAGGCTAACGGAGCAGCCGAGGTAACCAACCAAACCTTGCTTCAAGGGATCAAAGCCCGACTCTCCAGAGCCCGAGGCAGGTGGGCGGATGAGCTACACCATGTTTTGTGGGCCTACCGCACCACCCCAAGAGTGCCCACAGGCAAGACCCCGTTTCGAATGGCCTTCGGCACAGAGGCCATCATCCCTGTGAAGATAGGGCTCCCTTCCCTGCGAGTGGAAAGCTACTCGGAGGAAGCTAGTGATGAGCAGCTCCACGTCAACCTTGACATGGTAAAGGAGATCAAAGAAAAGGCTCGGATCAGAATGGCAGCCTACCAGCAAAGAGTGGCACGCTACCACGCCTCCAGAGTCAAAGGGAAATCCTTCTTGCCTGGCGACCTTGTTCTCCGGAAAGCATCTGTCTCCAAACCGCTGGAGCCAGGAAAGCTAACCCCAAACTGGGAAGGCCCCTACCAAGTAGCGGAGATTGTCGGACCCGGGACCTACAAGCTGCAAGATCTAAGTGGAAGATCCATCCCTCGAACGTGGAATTCGGACAACCTCCGCAAGTATCATCAGTAGGTTATGCCCTCTATAGGCTCACCTTCTTAAATTCTTTGTTGGCACATTGTTCCATGATTCATGACATAAATCACCATAAATTATATCACCAAAAATCATGAAAAGAAAAGATGCTGCTTACCAACCCTTGGCACGACCGAGTTATCTGTTTGAGCAAGAAATCTTCGAACCTCGGCTGGGCCGAGCAACCAAATCTCCGAACCTCAGCTGGGCCGAGCAACCATTCTCCGAACCTCGGCTGGGCCGAGCAACCATTCTCCGAACCTCGGCTGGGCCGAGCAACAATTCTCCGAACCTCAGTTGGGCCGAGCAACTATTCTCCGAACTTCGGCTGGGCCGAGCAACTATTCTCCGAACCTCGGCAGGGCCGAGCAACAAGTCTCCGAACCCCGGTTGAGCCTAGTGATGAATTCTAAAGCTCTGGCTAAAACCGGAGTGCGTAAAGCCCTGGCCAAAACCAAAGAACGCAAACCTCGATTGAAGCCGAAGGACTTCCGAACAGTCCCCAGAGCTTCGGCCAGTTTGAAAAATGCACACCGTGCGAAACCATCAGCAGACTTTAGCAAATCCCTAAAGGCCTCGATAGGCCCTACACGGCCGCCCACGGACCCCAGACAAAGTCGGGGAATCCCCCCTACTGATAAATCCCTGAGCAATATCCCCGCACCTTATCGTCCAAACGCCTGTCTTGCTCCGCAAACGGGGCCGCGACTTATCGCGTATGCCCACGGGACCGCCCAGGTCCACCTTTTTGCTCAAACAGGAACAAGCGGTTTTTCCTTTATGAACAATGGTCTCAACATAGAGCAAAAGATTACCAAAGAAAGGACTTTTCTCTTTATTTATTGTAAGGAAAAGTACAAAAAGAAAGAGTAAAAAATGGCCTTCGTAGAGGCCTAATGTCTCCTCCCGGGAGATGCCAGGTCTTCCACACGTCGAGTCAGCTCAGCAACTTGTTGACGGAAGGATGCTATCACTCCCTCCTGCTGATCGACGACCCGACAGAGAACCTCAACCTCCCTCACAGAAACGGCAAGGAACTCCTCGACCGATCTCTCGAGCTATTCGTGACTTGCCAGAGCGGACGCCAGGGTCGCGCCATCAACGGTCACGGAAGAACGGCTCCCTTGGAAGCCCCCGCGGCCACTGCTGACTACGCCTGATTCTTCGGATGATTGCCCTCCACCCTGAGAAGCCATATCAGAAGCTGTTGGGAGGCTAAACGAATGGATGGTAAACGCTGGCGTCCCTCTCATCCATATTTATACCTCCCGGGCGAGTATCTCGAGTAGTCGGGTCATAAGTCCCGACCCATGAAAGTCCGCCACATGTCGCCACTTTGTCTGGCGCCCGCAGGAAACGAGGAGTCGCGCCCCTTCCCGAGAAAAAATTAGTAAATGATGACGAATTGCTCGAGAACCCCCCTCCTTCTCTAGAAACTGGTTTCATTCCAATTTGTCGGGCCCTCATGGAATAAACATTCCCGAAACCCCATCGGATCTCCTTGAATCAGCCGCCTTCGAGGAGCGCGAGGAAACGAAAAGGCACGTCAGCAGATGGCGCTAGCTCACTTTTCTTGGAAACCACCAAAACATAAATGTCGGGCATCCCCATGCACCGCCCGTTCCACTTTGGCGGTCCCCGTCAAACCTCACGGGAACCAAACAGCAGGAGTCTCGGTGGTGACCAAGTCATCCCTCCGAGCAACCATTCTCCGAACCTTGGCAGGACCGAGCCATAAATCTTCGAACCTCGGCTGCGCCGAGTCATGATTCTCCGAACCTCGGCAGGGCCGAGCCATAAGTCTCCAAACCTCGGCTGCGCCGAGTCATGATTCTCCGAGCCTCGGTAGGGCCGAGTAATAAATCTCTGAGCTTCGGCCAAAGTTAAGGAATATGTTCTGCTACCAAACAATCTCCAGAGTTCCATCTGAATTCGGGCAGCTTATGAGCTCCGACTAGGTCGGATAGCGCGGAATCCTCGGCCAAGAACGAGCGATATCCCTGCACCTCATTTCACTGCCAACAACAACTCTCGGCACAAAAGAAACAAAAACTAGGAGAAAGAACAAAACTTTCTTTATTTCATTACCATCAAAACGAATTACGACCGCCTGAGAGGCATTACAAGTGCATTGAAATACATGAAATAAAACGAGTACATAACTCGGGCAAACTGCTCCAAAGCAACTTCGGGTGACAATGATGCTTCGGCATCCGATCCAATGAATCAGGCAAGCCACGGACCAGTCAGGTCAAGCCGATAATGAGCGGACGACTCGGCCCGACCGTTGCGACCAGCTTCGGTTAATAATGATATCTCGGCATCCCAACCGAGATATCAAAGAAATCAGAAAGGATGGACGGGTTTTTGCCCCAAACCACCCAGCCGAAGGGCCTTCCGAGGAGTAGGAAGGAGGCTCACGGACCCTGATAACGGGGCACTCCTCCAAATCTGCTGTGTACCGCTAGCCACTGCCTGAATCAACAGGTAATGTACTAGCGGGCGACACACCACCGCCCCCTCCTCACATGGCGAAAGATTCCCCGGGCGGACAAGCCTAGGAATCCAAACCATGGGAGGAGGAGAAGTTCATGCGAGCCATGGAGAACACACGTACACTTCCTACCCTGCGTCCCCGAGGGTGAACCGCAAAGGTCACACAGGAAGCGTATATGTGTGCTCTCCATGCGATCTCTGCGAACCTCCTGTGCGCTCTCCATACGATCTCCGAAGCTCCTTTCTTAAGGGCAGGCCACCCCCCGGCGGCCCCTTCGTCACCCCAACTATCCGAAGGACGACGGTGACTTGCAGGGGGAAAACTTGGTCCTCCCGCTTTAAGCCCCAAAGAAACAGACATTGTGTGTGCCTCCACAATTTACAGAAAAGAAAACTTTGGGATGGCCCAACACGGCCCTCTCCCCCCTTTTTTATAGGCAAAGACGAACCAGGAACAGCTATCAGAACAGAAGGCCCCAAGATTCGAAACGCCAAATCCACGCCACCACGTGGCCTCCTGAAAATAAAAACAGCGCCCCACAATATGCGCCAAGCGCGTCGCCCGAGCTGTGACGCATGCCAAAAGATTATATTGATCCCGAATCACAAACTTTAAATGCAGAAAATCGTCCACCGATCCTGCAGATACGGGCGGATCTAAGGGATCTTTCCGTGAGAACGACATCCTCCAATGGCAAGTAAGCACTTACACCGCACGCCAAAGGGACCTGCCTTGGAAAAGACAAAGCACTGACAGGGGTAATAAATAGATACGAAGACCAAACCCTCCCTTTACCAAAAAGAACAAAGGGATGATAGCGAAGGTTCAACAAACCCCCTGCTCAGGGACAAACTCCCCTCTTTTTGTCGAAGGCACGATCATAGTTTGACCACTGGTAAGGTGGACTACCTCGGCCTTAACTGAGCTATTCCGTCCCTTGGCACTAGCCGAGCTACTTTTTTCCTCGGCCTTATCCGAGCTATTTCATCCTTCGGCACTAGCCGAGCTACTTCATTCTTCGGCCCTAGCCGAACCATTCTGTCGTTCGGCCTAAGCCAAATTAAATCGTCTCTCAACCTCTTTTTGCATCAAGCTGTGTTGCCGCTCGACTCCATCGTCGGGGTTATCCCTACACCTTGGCCTCGATCAAGATGTTCCTTCAAATTCAAGCTAGAAAACCAACTAACCGACGCTCGCAGTCGGGATAAAGAATTTTTTTTAAGACAAGAAAACCATCCAAGAAAGATAAATGAATGAAAAATAGCTGATCCATTTATAAATCTTCGATCAAACTACAAAACAGAAGAAAGAAAAAGTACATACAAACCCCCAAAGGGTCATGACTTGGGATCAGACCCAGCGCCTCCTGCGGCAGCATCAGCGGGAGCATTGCTTGGCCCCCCCTTCTCGAAGGTGTCCCATCGGGATACCTCGGCGGCCGCGTCGACTCCCAGAATAGCTTCGAGGTCGACATCAGATATCTCTTCATACTCGTCCTCCTCGGCCCCTGGGGTGCGCGTCTCATAATACTCAGTTTCCAAACAAGATAGATCCAGGTCAGGATAAGTTTGAGCAATCTTAACCTGCGCCTCCTCTTCGCCGAGCTGGAATGCGTCGGATTAAGCCGTCCTGCGTTCGTCGGTAAATTCGGTAGAGTTCTTGTACTCCTCCACCGCTGAAGAGGCCCACGCGTTTGCCTCGGCTAATTGCTTCTCCAATTCAGAGATCCTTCGATGCCTTGAGGCCGCCTCCTCTCCAAACGCCATCAACCGCTCCTGAAATTCCTGGCTCATCTTGTCCAACTGCAGACGAAGAGCCGAGTAAGGCCGAAGTCGAGAAACCAAAACATATAAAACAGACAACGACCTACCTGCTCCCCCCCGCCGAGCTAGCTCACCGTCCAGCACTTGGACCCTATTGAGAGCCCTCGACTTGGCCGATTGACTTTGACGAAGGCTCTCCTTAAGTTCATCCACCCGGGATTGAGCGTCCCCAGTCTCTTGACAAGCATAGTCGAGCTCATCAGAAAGTCAAGCAGCTCATTCGTCCGACCATTTCAGCCGATCCTTTGTGTCGGCAAGCTCTTTATTCAGACGGGAGAGGTGGTCCTACTGTTGCCGACACCTATGCTCTTCCTCCTCGAGCCTTTTGCTCCAGTTATCCTTATCTTCTGCATGGCTAGCTTTCAACTGATCCCACCTCTTATCAAAAAACTGTTGCATAGAATTGACCCTGCTCTCGTGCTCCACCTTGGCCTGAGATAGCTCCAGACTAACCTTCTCGAACTGCTCGTGAAAGCCTTGAAGCTCATTGACCTGTGTAGCGAGTTGAGAGGCGCTTTTCCTCTCAACTGCAAGAACCCTGCGAGCCTCCTCGAGCTCCCTCTGAAGAACCACCAGGGCTCAGGAAAGTTTATCTGTAGAATCCACCCTCTCCTTGAGGTGATCGATCTCCTGGCGGGCCTGAGCCCAAGCTCCAATGACCGGATGCAAGCACCATTTCAATGCCCTCATGACCAGGGCATTCTGCAAAAAGGATCGCACATATAAAGAATATAGTCGAGCTAACTGACTAAAGACCCTACCTCAGTGTGGCAACTTACCCGAGACACATAATCCATGGCAATCCTCATAAGGGCAAGATCGTCGATCTCGGGGAGAAGAAAAGCCTCATTCGGCACCCTGGTGTACCTAAAGGCCATCTCGACAAGGTCCTCCGGATAATTCCCTCATGTCGAGGAATCCTCTCCCCCTTGAAACGCAGACCGCATCAAAGCGGAGAACATGGCACTCACCTCCGGGTCGCGTGAGTGGAAGTCTACGCTCAGGGAGCCAATCTGGGAACTCGCGGCCCATGAGGCCCTCGGTTGGCCGGCCTCCTCCGCTAGAGCCCTCATTTGAGAGGCCTCGGGCATTTCGACTCCGGCGAGGGGAGCCCCGGCCCGAACGTCTCCTTCGCTCGATGGCTCCCCTCCTTCTCCTTCTTCCTCTCCTTCTCCTTCTTCCCCCTCTTCTGCTTCTGCCTCCTCGAGCATTCCCTTACCTTCAATGGACTCCTCGGGAACTTCGGCTTCCCCCGGGGCCTCCTATGCCTCGGCGGAAGGCCCTTCACCAGAAAGCACCCCGCGAGGTTTGATCGATGGTTCGGCAGGTTCGGCCATCTCTTCGTCGCCGCTGGCTCTCCCACCAGCAACCCGGGCCGAACCTCGGCAGCCGTAACCACTTCTCCCGCTTCGAGCGAGGTGGAGGTCGCTCCCACCTCCACCTGTAACCTCTTCGAGCCACCGACATCCAATGAAGGAGACCGAGCCGCCCCGCCCACGGGGGCCCCTGAGTGAACTGGCGTTGCTCCCTCGCCATTGTTGGACAAAACGACAATAGGTGGGGAGGAAATCCTAGCAGCCTCCTCTAAAACCCCTGCTGCATCCCGATCTTCGCCTCCGGACAGACCCTCCTTCGGCACCGAAAGATTGTGCGCCGTCGGAACTTCGATACTTCCGGCCCGCGGCGATGAGGAGCACCGATCATCACCGTCTCTCCCGATCCCCCTAGGGCGGGAGCCGGAAGGGCGAGACCTCTTCTTGGCCCGATGCTTGCTGCTGGAGCCGAATCTCCTGCGGCGCTTTCCCAGCTCCTCCCTCATCTGGTCAGCGAGCGCCGACCTTTCGGCTGTAGGGGCAATGTGATTCGCCCGTTAGTTCGCACAGAAATCAAAGATGGAGCCACATTAAGCTATTGACTACGGAGTGATACTCACCGCGAGGATTGACGGGACTCAATCCGGCCGCGAAGAGAGCATCCTCCGATAGAAGAACACTGGCTGGAAGCGCTCGACTGCTGCGCAGAACGATCAGATCCCTTTTCTTTGACTCGGTTAACTCTGGGTGCGCTTCTGGATCCTTTACGTATTGTCCCCACACCCGAGGGAAATCTGAGCCGATATTCCCCTCGACTATAAAGAATCGCGACTTCCACTCCTTTATCGACTACGGGTTATCCGAAATCATCTTGAAGGATCTCCGGGGGCCGATGTAAGGCCACTCTGAGGCCCTCCCGAAGACCAGATTGAAGCACACCCTGAACATCGGAAGGGTCGCGGTTACTCCGACACGTTTGCACAACGAGATGAACCCGATAAGGTTGCGCCAGCTGTTGGGAGCCACCATGGTGAAGCATATGTTGTAGAACTTCATCACCTCCCACACCAGCGGATGAAGAGGGAACCAGAGACCTGCCCTCAAACTTTCCTCATAGCAGAATGCCCCGTCCCCTAATCCGGATGTCACCCTGTCCTCAGCCGTCGAGAGCAACAAGACAACATCTTGGGGGATCTTGTACAGGCAGCGTATCCATTCCAGATCCGCCAAGGTCACCTCCGAAGCCTGTTCACTCGGACTCACCATGTCTTCGATCAAAAGAGACGCTGAGCAAGATCGCTGTGAAAACGGAAAGATGAAGTTCTCTAAGGGAAAGCGAAAAGAGCGCTACAAATAGGGATAGCGCCGCCACGACTCCGTTTTTCCCAAGCGAAACCACCTCAGGGTGAAGATGAGGCGTCTCAACCAAGGCATCCGAAACCGCCACTACGGGCACCATGAAAATCGAGATTTCCTACATGGTGCTTCCCCAGCTGTTGCCTTCGCCCCTAAGAAACTGCGGATCCACCTCGAAAAGACAAAACGGCCACGCAGCATTAATTAGGACATCATTGTGTGGGCTATCAAATACATGTCCCCTCGTTCGAATTGCACCACCCAAGTCCATACTCCCTACGCCCGAACCTATGCTTCGAACTAGGGAGTGAGGGGCATCTGTTGGGGGGTAAAATCGTCATTGCATTGATAACCGTGCGAAGGGGCTAAGATTGGCCCCATCCCCCCGCCCGCTACGCTGCGCCCGTAAAGAACGGGCCAACTAGTGCGGTCCAGCGGGTTGAGCAACCCATAGCTCGGTCCCTCCCGAGCTACCCATAGCTCGGTCCCTCCAGAGCTACCCATAGTTCGGTCCCTCTCAAGCTACCCATAGTTCGGTTCCTCCCGAGCTATCTATAGCTCGGCTCCTCCCGAGCTACCCATAGCTCGACCTCCCGAGCTACCCATAGCTCGTTTCCCCGAGCTACCCATAGCTCGGTTCCTCCCGAGCTACCCATAGCTCGGTCCCTCTCGAGCTACCCATAGCTCGGCTCCTCCCGAGCTACCCATAGCTTAACCTCCCGAGCTACCCATAGCTCGTTTCCCAGAGCTACCCATAGCTCGACCTCCCGAGCTACCCATAGCTCGTCTTCCCCGAGCAACTCATAGCTCGGTTCCCCCGAGCAACCCCCGAGCAATCCATGGCTCGACATACACCTCTGTGGAACCTGACGCGGGAGAGCCCAGGCCTAGCGTAACAGAATCCCAAGCAAAGAATCATTTCGAGAAGTGGTCTAGGATATACAATAACGGCCTAGAACCTACACGCTCATCAGATCTCAGGCCATCAGAGAGCCCTCCCAGCCGTCGATCCTTTAACGAACAAGATACGGATCCCACCGGCCTCACAACAGCTTGATTCGAATCATCTCCGTATCCCAACAACCTTCGAACCTTCCAGAAGGTGCTCAAGATCCAGGTGATTGCCTATAAATATGACACTCTCAGATTCTCTCAGGTATGCGCACACAGCACACTCTCACTCTCTCTCCTTCACTGCTCATCGGTGCTCCTCCAGAGCTCCCGATTGGCCACCCCCGGAGGGACTTTCCGAAGAGATCCTTCTCCTCATTTCTGTTGATCGTCGATCCCCACTGACTTGAGCATCGGAGGGTCTTCCGCGGAGGGCCACCTTCAACGCCTCTCATGTGAGGACTTCTGTGCAGGTCCGCCCAGGAGAGAGCCCGATCAGGAGACCGACCGCGTCCGAGTCGGAGGACAGATCCCGGCGGCAACGGTTCACATTGAAAAAATAATAATTTAAAGTTTATAACTCAAATTTATCTATTATTAATTAACTTATGCTTAAGTTTTTAAGATCATATTGATGTAATAGTCTAACAGATTAATTGGACCAATAGATAAGCTTAGAGTGTCAATGCTAGCTTATAGCGTATGATAAGAATACCCCCTCATGATAACTAAAGGGAAATTGATTTGAACTTACAGATTTTAAAATCATATGATTCTAACTTACTAATAAATTAATTAATCTAGTAGATGAACTTAAAAAAAAAAAGTCATAAGCGCCGGCAAAAATAAAATAAAATCACAAGCTCCAATTTTACATTTGCACGTACGGACGGGTCCAACCCCTCGATCATCCAAGGAAATTTCGCAGAAGCTGCCTTCATTGCCTTGATCGAGGCCCTTCAAATAAACCATATTTCACGCCCGTCGTTTTCTTTCGGTCGGCGACCATTGACTCAGCACGCATCTTACACCAAATTGAGTCCCATCTGAGATGCTTTCATTGCCTACAGAGCAAAGAATAAAATATTTTATCAAATTGGGTCCTATATAAGATGCTGTCATTACCGACAGAGCAAATAATAAATATTTTTGACATACGGACAAGTTGAAGGGCCGGCAGCACATGCAGTGACACCGTGCCCCTCTCCATTTGATTTGGATATTTAATAAAGCATCAATATTGAGAGCAGAGAAAAACTTTGACCAATTCCTAATAAATGAGTTGTCCGCATAAAAATTCGGCCTAGACGGTAGGCCCTTTTAGAGCAATCTTTACGCTGAATTTAACCATGAATTTATTTAGGCCTTTTGCTTTTTATTAATAATTAGATTAGACTGGAGGGGCTCGAGTCAAGCCATGACAGGTCCAAAATTAAATATGACAACTTTATATAATTAGTCATCAATTTAACAGTTAGCAATAATTAATAATTTTTGTAATAATTAGTTATAATTTAGAACCTTGAAAGGTTTAATTAAACAGATATTATTAGAATGTTTGATTGTATATAATTATTTAAAATTTATTTAATATATAATTTGATGTTAAATATTCATTATAAAAATTTCATGTAATCTTCTTCTTTAAACTTTTTTGTGTTCTTATCGGATCAAAAAGTCTAAATTTAATTTTAATCAAATTTAATTAAAAATATATAAATTTACTTATAATACATCGTAATCTACATAAATTATGAATTAAATTTATTTTTATATAATTTAAAATAATAATTTTATAAAAAATAAATTTAAAAAAATATTATTTAAGCATTTGTTATTATTTAAGCTTGTTTTTGAATTGAAAGGGACCAAGTTGGAATAGTAGATGTAATAACAGAGTACGTACTCAGTCGAGTGGTTTTTCTTACCAGATACATTTCACCGGCTCGTCAGAATCCTATGTTTTCTTTATAGCTTGATCTGCTGGCCGGTTTGTCCTGTCCCTGTTTCAAGATTGGAAGGATGCCACGTCGATAGAAGGGATTTAGTTAAAATAAATAAATAAGTTGTATTTCCTCACAGAATGGAATAGGGAACGGAAAGGAAGCGTCCAAGTTGTTTTCTATGCTGAAGCGGGCAGCACTTTGGCATATCAAAGGGGAGGAGACCAAAAGGCCTCCAGTTTGCTGTTGGTTTTCTGCATACAAGATTTTGGGGGCAGCACTTTATGATACACTATCGTCTCTTCTTCTCTGATCTTCCTTGTTGATGCTTCTTCTGATTGAATAATATTTAGTAGGAGGAGCCTTTTCCCTCATTTTTCTCTGATCTTCCTTTAGTTTTCGGGCATTCCTTTTCTACTTTTACCAAGGAAGCCACTTTCGTCGGCCAGGTATGATACCTCACTTTTGCTCTTATCGTTCATTTCCGCTGACGCAAATAAGATCTTTTTTGTTCTTATTCATTTTCCTCCTCTTTTTAACATATATAATTGCAATTTTTATCTTGATGGATTTGAATTTAAACATATAAATGCTAACATCATTTGGGTATCCAAGAACCTGAATAGGGGAACAGCTGAAAGGAAAATTGTCATGAAATTAACGGGATAGAATTTATCTTCATACATACAAGGGTTTAATTTAGGAGGTGTTATGCTTGGCTTATAGTCGCTTAAATGATATTTATGATCATTTTTATGATTAAAATTGTAAGTTTATGTTAAAAAATTGTACTACCTGCTATCTGTTTGTTATTGTTATGGGGTTGTTTCTTGTTTTTGCCTTTGCCATGAAATTGGACGGCTCTGGTTTGCTCCCATGGATGCCTGATCATGATGAAATCCTTGTTAGTGTGTGTTCTAAATTCAATCGGATTAGATGTTAGTTTATACATATTTTTTTATGAATGCAAATCAAATATTATTGGTTTCTTTATCTATCCAAGTATTTTTTCTTTTATATATATATATATATATATATATATATATATAAGATATATTTTACCTGTGAGATTTGGACTGTGCATATGAAATTTATAATAGAGATTATAAATTGTAAGATCCAAAATTGCACATTATGGTTCGATTCTTTAAACTTTCCTAGTTGATGCGTAGACAGGATTGGACACTGTCAAACGCCGATGAGACTAGCACACATTGCATATCTTTACCCTTGTGGTAAGCAACTGATCTCGCAAGCTGAAGAATGGAGATACTTGGATAGTGTGTGATGTTCGTTATTGTAACGATGCATTGGATGACCCGCACAGAGATCCCATATGGATATTCTATATAGTGTCGATGGTTGATCTCTGATGACGGTGGTGCGAGTGATCCTTTGACTTGAGATCTTCATTGCACCTCATATGTGGAATATCATGCTTTGACGACATGCAAACATCGCTCTAGCCACGGATGACAAATATGATATCGATTGGGTATAACATGAAGCACATGAAGATTGTGTTTGATCAAAACAGAATTCGTCTTCCTTGATAGAAAGGGTTATATCCCACGGTCACTTGATGGATTAAATTGACTGTTAAATCCTTGCAAGGTTGAGTTGGAATTCGAAATGGTTTTGAAGTTCTAATTCATATGAGTCAATTTTTCTGAGATCAAGTAAATAAAGATCAATTACATTGTTGACACATTCCATACCACTGATTGATCTGGGATATGTGACGAAGGGATTGAATCGTACGTTAACCGTTCATGGATAGGTGTTGATGACCACGTCAACAAAATCCTTAACACTTGGGTGGTCATGATGCTTTGCTAGAGGTCGCTCATGATCTATAATTATGGATTTTTTGACTTAATTAAAGAGTTGATTTGATCAAAGAATTGACTTGAACAAGGTGTTGATCAAGCCATCCTTAGGGTCAATATTAAGGACATAATTATTACCAACATATCAAGGGACCTAATGGGTCACACACATTAAGGAGATTTTGGATGAAGTTAAAATGAAAATTAAGTTGGACTTAATTCAAATTAGATGACCATTTAATTAGGATTGGGTTTGACTCAATCTTAATGAGAGAACATGAAATTGATGAATAGGATTCATCGTAAAAAAAGAATTTTATGTTCAAGTGAGAGACCTTTTGTACATGTGATGTACATATAAAATCCATTAATTAGGCTTGATCCATGTGATGGATGGCTTAGATTAATTGAGATTAATAATATGGTACTTAATTGGATCCATATGATGGCATGATTTGATTCGTGATTGAGCAGAGGGCTGAGATCGTGCCACGTGGAGGATGGATCCATGCCCATGTGATGGACATGACCCATCTCTACGTCATGGAGGAGGGAACCCCATGATTTGGGGTGTCATCATGAAGCCAAATGCAAGGTTGCGATGTTGGTTTCATGGGATAATCAATTTTTTATTTTTAGGGATGTAATTTGGTGGTTGTAATCCTAACATTATCATGATAACAAATATCCTAAATTTGTTAGGATAATTTGTTCTTAATATGATTTAATGGTTAGGTGGTTGGAACACAACCCCTCTTTTTATGGAACCACACAACCTCCTTTTCATGTATAAAAAGAAGAGAGATAGCCCCTTCGAGAGACACGTCTAACTCTCTTTTTTCTCTCTTTTGGATGTCTAACACCCACTTTCTCTCTCTAAAATATTCTTTCTCTCTCTAGGATGTCCCTCTCTCTCTTGAAGGATTGAAAGCTCCTCTCTCTCATGTCCTTCTTTCTGGGTTATTGAAGGAAGACTTTCTCTCTCTTCTTGGTTGATCAAGATTTGATCTTGATAAGAAATCTTTTCTTTCTTGATTGATCAAGATTTGATCTTGATCAAGAAATTATTTTCTTTGATAGATCAAGATTTGATCTTGATCAAGAAATCTTTTCTCTCTTGATTGATCAAGATTTGATCTTGATTAAAAATTATTCTTTCTCTTGATTTGGGAAATCAATTGAAAAGAAAAGAGGTGCTAGCACCCCTCACAAGAAGGTTATCTTCCAATCTTGAGAGGACATCATCCAAGGATATTCGCATGGATTACCATTAGAGGCCAGACACATGGATGGCTAGTGGTAAATCATTTACCGGCTTCATCAGGCTTCATCCCCAATAAAGAACACAGGTATGATCTATTATTAAATCATGTGTTATTTCTTGTTAACTGAATTTGTTCCTTGAGAATTTTGGGCTTTGAGAATTAAATTCGTATTTAATTTTATCTTTCACTGCGTGATATATGAATTTGATTCATATAAAATATACGTAATTTCCTTCAGTGGTATCAGAGCCACCTCAGGCTTCAAATTCAGTTAATTTGATAGACTACCTGAGTTCTAGTTTTTATATACATAAATCTAAATTTTACATGCGATGTAAAATATAAATATTGCCATATGATGAAGATTAAATATTTAATAAGTTTATTATATAATAATAAATATGAATTATTTAGATTTGATCATGTTAAAAATTAAAAATTATGATTTATGTGTGACATAATCATAAAGGCTGAAATTTAACATATCATGTTTAGAATTTAATTTTGACATGATAAATAACATGATTAAAATCTAAAATAATTATATTGATGAAGATTAAATATTTAATAAGTTTATTATATGATAATAAACATGAATTATTTAGATTTGATCATGTTAAAAATTAAAAATTATGATTTATGTGTGACATAATCGTAAAGGCTGAAATTTAACAAATTTAATTTTGACATGATAAATAACATGATTAAAATCTAAAATAATTATATTGATGAAGATTAAATATTTAATAAGTTTATTATATAATAATAAACATAAATTATTTAGATTTGATCTTGTTAAAAATTAAAAATTATGATTTATGTATGGCATAATCATAAAGGCTGAAATTTAACCTATCATGTTTAGAATTTAATTTTGACATGATAAATAATGTGATTAAAATCTAAAATAATTATATCATGATAACATGATAATCAAGATTAAAATTAAAATTTTAAATTTTGATATGTTATCATGATTATAGATGTTAGGGATGTTATGATAGAGACCAATTAGGATTTTTATGTGATGAAAACAAATTTATCATAACAGATAATGATAAGACAAATATTTAAAATAAGTTATTATAAAATATTTGACACTTATCATAAATCTCTAAAGATCACTATCTTATCTTATCATAATGTGTAATAGATGATAAGGTTTAGGAAAAACTAGACTTAACCATATCATTGTTTGATCCTATGATCCCATAATTGATCTAATCAATTGGCCTTAACTACATTGGTATCTATAAAGGTGCGATCATGGTTTTTAATTACTCTGTTCGCTGCCTGGAAAAACCCATATAATGGGATTGAAGGATATGCTAAATAGGACCCCATTGATCAGCTGATCTGGCCATTGTTAAGGAAAGCTCTTAATTGATTAGATTAATTAAGGTTAATCAGGATGATAGCAATTAATTTGGTCACATAATTAGGGTTCCTAAATATATAGTGATCATGATCCTAATTTGATTAGGAGTCCCAATCATAAGATTAGATCTTATGAAATTTAGGTTAATTGAAATTAATCTAAAATTCACATATATGATATGTAACCTAGCATGATACAAATGTTGTACATGCATGATGGGACCTAGATGCACTAAATCCCTCCATAAATATTAAGTTATTAGCCTTCCATTGTTCACATGATACAAAATCATTAGGTCATGAGATTTGTTGTGCCAAAGCCAAGGTCGAGTGTACCTATGAGGAGTTGATTGGGGAATAATGGGTTGACTTAACTAGATTAGTTGGCATAATTGGCCAAAGTCAGGGTCAGTCTAATCTAGAGGCAAAGTTTAGGGTGATCACATGTGGATGTGATTGATAAGGCAATGTCCCCTAAATGATCTAGGAGTCACATTTGATGTGATTGATAAAAATCTACCTAAATTGGCTTACTAAGATTTGTTGTGCCAAAGCCAAGGTCAAGGTAAGTCAATTTGAGGGTCCTAGCCCACTAAGAAATTATTTGATAATTTTTTGAGATTAATAGAGAGGGCTATTAAGCTCGATAAAATAGTGGGAGTAATTGATTTAATTAAACATTTTAAAATTACCATATTAAATCAATGATTTGCATTCATAATAATTGATTCGTTCTATTTTCTATACAGTTGTAAGAGACACCATGAGTGTGAACATTAACTTTAGTGGTAACCTAGAGTCCAACAAGCTGACCGGATCTAATTTTCATGATTGGCTAAAGAATGTAGCTAAGGAAAAATGTCACTTCTGTAGCAAGGATGGGAACTGGAAGCATAACTGCAGGGTTTATCGGGCCAGCCTGAAAGATAAGAAGCATAAGGATGCTTCTACATCATGTGCATATATAATTGAGATGTTTCTTCTATTACTTCTTATTCCACTTTGGTATTGGATACCGGTTGTGGGTCTTATATTTGTATTAATATGGAGATGATAAGAAATAGTAGAAGATCAGGGAAAGATGAAGTGATCCTACGAATGGAAAATGGAGCAAATGTTGCTGCATTAACCGTAGGAATTTATTTTTTATCTTTGCCCAGAGGGTTTGTAATTGAACTTAGTAATTGTTACTATGTTCTGAACATAACAAAGAATATTATATCCATTTCATGTTTAGTAATGAATGGGTATTCATTTGAAATTGGAAATAAAGGTATTTCTATTTTTTGAAATGAAATGTTCTTTGGTTCTGTTGAATTGTTCAATGGAATTTATGTTCTTAATCTTCAAACTCCTATTCTCAATATTTAATCAAAAAGATTAAAAATCAAATAATTCTAGGGACTCATACCTATGGCATTGTCGTCTAGGCCATGTAAATGAAAAGCGTTTAACCAAGTTACGTAAGGATGGATACTTGGGCTCATTCGATTAGGAATCATTTGAGGAATGCGAGTCATGTTTACTTGGCAAAATGACCAAGTCGCCTTTTACTGGAAAAGGCGAGCGAGCAACTAAATGTTTGGGTTTAGTACATTTGGATGTATGTGGACCCATCAACATTCATGACATAAGAGGTTTTTCTTATTTCATCACATTCATAGATGACTATATTAGATATAGTTATGTGTATCTGATGAAGCACAAATCTGAAGCCTTTGAAAAGTTCAAAGAATTCAGATATGAAGTAAAAAAATAAACTGGCAAAAGTATTAAAATACTTCGATCAGATCGAGGTGGTGAATACTTGATCCATCAGTTCGTAAATTATTTGAAGGAGAATGTGATTCTCCCTCAATGGATTCCTCTTGGTACACCATAGCACAATAGTATCAGAAAGGAAAAATCGTACAATATTAGATATGGTATGTTCGATGATGAGCCTTGCAGATCTCCTAAAAATATTTTGGGATTATGCGCTAGATACTGCTGAATATACCCTAATTGAGTTCCATCTAAATCGGTCAACTCCACTTCATATGAGATATGGTGTGGAAAGAAACCATTCCTTAATCATTTAAGGGTTTGGGGTTATTATGCTTATGTGAAGCGTAATGAATCGGATAAGCTTGAAGCTAGATCTGATAAATGCAATTTTGTGAGGTATCTAAAACAAACAAAATGATATTACTTCTATCACCCTCTCGAGCAAAAGGTGTTTGTCTCAAGAAATGCTTCATTTTTAGAAAATGAGATAATTTCAAAGGATAGTGGGAGTAAGATTGAACTTAATGAAGCTCAAGAATCACAAATTGATAAAGACCAATTAGATAGAATGGAGCACATGCCGAATGCAGTGGAAGTTGAGCTGGAGACTCAACCCACATTCAAGCAGCCATTGCATGAGTTTCTATCAGGAGAGGTAAAGAAACAAGTAGCTCCAAGTACACACCAGCTACGTAGATCTAGTAGGACAATTCACATCCCTAAGAGATATGCATTTCTTATAGAAGATGATAAGCCTACCAACTACAAGGAGGCAATGTCTGACATTAACTCCAAGAGATGGATTGAGGCCATGAAATCTAAAATGGACTCCATGTATGACAACCATATTAGTGTATGCCCTAGATCCAATTGGATTGAATGTTGTATACATTCTATGAATACAAATCAAATAAAATGGTTTCTTTATCTATCTAGATGTCTTTTATTTGATATATTTGTCTGTGAGATAAAGTCCAAAAGAATGTGAACCGTGCATATAGAATTTGTAGTAGAGATTACAAATTGTGAGATCCAAATTGCACGTTATGGTTCGATTCTTTAAACTTTCCTAATCGATGTGTAGATGGGACTAGACACCATCGAACACTGTGAGACTGACACACATTGCATATCATCACCCTTGGGGTGAACAACTGATTTTACAAGCTGAAGTATGAAGATACTTGGATAGGTGTGTGGATGCTCATTATTATAACGATGCATTGGATAACCCGTACAGAGATCCTATATGGATACTCTATATAGTATCAATGGTTGATCTCTAATGACAGTGGTGTGAGTGATCCTTTGACTTGAGATCTTCATTGCATCTCATGTGTAGAATGTCATGCTTTGACGACATCCAAACGTCGCTCTAGCCACGGATGGCAAATATGGTGTCGGTTGGGTATGACATGAAGCATATGAAGATGGCGTTTGATCAAAATAGGATTCGTCTTCCTTGATAGAAAGGGTTATATCCCACGGCCACTTGATGGATTAAATTGATTGTTAAATGCTTGTAAGGTTGAGTTGGAATTCGAAATGGTTTCGAAGTTCTAATTCATATGAGTCAATTTTTTTTGAGATCAAGTAAACAAAGATCAATTACAGGGTTGATACATTCCATACCATTGATTGATCTGGGATATATGATAAAAAGATTTGATCATATGGTAACCGTTCATGGACAGGTGTTGTTGATGGTCACATTAACAAAATCTTTAGCAGTTGGGTGGTCATGATGCTTTGCTAGAGGCCTCTCATGATCTATAATCATGTTGTTGACTTGGACAAAGAGTTATCCAATCATTCCTAGGGTCTATGATTAGGACATGATTATTGCCAACATATTAAAGGGCCTAATAGGTCACACGCATTAAGGAGAATTTTGGATGAATTAAAATAAGAATTAAATTAGATTTAATTCAGATAAGATAATCAATTAAATAATTGGATAAGACCCAATTTAAAGAAGATGAAATAATAATGAATATGACCCATTATAGTAGAAGGAATCTTAAGGAGAAATTATTTGTGCATATGATGAACAAATAATTGGATACCCAAATATGACTTGATCCATGTGATGGATAGCTCTGATTATTCGGATATGGATGAAAAATCTCAGCCATGTGAAGATGGAATCATGCCTATGGGATGAGGCATGATGAATCTCTACGGTTTGATGATGAACACATACAGATTAGGGCATGTAGTTATGAGATAACTAACTCCTAATTTCAAAGGCTGAGATTGTGACACTTGGATTAACATTACCATGAGAATGGAAGTTTCTTCTGTTTCCTTGGATTAACGTTACAATGAAAAAGGTCTCTTATGTTTCCTTGGATTAACGTTACCATGACGTTACTATGAAAAGAGGTCTCTTCTTCTCCTTTGGAACGTTTCTTTCTCTCCCTCTATAAATATGGTTCCTTCTTAGGCCTAAGAAGAGAGTGCGTGGAAGAAAAAGATTATATCTTTTAGATCTTCGGAGATATCTTCTGTTTTGAATATTTCTATAAGGGGATTTAAGAGGCGCTAGCACCCCTCTTTCCCTAAGTATCATCTTCATACCTTGAAGGTCTTCATCCACTCTTCTCCGCGTGGATCATCGTTAGAGGTCAGACACGTGGACGGCTAGTGGTAGAGGATTCACCGGCTTCATCCTTTTCTACATCGATAAAGGACTTAGGTATGAATAAATCTAATATTTTAGATTTTATTTGTAATTTAATGAATCTGTTCATAAGGATCCTGGGTATCTGAGAATTTTGTATTATATCTTCTGCTATTTTCATGAATTTGATTCATATCTAGAATACATAATTCCCAACAGTGGTATCAGAGCCACATTAGGCTACAGATTCATTAATCTGATAGGATGCTTGAGTCAACATGATTGATAATATGAATTTTTATTATGCTTAAAATCCTGAATAGTTTTCATATATTGATAATAAATCTAAAATATAATAAAATATTTATTATTTGATGATAAATAATATTATTTAGATTTATGCATGTTCATTATCATATTAAAATAGAGTACTTTGATATATGATATCAGAGATAAAGATTTATTATATGATAATAAATAATAATTAATTTAAATTTAATCATATATGTGTCATGTTAAAATAGTAATTATTATTTATGCATGATAGATACTATATGCTGAAATCCTAGAAATCATGTTTAGGATTTAATTTTAACATGATTATTGATATGATTAAGATATGATATTCTTATGATAATGAATGTTGAAAACTTAGTTTGGATATTTAGATCAAGATAAGATTGTGATTAAATGTAATCATATAAAATTTAAAATTTTATATTTTGAATCTAAAATCTTATCATGACAAGAATATGATTAGGGTTTGTTAGAGACATTAGGATTTACATGGGATGTGAAACCGACATGTCATAACATGTAATTAAATGATAAGAAAATTTAAAATTTGAATTAAGAATTCTTATCATAATACCCTAACAAGATCACTATCTATAGTTATCATAAAATGTAATAGATGATAAAGATTTAGGAAACTTAGACTTAACCGCATCTTTGCTTGATCCTATGATCCCAATATTGGTCTGATCAATTAGGCTTACATACACTGGTGTTTAAGATAAGTATGATCATGGTTTTTAATTGATCAGTTCGCTGCCTGAGAAAACTCATTCAATGGGATCAAAGGGTATGCTAAATAGGACCCCATTGATCAGCTAATCTGGTCATTGTTATGAAAAGCTCTTAATTTATTAGATCAATAAGGTTAATCAGGATAGAAGCAATAGATCTGGTCACATGATTAGGGTTTCTGTATCAGATAGTGGTCAAGGATCTTAATTTGATTAGGAATCCCAAATCATAAGATTTGATCTTATGATATTTTTTAGGTTAATAAAGATTAATCTTATGATATTTTTTAGAATTTGAATTGAACTTGTATATGGTGGTGAAGATGAGGTGGGATACAATATCTAGCTTGTTCCATAAATATTCAATGACCCTTGAGGTAACATGAGCTGAGAAACGAGGAAGCGCAAAGCGTAAATAATGGTGCCCCTTAAAAAATCTTGTGGCCGTAAAGATAACATTCCAATTGGCTTTATTTTGATCATAACTAGATCTACTCAATGATCCTATAAGTTTGGTGTGCTAGATCTTGTTTAATATGTATATTGCCCATCCAAGACTGTCCTAGTTGCTCTTTAGGTTCACAGTGTTTGTCTTTAACCAATTACTAGATTCATCAGGAGGGGACAAGCATCCCTACGTACTAACCAGCCTTCTAAATGTCCTGTTAGGTGTTTCTTATCTAGCCCAAATATACCTTTGTAGTGGACAACTAACCATAGAAATTTGTTAGAACTGTTCATTGAATCTTTAACACTTGAAGTTATGTTCCATTTTTGTCCTCTTTTTTATGGGAAAATGTTTAGATGATCATGATAAGGATTATTCAATTCTTTGCACTGAAGTAGTGACTCCTCTTTTTTTTCTTAACAGAAGTAATTAGTGCTCCTAACTAGTCGTTGCTGACTCAAAACTAAGTCCTCTTTCAGATATTCAGTCATGCTAGCTTGTCAGAGCAAATACTCTTTAATCTTTGTTTATGTACTTGTTTGAGCAAACATGGTCATATAAACCCTTATGCCACAATTTTCGATCTCGTTTCAAACTATAAAGATGCTCTAGTGACATCTATGCTTGAGTCTTGCTCAGGAGAGGCCATTTTCCTAGCAAGATCATATTGATTTCCTTATATCTTATTAAAAATGGTTATGATCAATGATCATCACTCTGTTTTTAATTCGTTGAGGAGTGCATCTCAGATTAATCTCACAAATCTAGTTGCTTCCTGTGGACAACAGCATGGTCTAAATATGCAGATGTGATTTTTAAATATATATATCTCATATATTTGATTGATTTAGTCTATGAAAGACCAATTTCTTTGTCACTTCCGTAGAACAGAGTTCATCTCATCTTTGGTGCCTTTTCTTTTCTAATGTAAAGTATAATGAGATTTATGTTTTGGGCAAAACTTTCAGGATTTTCTTCAATAGGTGAGATGTTTCCAAAAAATGACAAGGACTAACTTAACTCATATGAATCTACTTGAGGTAACTTTAAATTAAGAGTAGAGTATTCCTGTGATATAAGGAATCTACTTGGAGTGTTAATCTCAAATGCAGTGGCGGCAACTCCTAATTCATTGCCATAG
The DNA here is from genome assembly GCA_900491605.1 of Calamus simplicifolius. NCBI lineage: Eukaryota > Viridiplantae > Streptophyta > Magnoliopsida > Arecales > Arecaceae > Calamus > Calamus simplicifolius. Next base: position 42,594 of record UESW01002211.1, on the reverse strand, counting down.
TCATCATTTTAGCTGGCCTTGAACTTTCAGTTGGTGGTGCATAAAATCGTGAATGGGTGCTGAACGATAATTTGCCATGTACACCTGTTTGATCAGCTAATTCCCTCTAAAGTCAAGATAAAATTGAGCCTTAATATTGTTCATCAATAGTCTCATTTGAGATTAATCCAAATATGGTTGTTGCAATGACTGATATCAATCATTTCACTTCCATTGTTATTAGTTCAATTGACCTCAGCTTGGCTCTGGTACAGGTCATGGGCTTGTCTTGCTTGGCTACTTGTGGAGCAGGAATGGGATCTGGACTTGGAAACAACATTGTACTGTTCTTATGGAGACACTTGAAGTCCCGAGCAGGCTATCTTCTACATTACAAGAAGAAAGTCAAGAAACTCAGAAAACGTTTTGAGCATTTAATGAACGTAAGAAATGGCTTAAATCAATCGGTCGAGGCAGATATTCGTGAAGGCAAATAGATCAATTATCTAGTGACTGCATGGCTAGAGAAGGTGAGAAATCTTGAGACAGAAGTTGATAATATGGAGAATCAGGTTGAACAAAACAGAAGATGTCTTGTGGGGTTTTGTCCCAACTGTTCTTGGCAGTATCAGCTTGGAAAGGAGGCTACAAAGAAAAAGAAGGATGTGGAGGAGCTCCTCCAAGAAGAAGAAAAGTTTAGGAGCATATCCGAGCGTCCTCCTCCTGCAACTATTGAATCCATGCCTGTGGGCGATTTTATGGCCTTCAGCTCCACTAGGATCGCCATGGATCAAGTTATGAATGCATTAGAAGATGACAATGTGCACCTGATTGGAATATACGGTATGGGTGGTGTTGGCAAGACAACCCTGATGGAAGAGATTGGCAGAAGATTGAAAAAGATAAGAAGTTTGATGCTGTTGTCAAAGTGGTTGTATCGCATAATCCAAACATTGAGCAGATCAGACGTGAAATTGCTGAGGAACTGGGCATGAAACTGTGGGGAAGTGGTGAACCTGCAGCTAGGGAGCTGGCTGCTAGGTTGCATAAGGAGAAGAAAATTGTGATATTGCTGGATGACATATGGGCCAGATTAGAGTTGAAAAACATAGGAATTCCTTTTGGAGAGGATCACCGGGGTTGCAAAATTTTACTAACTTCTCGTAAATCTGAAGTATGTGATTTGATGGAAACTAATGTTTCGGTCCTAGTAGATGTATTGTCAGATGATGATTCATGGGACCTTTTCAAAAGTAAGGCTGGAAAGGTTGTTGAAACCTCTGATGTAGAACCCATCGCCAGAAAAGTTGCTAAAGAATGCGGTGGTTTGCCACTCGCAATAGCTGTAGTTGGAAGGGCATTGCGAGGATATAATGAAGGACGTGCATGGGAGGATGCACTGTCCCAGCTCAAAGAATCCAGTCCTACAAATCTAGAAGGTGTGGAGGAACATCTGTTCAAGTCACTAGAGCTGAGCTACAAACAACTGAAAACTGATGAGATGAAAGTCTTGTTTTTGTACTGCTGCTTGTTTCGCGAAGACTATGACATAAGCGAGGATGAGCTTACATGTTATGCAGTGGGTGAGGGTCTGTTAAAAGGTTCGTACTCTTTGGAGAATATCCGAAGTAGAGTGCATTTCTTGGTTGAGAAACTGAAGGCTTCTTGTTTGCTATTAAACAGTGATAAAATGGGATGTGTTAAGCTGCATGATGTGGTCCGTGATGTGGCCGTACACATTGCATCCAAAGATGACAATCATTGCTTTGTAAAAGCTGGCCTAGGAATGAGAGATTGGCCAGAGGGTGAAAACTTGGACGAATGTAAGAGAATTTCACTGATGAATAATGACCTATGTGGACTTCCTGACCAGCCAAGTTGCCCTAAGGTAGTGACCTTATTATTGAGTATAAATCCTAATATAAATGGTATGCCAAACAGTTTCTTTCAAGGGATGGCAGCAGTTACTGTTTTGGACTTGAGTGACACTGGTATTAAATCATTACCTCAATCACTTGAACACTTGAAAAACTTAGTGATGCTTCGTCTGGACAGATGCAAAAAATTACAGGATATTACTATGGTTGGGAAATTAAAGAAACTTAAAATACTTGGCTTGCAGCAATGCCGAATTAGTGTGCTGCCAGAAGAAATAGGAACCTTGGTTAATCTAAAGCTATTGGATATATCAAAGTCTAATTCTCTTAGGATACCATCTACTTTGATATCTAAGCTAATTCAGTTGGAAGAACTGTACATGATAGGCCTCGATGTGAACGAAGATCTCCTTGCTGATATTGCTTCCTTGAAACGCTTGGTCAGATTACAGGTGTATGTAAAGGATGCCAAAAATTTTTCTCAAGATTTTCTTCTTGTAAATTCTTGGGAGAACTTAAGCCACTTCACCATTTATAATGAAACTGATTGGTTTATGTTGGGTTCACCGTACCAGAGAAATTTTTATCTTAAGGGAGCAAGCAAGTCAATGAATTGGGCTAAGGTTTTTGGATAAAACAGAGGACCTCAGATTGGATGACTGCCAGTGGCAAATTGTGAATTTGGCAAAATTAGATGAACAAAATGGTTTTGCATGCCTGAAGAGATTACACATTACAAGATGTCATCAAATAGAGAGTCTTCTCGATACAACACAAGACGCTCCATCAGCTGCATATCGTGACCTAGAAATTATAAACCTTGGGAATTTAGAGAATTTGAACAGAATCTGCAAGGGACCGCTTCCAGCTCTATCATTTGGAAAAGTTAGAATATTGGATATAATGCGCTGCAAGAGCTTGAATAATATAATGCCATGTGACTTGCTGCAAAGTGTGCATTGCAGACTAGAACAGCTTGTCATTAATGAATGTGATGAACCACAGGTGATATTCAATTTTGAGGGGATTCAACAAGGAACCATTATGCTGCCAAACTTGCGTAAATTGACACTGGTGCGGTTACCAAATCTAACCAGCATCTGGACAGGAGTTGTTTCTCATGGAAGCTTGCAGAAGCTGAATACTCTGGAAGTGTCTAGTTGTCACAAACTTGCATATCTATTCTCCTGCCAGTTGGATAATGGACACACAAGACTGCTACCACCTGGAACCTTTGCGAATTTAAAGAAGCTTGAAATATCAAGATGTAGGGGCTTGAGTTATCTCTTCTTGCCTAGCATAGTGCATGACCTCCAGAGCTTGGAAAGATTGGAGCTCAAAGATAATGAAGCAATGGAGGTGATAGTTGCAGAGGAGAATGGTATTGAGCTGGAGAAAGGAGCATTCCCCCTACTGAAAGATCTATTACTGATAAACTTGTCCAACTTGAGTAGCTTCTACAGTGGGGAGCCGGCAACAGTATCTCTTGATTGGCCTTCACTGAAATTCATCAAGCTGGGAGGCTGTCCAAGTTTGAAGAGGCTCCCAGTTGGCCCAGAAAGTGCACCAAAGCTAAAGAAGGTGCAGGTAGCTGGACATGATGATATTGAATGGTTCCAGAGATTGGAGTGGGCAGATGCGAGCATCCCTGCACGTTTTCATATATGGTAAGTTTTTTTCCAAGCATTTATTTTGCTTTATGTGTACTTCCCTCACAAATTGTTCTCTGGTATTTTACCCTGGTGTCTTCTCCATAAATTGTTACGCCTTGTTTTAATTCACATAAACCTGGCACATCAGCACGTAACATGGTTAGGGTTAATTTCTTGAAATATGCAAGGTCTTCTTGTAGAACTATATAATCACCTTATAATTAAGAGGCTACCGATTTCATCAGAGCAACCATTATTTACTGGATTACTTACTACAACCCCAGTTCCTGGAACCTACAACCAGTGCTATAGCACTACATCCTGCCACTACCATGACACACATCTTTTTCTCTTTTTTATGCACCGATTGATTACCTTCACTGGTTGGAGGACTTGGCTGTAGCAGCGTGATTAACCTAGCAACATGGTTTTCAATTTTATGGTGTTACAATTGCCTTAAAATCAGCATTCAAGGGCTTGCCTTAAAATTTCAGTTGGAAGTCATTGTGACCACTTTTTTGACATGCAAGGTAAATCGTTTCTTTTTCTCAAAGTTTTGCTCTGGAACTATCCCAATTTGTTGTTGGGTTCTGCCTTACACAATTGGATTGGAATTTTACAAAGCCCAAACTCAAATTGGGAAGGAATGCCCTTAATTGCATTAGCATAACTGTCAACTATACTGGCAGGTTATTCAAGGTCTAAGTTGGCCGATCTATTCCGAGGCCTGGATTAGCTTTGCAAAACCTGAAACCACTCGCTGAGCTATAATTTGAGTGCGCTAAAGTGTTCGTTTAAGTTACAATCCTTATCTGCACAACCTGTTGCAGCTTTTAGTGCAGCCTTTTTTTCAATCTTATAACCAACGGTGTGCAGTCTATCATAGAATACAGCAAAAGGCAGTTTGTTTTCTGGGTGGTCATTTTTGTTTTCTGAGATTTGTTTTATAGTGGCTAATACAAATTATGCTGAACACAGCAACTCGGACACTGAAAGAGATTCAGATTAGGCAGACAACTGGGGAGCTTGATGTTTTCAGCTGTAATCTTGGGGAGATGGTACCTAATGCAGTCGATTAACTCTCAAAGGTGCTTTGAGTGTCTTGTTTCTATTGTTATTCTTAGGCCATCTCATGTGAGCATAATAATGTTTTGTATTCCTAAGGCATACAAAGTCCAGCATCTTGAAGTGATTTGCAACAAATAATGTGCTTTGTAAGTTGTAACAATTCAGATTCATTCTACCTTTTCGATTATACATGTTATTTTGGACTACTACATTCCAAAAGCTTTATTTTGGACCACCTTAACCTAGCTAATCATATTTCATTACTGATTAGATTTTTTATTTTGTTTTCAATACGTAACTCCAGACTCTAGAATTATAAGGCTTTTACAATTAAGACGTCTCGGTCTCTAAAATCCTAGTCCTAAAAGGGACTAAATTGTTATGTATCAAGTATGAGAATGCTAGTGTACCAAAAATGGTGAGGACCACTAGGTAGACAACTTGAGTTCTAATAAAAATAACCTAATTAGGAGTGCAATATATAGAAGGGGTGGTGCCCTAAGGGCCAGTAGGCCCCTCTTCCTCTCCAGTAGAGTCCAACCAAGACTCTGGAGTCTTTGAGGAGACAGCTGAGGAGGAAATTCTAGCATTTCCTTTCTGCTGAAGCAAGCGCACAGCATGAAGAAGAAATTTACAGAAAATATGAAAAAGAAAACTAGCTAGAACCTTACATTGGTAGAATCTAGCTTGCATAGAGTATTCGGCTCTATGCGCTAGAGGCAGTGAGTTCTCTCATAGAAGGCCAAGATTCATTGACGCAAGATAAGCAAACATGGTGGAAAAGATAAGGATAGAATAATCTGCTACAATTATAGCAGGATCAGTCATTTTGCTTGTAAATGCACTGAGCCGAAGAATGTACTCAGCTCTGCTGTCATCATGTTTATGTTTTTAGTTGTGCATTACCTATGGAATTTTATCTTATGTAAATTGTAGACTCAAAAGCAACAAACCATTTATTTAGAGACAAGGGAATGTTTGTGGAGTACCATCAGAAAATGCCAAGAATAAGATAAATATAAATGGGGAACAACACAAGGTTAAAGTTTATTGGCACATACAAATTGAAGTTGCATCGTGGTCGAATTTTGCTCTTGCGTGATGTCTTGTATGCTTTAGAAATATATTGAAATTTGGTTTTTGTGTTAATCCTTCTAATGATGGTAAGAGCCTTACATTTGCCATGATCTAAAATTGACAACCATTCCATCCTTGTGTTTCAAGAAGTATACCTAAATGTTCCTTGAGTAGTCATCATCCAACTCAAAGAATACTGATGTCCATTCATCGATGCATGATGGCTAAGTCCTCAGTAGTCTGAATAAATATAGTCCAATACCCCTTTGAAATAGTCAGTACCATCACTAGACTTTACTTTTCTCTGCTTTTCATTTACATAATGCTCATAGAAGTTTAGCTTACTGGTCTTTACACTATTAAGTAAACCTCTCTTAGAATCAAATGCTCAAGGAAATAAGGTTCTTCATTAGCTCTAAGATAAGTCAAACCTTTAGGATCCTCACAACGCAACCAAATATCTTGATATAAATTATTTCAATCTCAATAACATTTACAGCTTTGTTGTTACCCAATAGAACCTTTCCCACCGTTAATCGATAGATAAAACTTCTATTAAGAGTTATATAAAAAAATAACTAGAGTTAAGAGTGCACTCTTTTTTAAATTTAATAATAGAGTCCCTTGTGCCTTTCCTCTTGACATGAATGACCACAAAGTTTCTAATATCTTGAGTTGGATCTTGATTTTTCTTCACGGCTTGAACCCTTCTCCTTATTTCTACCTCTTACAACCAAGCTTTCTCTTTAATTGTCCCTATAGTCCCTGATACCCTTCTCTTTAGCCCCCTATATTGTGAGCATTTTTCACATCGTTCATCAAGAGTCTCTCTCTTCCATGCAACAATGTCTACACAAAATTCTCATATAAAGATGGTAATAAGAATAGGAGAATTAAGGCTTGAACTTCATTTTCTATCTTGATTCCAATATTTCTTAAATCAAAAATAGCTTTATTGAACTTACCTATGTGATCTTTCGTAAGTGTAGCTTCTTGTAGTTGCTAGAATTTATGCATTAAACATAGCCAATTTGTGAGACTTCATCATATATATTCTTCAATTTTAACTAGATTTCAACTGCTATATTCTCCTCAATAACTTCTCAAATGACCTCGTATGTCAAGCACAATAAAATTGTATTGTCTGCATTCACCACCAAGTCATCCTTCTTCCTATTGAACATGGTTGCTAGTAGCCTATCTATCTATGCCTTTTAGCGCCTTCTACAACTCCTATTGTACCAAAAGGGTTCGCATCTTGATTTGCTAGATCGCAAAGTCATTAGTTTTGTTAAATTTGTTAATTTTAACTTCATCGTCGATATTATAAATCCTTGGTGCTGTCTGCCCAATCAGTGATTCAGCATAGGGTAGGTATGTCCAAAATAAAGGAAATCCTCTAATAATAATAGAGCAAGACTCCAAAGATAGAGAAAGCCTTTGTTAGACAAAGTAAGGCTCCAATAAAAGAGGGAGCCTCTAGTAATCATATGAAGTAGGACTCTAATAAGTAGAGAAAGCATTTAATAACCATGTATGATGTGGGATGTACCATGCAAGAGATTAACGTAGAGCAATGGTTCAGATTTTAAGGTGCTTTACTTTCTGAAATGAGTAAGAATAAACTAAGGATGAATATGCGAAGAGTAAAGTAACATCCGTAGAATATGATTCACTAAGCAATAAAGAAAATAAGATATTAGGATTGAGAAACCACTACTTAAAATATGCTCTTTCTTCAACAAAACAGAACTTATGAAAAGGGATGGGTCTGATTACCAAACAATGATGGTCTTCGTCCTAATAGATTGGATCACACAGCTCCCAGGATGGGCGCCTGGAAGAAGAAGCTATGCTTTTGAGGATATTTCGACTTTTCTTCAAATGGTTCCAAAGGCAAGGATGACTCATCTAAGGATCGTAGCACCTTAGCATCTTGAGACTGGGATGTTTAGAATAGGTGTTGGAACGGATATTTGTTAGGCCTCTCACCCTTTTTCTCATTGAGTATCAATGCTCAGGAGCATAGAAAAATAAAAGAAGAAGACTCTTTTGTTCATTAATCATCAATTTGTTTTCAACAAGAAGGAAGAAGGGGGTTTTATAATAAACCCTAACCCTTGAATTACATAAAAAAGAAAAAATAAGGGCACCATATTTTTTTAAAGAAGAAGATAGGCGGCATCTTGAAACAAGGGAAAGAGATCAGGGAATGGCGCCATATTGTGTTTTCCATAAAGATGGACGGCAAATCACTTTCCATAGGGGGCTTATTTATTTCTTTTCATGCTGAGATGACTTTATAAAAATCATGGGATGCCCTAATTGAGTAGATGGCGCCTACTTTGACTGGGATTTCATGTAGCTGCTAAGGTGGCACACTGAATGTGATCCTTCATGGTCTTGGATCTTCAACTTCTTACACTTTAACTCAATAAATCTTAACTTGACTTAAATAAAATTACTTGACTCATACTGATAAAACTTGATTATAGGACTTCAAGTCAAACCAACATAAAGTAAGAAATCCATAATGACTCTAGACTCAAATGGATTGATAGGAATCAAAAGTCTAACTATATCAATCAGAAATCCATAATGAACTCAGTAACTTCTGTCTGATCCTGGTGCCCGCACCAATTATTTCAGAATGGAAGAAACTCAACCCTATCGAGTAAGGGTCAATCCGGCTTTGGTATCACTCCAATAGGTTTGGGTCAAGGCGCTGCAGATCCTCTCGAGTGATCCATGAATCCTCATATTTTGGTCGATCTTGCCAATAAACTAAATAACATTGGTAGCCTTTATTTCAAGTAGTAATAGCTTGGTCATCTAAGATACGCTCAATCCTTTCTACGCTACCAGGTAAATTTATTGGTGGACACTAAGGTATAAGTTCGCTCTCAAGAATAGGGTCGACTCCAAACGACATATTAGGTATCATCGCTGGCTCCCTATACTCAACTAGGTTTAAGATATTGAAGGTTGAGCTAATGTCAAATTCGGATAGTAACTCGAGCATATAGGCATTAAGTCCAACTTTTCTTATCACTTTGAAGGGTCTAGTTCCATGGGCATATAATTTTTTATGGTACTCCAAGGAAACCACTCAGGTCTAAGCCTAATCATCACATAATCTCTCACAGCAAATTCTTTAACTCTCTTTTGGAAATTAGCTATATTTTTATAAGTATCAATACTTAAATTAATCTTATTGATAATTTTCTTATACAGATCTCTAATATGTTGTGCAAATGATTCAGCTGACTCAGAGACTCGTGCATGTATGGGCAAAGGGATTAGGTCTATTAGGCTTATAACCATGGATAATCTTAAATGGACTCTTGCATATGGTCCTATTAACTGATCTGTTGTATGCAAATTCGGCTCTAGATAACAAAAGGTTTCAATTTTTAGTGTTTTCACCTATAAGATATCTCAACAAGTTTTCAAGGATTTGGTTCACTACTTCAGTCTGGCCATCGATTTGAGAGTGATGGAAGGTAGAAAATTTGAGCTTAGTTCTTAATATATACCAAAGGGTTTTAAAAGTAACTCATGAATCGAACATCCCTATCATATACATTGATTTTTGATAGGCCATGTAACCTAACCACTTCATCTAAGAAAAGTTTGGCTACCTTGAAGGCATCAAAGGCTTGGGAACAGGGTATGAAATGAGCCATCTTGGAGAATCTATCGACACAACATAAATTGAATCATGTTTTTACTGGGTCTTAGGCAATCCTAATATAAAATCCATACTAAGGTCTTTCCAAGGATAATCGGGTATAGGTAACTGGGTATAAAGGCCAATGTTTTACTTTCGTTGTTTGGCAACAGCATAAATTTGACATCTAGCCACAATCGGAGCGACGTTCCTTTTAATACTTGGCTAATAGAACTCGTCCTCAATTGCTAGAATGATCTTGTTCCTACCGAAATGACCAGCTAGACCTCTTGCATGGGTTTCCCAAACTAAAAATTCTCTAAGGAAAGTCCTAGTAATACACAACTTGTTATCCTTAAAAAAGTAGCCATCCTGAAGGATATACTCACTATGCGAACTAGATGGTCCTTGTTTCACAGATTAATAGATTTCACTAAAGTTGGGGCAGGTTTTATATTCCTCTTTCAGTTTGTCAAATCTAACAACTTCAGTCCTAACAGAATTCAAGAGCATGGATCGACAGCTAAAGGCATCAGGGACCTTATTTTCAGTACCAACACGATGTTTCAACACAAAAGTGTAAGCTTGAATGTATTCTACCCACTTACCGTATCTAGGGTTTAGTTTCTTTTAAAAATTAAAAATCGGATTATCTTATGATCAAAGTATAAAATAAATTCCTGCGGTAGTAAATAATGTCTCCAGTATCTTAGGGCTTGAACTACTGCATAAAATTCCTTATCATAAGTCAAGTACCTAAGCTTAGTCTCATTCAATTTCTCACTAAAGAAGGCTATGGGATGACTTTCTTGACTTATGACTCCTATACCCACTCCAAAAGTATCATAAGCAACCTCAAAGACCTTTGAAAAATCGGGTAACCTCAAAATGAGTGCTTGGGTCATCTTTTTCTTAATGTCTAGGAAGGTTTTATATGTAGTTTTAGTCCATTCAAAGGTTTTCTTCGTAATATAATCAGTGATGGGTGCAACTATAGAGCTAAATCCATAAATAAATCATTTATAGAAGGTAGCAAAGCCATGGAAGCTACGCACATCGTGCATACTAGTAGGTACTGGCCACTCAACTATAGACTTAATCTTTTTCGGATCAGTTGATACTCCTTCGGGGGACACTACAAATCCTAGGAAGGTGACTCTATCGATAAAAAAACTCGCATTTATTCAAATTAGCATAAAGGCTATCTTTCCTAAGGGCTTAACAGACTTGTCGAGCATGGCTTAGGTGGTCTTCTTTAGTCCTATTGTAGATCAAAATATCATCAAAATAAATCACAACAAATCTTTCAATGAATGTTCTTAGAACTTTGGTCATGATCCTCATGAAAGTATTAGAAGTAATGAACAATCCAAAAGGCATCACTACCCACTCATAAAGACCATCCTTAGTCTTAAAAGCTATTTTTCACTCATTCCTAGGTCTGATCCAAACTTGGTGATAGCCACTCTTAAGATCAATTTTAGAGAAAATAGTTGCTCCGACCATCATATCTAGCATATCATCAAAACGGAGAATGGGAAAACGATACTTAACTGTTATTTTGTTAATGGCTCGACTATCAATGCACATCCTTTAAGTGTCATTTTTCTTGGGGATTAAAAGGGCAGATACTGCACATGGACTCAGACTTTCCTAATAAATCTCTTCTTGAGGAGTTCTTCAATCTGTTTTTGTAATTCTAAGTGCTCAGTGGGATTCATCATATAATGTTGAAGATTAGGCAAAGTGGCTCATGAGACTAGATCTATAGTATGTTGTATGTCCCTTAAAGGTGGTAATTGATCAGAAAGTTCTTCAGAAAACATATCTTGGAACTCTTTCAAAAATTCTACTACCTATTGAGGGTGTTCTTTTTTGGTTTAATCATGAATTTCTCTAGCAGTTAAGATCCAAACTGGTGAACCCTCAGTGATCTCACATCTAGTTCTTTAGTGTTGATCAGATTTAATTTCGATTTCTTCTCTTTCAGGTTACTAGGTTCCCTCTTAATGTGATCCTTAAGTGGAGTTAGGTTTATCACAAGCTTCTTCCCATGGTGGTTAAAGGAGCAAGGGTTGGATCGACCATACAAGATAGCATCATGGTCATATAACCAAGGTCAACCTAAGATGATACTACTAACTCCCATAGGAAGGACATCAGACCATGCCTTTTCTTGATAGGATTGTAGTTGGATCATGACTTAGCATCTCAGTTTAATGGGGATAAAAGTTGAGTCTATTCAAGATACCTTATAGGGATTGGGATGGAGAACCGTTGATAAACCTAGGGTTTTGACAGCACTGGTTGAGATGGCATTAACACAACTTCCGCTATCTATGATGATTTTACATACATTTTTTCCTAACTTCACAAATATCTGTAGGATATGAGTCCTACGCTAATCCTCTTATTCTTTGGTTTGGGTTAAGATACATCTAACAACTCCCAATAAATTAGATGACTCAAAGACTTTCTCATCTCCTTTATATTCATCCACTAAGTGTATTTTAGCTTCATACACTTCTTCTTCATGCTCATAAGTGGGTTCATGATCTTCTTCCTCTAATTCTCCTATGTGTAGGAATCGGGTTGGGCATTGACTAGCATAGTGTCCTAATTTATGACATCTAAAATAAGAAGCATTAGGATTAGGATTCCTTTCAACTTTAGGTGACTTACCCTTATTTTTCTTGCGGGTCAATAGGGTGCTAGGAGTAGGTCGACTTGGGTGCACTAGACTAGACCCTGGTTTTTTATTAGGGGTACCATTCCTAGTGGGTTCAGATCGATGGATTATGGTTCCCCTTTGGAATCTCTCATAGTCTCTAGCTATCCGATAAGCTTGTTCAAGATTATAAACTTCTCTTAAAAACAACTCTCTCTAAATATCCTCACATAGTCCAGCCCTAAATCTAGATAGGGTTACAGCTTCAGATTCATCTATGCTACACCTATAACATATTCATCAAATTTGGCTATGTATTCAGATATGGTCTTGCTTTCCTGACTCAGCCTCTGCCATTGATCTAAAAGTCTTTGGTGATAGGATAGAAGAAGATACTTTGTTCTAAGCTTAAGTTTCATGGCTCTCCAGGTAGCTATGGGTATATCTTTTCTTTTCCTAGTCATCCTTTCAATATTCCCTAGTATAGTCTAGCCTGGCGAACTAACCTAAGTTTAGCAAACTTAAACTTTCTCTCTTCAAATATTTCATACCACTCAAAGTACTGGTCCATATCTCCTTCCCAATCAGTGTATACCTTAGGGTCAAGACTGTCATCAAATGTAGGTACTTCTAACATGATGTTCCTAATGACTCTCTCATCTTAGTCCATAAAATTATGATTGGGTCTCCTTTGATTAAGCTCCAAGATTGGGTCATGGCGTGGGGCACTTCTAGGGTTGAGAGGTGTCTCAAACTCAAGCTCAGTATGGGTCTCAGAGGCTTCTTCTAGGGTCCCTACCCGTGTCTCCATTTGGATGAACCTATGGTTCAGTTGGGCAAGCTGTTTAGTATTGGCCCTCAATTGGGTTTCGAGATTAGATTCCATGGTTAAACCAGATTGGGCTCGGGGCTAATGGTAATGGGCTCCTGACCTAGTGGTTATGCAACACACAAATTCGTTCTAGGGTTTCTAGACCTAGAAGCTCAAGTATAATGAATCAACTTAACTTACAATCAATTCAACAATTATCCTTTCCACTGGTCAGGTAAGACGTGGGGTTATGAGAGGCTCCCCCCGCTCTCGTAGGGGCCTAATTAGAGAACTACAAGTCTGCTTAAGGCATTTGTCGTTGGATCCCTAGCCTTAGATACCACTTTCAAGAAATAACTAAAAGATTGAGTGCACTAGTTTTATCACAATACTTAGAACTCAACCATGTGGGTGTCCCTAGCTTTGCTTTAGGTTTTTACCCAATTTTAATTAGGCTTGGGATCGAGATGAAGATGGTTGTTTTGGGCCTAAGGAAAGGTAATGAAACCCTTCCCTTACTTGAGAAAGAGAAATTGCCCTTAAGTAAATTTAGTAACGCATGCACACTCATATGAAAACCTAAAGTAAAATACGCATATATAGAACGCATATATATTAGATGTAGATCTGAAAATAAGAAGAAAATTATAGATTTAATAAAGATTAATTAGATGATTGATTGATGCAAAGATAAATGGGGTATTCAATATGCTAAAAAAATTAAGCAGTTCAAGCAATTACAAATGCAATCACATATCAAGCAAGCAATTAGCACATCAAAATTTTATCCTAAGGGTCTCATGTCCTGTCATAGCTCATTACTCCCATGGGTCATGACAGTATATTTTCGTATACCCGCTCAGGAGGCTTGAAATCCTAAACAATACAATTTTTTTTTTAACATGTAGAAAATTTTAGCACTATGCATGAACATGTCCTAACCAGGCTCTGATACCAAACTGATGCAGGATGTACCATGCAAGATATTAACGTAGAGCAATGGTTTAAATTTTAAGGTGCTTTACTTTCCAAAATGAATAAGAATAAACTAAGGATGAATATGCAAAGAGTAAAATTACTATCCGCAGAACACGATTCACTAAGTAATAAAGAAAACATAATCCTAGGGTTGAGAAACCGCTACTTAGAGCATGCTCTTTCTTCAACAAAATAGAACTTATGAAAAGGGATGGGTCTGATGTTGACCCATTTATTGATTTGATAATTAACAAAAGCTATGAGTATATTTTCTATGTTACTAATGAGATTGACAAAGTGTTTCAGGAATTTAGAATGATTAAGTATTCATAACTCGAACAAAAATGAGTTTGGATCAATTTTTAGTGGTATGTGTCAAAGTTTAGACTTTAGAGCTAACTCCAGAAATATTAGAGCCGACTCCATAGCATATCAGAACTGTTTGGCATATTCGGCACGGTTTAGAGCCGACTCTAGAAAGTTAGAGCCGACTCTAACCTAAGATACAGAGAACTATCTTTCTGCATCAGAATTTAGAGCCGACTCCAGCAAAGTTAGAGCCGACTCTAACCTGAGAATAGAGACTACGTTTTTCGGGACACAGTTAGAGTCGACCCCAAGGAAGTTAGAGCTGACTCCAGCACGAATTGTGTCGACCCCACGAAAATCTAGAGCCGACTCCATGATGGATATTTCTTTCTATTTGGGCAACCCGACTTAGAGTCGACACCAGGCTAAATTAGAGCCGACTCTAATCTATTAGAGGCAACTTTCAGATTTGTCAGAAAAGGTCCACGGTCATATTTTCTCTGGTAATCTTCAACGGCTCTTTCCCTTTTCTTGATTAACTCATCCACAAGTACTTTCAATGGCTATTTTGCATCAAAAGTGGATTAAGAGAGATTATAAAAGGAGTATTCTGATCGTTTAAAAAAAAGAGCAAAGAAAAAAGAGGAAAAATCAAGAATATAAGAGAAATATCAAAGAGAGAAAACTCATATTCAAGGCTCAACTGTTCGAAAAAGATAGAACAAAAATCAAAAAGTATTCTAGAGTCAAATTTGAAGGATTTCCATCGATTAGAAGAAGAAAAGCAAGAGCCCTAGTTCTTCATCCTTCTTTGCATCAACATTCCTTCCAAAGCTTCATTCTTATCTTGAGGAAGCTCATCCAGAAAGAGAAGAGGAATAGAAGAAAAGCTCAACATCCAACATCTTCTAATCAGGCTTTTCTATCTCTATTTATATTGTTCATTTGCTCATTTGAGGAGCTTTTATATTCTTGTAATCATTTACTTGATACATTTTTTTTCTGATTCAATCAGAAGATTGAATCAGGTGAGGCAGTTGGCCTTGGGCAAGCTAAGATTAGCTTGAGTTAGGTTGTGTGCTGGTGAACCTGTGAAAACCAGCTGGGTTCGTTGTGATCCCGTGTTAAAACAATAAGTTTGGGTTGTGATCTTGTAAAATAACTCGACTGTAATCAGGGTGATTATAGTGTGTGCCCAAGAGTTGCTTGGGAGTGGATGTAGGTGTAGCTAACACCGAACCACTATAAATCCTTTGTGTTTGTCATATTTATTTCTTCTTCCCTTCACTCTATTTTTATATTGTGCTCTGCATTCTTAATGTCACACTCAATACACTCTCTTTGTGCACTCTCACCTTGAAAATTTTATTTTAATTACCAAAATTTTTAAGAACCCAAGTCACCCCCTTCCTCTTGGGTTGCCATCTGGGCCAACAATTGGTATCAGAGCTTGTGTTCATTCTTGCTTAATCTAACAATCAAGAGCTAAAGATCCAATGGCAGCTCAAGCTGGTTCTTTTTTCTCTGAGGGACAATCGATAAACCGATCACCCTTGTTTAGCGGCACAAACTATTCATATTGGAAAGCTAGAATGAGGATTTGCATTCAAGCTTTAGACTATGAGTTATGGAGTGTCATTATAAATGGTCCTAGCACTCCCACACACTTAGTTGATGGATCCATTGTTCCTAAGCCCGAAAGAGATTGGAATAAAAATGATAGGAAAATGACCCAGCTCAATGCTAAGGCCATGAATGTCCTATACTGCTCCTTGGATGCAAACAAGTTCAATAGAATATCTACTTGCATCTTAACCAAGGAGATATGGGATAGATTGGAAGTTACTCATGAGGGTGCCAACCAAGTTAAGGAATCCAAGATTAATATTTTTGTGCATAAATTGAACTCTTTAGCATGGATCAAAATGAATCTATCACATGCATGTATACTAGATTCACTGATATTGTAAATGGACTGAAAAGTCTTGGTAAGATCTATACTAACTCTGAATTGGTTCGAAAAATTTTTAGGTCTCTTCCAAGAGCATGGGAAGCTAAAGTAACAGCAATCCAAGAAGCCAAAGATCTGAACAATCAACCTTTGGAGGAGCAACTTGGATCTCTTATGACCCATGAGCTTACAATAAAGCAGCATCAAGAAGATGATGTGAAGAAGCGGACCATTGCACTTAAAGCTGCAGAAAATAAAAAGAGCAGCAGTGAAGAAGATGATGAAACTGCTCTCCTTGCAAAGAAGTTCAAGAAGTTTATGCAAAGAAGGAGACCCTTCCATAATAGAAAAACTTGTATTAAGATGGAAGGAGAAAAGGAGAAAGATAAGGATAAAGAGAAAGATCCCTTGATATGCTACGAATGCAAAAAGCTGGGACACTTTAGATCCGAATGTCCTCAACTTAAGAAGGGATACAAAAAGAAGAAGAAGGCGTATGTTGCAACTTGGAGCGATAGCGAGAAATCTTCATCCGAAGATGATCAACAAGAGGTTGCCAACATATATCTCATGGCAAATAATGAAGATGAGGAGTGTCTTGCAGCCAAAGGATCAAAAAGAAAATGGTATCTTGATAACGGCTGCTCAAGATATATGACAGGTGACAAAGAGCAATTCATCACCCTTGAAGCTACAAGAGGAGTAGTAGTAACATTTGGAAATAATGGTAAAGGCCACATTATGAGCTTTGATAAAATTCAGATCACTCCATTCACTTTTATTGAAAATGTCTTATATGTAGATGGATTAAAACATAACTTAATTAGCATTAGCCAACTATGCGATAAAGGTTTCAAAGTTTCCTTTGAAGTATCTATCTGCACCATATCGAATCCCATTGACAATAGCATTATATTTATCGAAAATAGAAATGGTAATGTATACTTAATTGATCTGGACAATCTGTCTATAAGTAACCATTGTCTAATTGCTGATAATGCTAAGGTAAATGAGATTGGATGGCTATGACACCGTAGATTAGGTCATGCAAGTACACACTTGATTTCAAAATTACTTAGAATGGATTTAGTTAAAGGACTTCCAAAATTAGATTTTGAAAACAATAGAATTTTTATGCATGTCAATTTGGAAAACAAACTAGGAATTTTTTCAAATCTAAAAATATTGTTTTCACTTCTAGGCCACTCGAGCTACTACACATGGATCTTTTTGGACCTACTAGAATCACTAGTCTAGGATGAAAGAAATAGGATCTTGTGATAGTAAATGATTACTTTATATTCACTTGGGTATTGGTTTTAGCTCATAAAGATGAGACTTTCTCGATATTTCTGAAATTCTTCAAGAAAGTCACAAATGAGAAAAACACCACCATAGTATCTCTTAGAAGTGATCATGGAACTAAATTTGAAAATCATCTATTTGAAAATTTCTGTATTAAAAATGACATTCATCATAATCTCTTAGCACCTAGAACAACTCAACAGAATGGAGTTGTAGAAAGAAAAAATAGGACTCTAGAAGACATGGCCCGTACCATGCTATGCGAAAGCCAACTCCTAAAATATTTCTGGGCGGAAGCTATAAACACAGCATGTTACATTCTAAATAGAGCCTTAATTAGACCAATCCTTAAGAAAACTTTCTATGAATTATGGCATAATAGGAAACCCAACATTAGTTATTTTTATGCATTTGGCTATCGATGTTTCATTCATAATAATGGTAAAGATAATCTTAAAAGTTTGACGCTAAAGGAGATGAAGGTATATTCTTAGGATATTCCACTTCTAGCAAAGGCATATAGAGTATTCAATAAGAAGTATCTGATTGTAGAAGAGTCTATTCAGGTAGTGTTTGATGAGTCTTTAACATCAAGTTCTGAAAAGATAAATGATGAGGAAGATACTAACTTACCTGAAAGAGATCTTGAAAAATTAAGTGTTGATGTATCTTCAGATCATGAACCTGAAGCTAAATATGATGACTCAACTAAGGATGATGGTATTGATACGACTCGTAATGATACGGATCTACCTAGAGAATGGAGATATGCTTATGGTCATTCAAGGGACTTAATCATAGGCGATCCATCTCAAGGTGTAAGAACTAGATCATCCATGAGAAATATCAATAATCATCTTGCATTTGTATCTCATATAGAACCTAAGACAATTGAGAAAGCCAAAAAGGATAATAATTGGATGTTAGTCATGCAAGAAGAATTAAATCAATTGACTAAGAATAAGGTATGGACCCTAGTTGATAGACCCAAAGATCATCCAGTTATAGGATCCAAATGGGTATTTAGAAATAAATTAGATAAAAATGGCATTGTCATTAGAAATAAAGCTAGCTAGATTAGTTGCAAAAGGATATAATCAGGAAGAAGGAATTGATTTTGATGAAACTTTTGCACCTATTGCTATATTAGAAGCCATTAAATTATTACTTGCATTTGCATATTGCATGAACATTAATCTATTTCAAATGGATATAAAAAAGTGCATTCTTAAATGATTTTATAAATGAGGAAGTTTATGTTGAACAACCATCTGGTTGCAAAGATCATAAATTTTCAAATCATATTTTTAAACTACACAAAGCACTTTATAGTTTAAAGCAAGCACCTAGAGCTTGGTATAATAGATTGAGTAAATTTCTGATTGAAAATAATTTTTCTAGAGAAAATGTTGATAAAACCCTATTTTTGAAAAGAAAAGAAAAAGACTTATTAGTAGTACAAATTTATGTAGATGATATAGTATTTGGTGTTACTAACAATCTTCTTTGTCAAGATTTTGCAAAGTTAATGCAGGGGGAATTTGAAATGAGCATGATGAGAGAACTTAACTTCTTCCTTGGACTTCAAATCAAACAAGAAAGAGAAGAAATTTTCATCAACCAAACAAAGTATACTAGAGAGATTCTCAAGAAGTTTGGCATAGAATCCGTTAAATCTCTTGACACACCAATGAGTCCTTCATGCAAATTCAATAAAGATAAAGATGGTAAGCAAGTAGATCAAAAATATTATAGAGGTATGATTGATTTTCTACTTTATTTAACAGCTAGTAGATCCGATATTATGTTTGTTGTATGTTTATGTGCTAGATATCAATCTGATCCTAAAGAATCTTATTTAATTGTTGTAAAGAGAATTTTTATATATTTATATGAAACTAAAAATGTAGGATTGTGGTACTCTAAAGATTCAACGCTAAATTTGATTGCATATTCTGATTCTGATTTACTGGTTATAAATTAGATAGAAAAAGTATAAATGGTGCATGCCAATTCTTAGACAGTAACTTAATCTCTTGGTTTAGCAAAGAGCAAAATTCAGTTGCATTATCAACTGCTAAAGCTGAATATGTTGCAGCTGAAAGTTGTTGTGCTCAAATTATTTGAATTAAGCGACAACTTAAGGATTATAGTATAACACTTGATAAAACTCCAATTAAGTGTGACAACACTAGTGCAATAAATTTGACTAAATCCCATTCAACATTCAAGAACTAAACACATCGAGATAAAACATCATTTCATTAGAGAACATGTTACTAACAATGATGTTTGTCTTGATTATGTATGTACTGATAAACAATTAGCGGACATATTTATAAAACCTTTAAGTGAAGAGAGATTTTGCTATCTTAGAGGAGAATTAGGAGTTTGTGATCCATTAGAATGATTTTAGATTATCTAAGAATGACTATCTTGATTTCAATCATTTTTTTGAAAATCTTCTTATGATTCTAAGGAAAATTTATCTATACATTGAACTTCTTGATTCACCACATTCTAAGAAAGATTTATCTAGAGTTTGATGATTATATTGACAAGTTTCAGATTCTTTGAAACTCTTATTTTTCACTGAAATTGTCTTAGAGCCGACTCTATTTATGGTGGAGTTGACTCTAATTTATTGTGCTCTCTTTCTGAGTTTTTAGAGCCGACACTTGCTACTGCAGAGCCGACTCTATTTCGGATGCTAACTGTGTTAGCGATTTAGAGCCGACACCTCGCTTTGCAGGAGCCGACTCTAAGTGGTCCCCTTTTGTTTTATCTAGGGCAGAGTTGACACTTCTTCATTTCAGTAGTTTTAGATTCTTTGAAACTCTTATTTTCACTGAAATTATCTTAGAGCCGACTCTATTTATGGTGGAGTTGACTCTAATTTATTGTGCTCTCTTTCTGAGTTTTTAGAGCCGACACTTGCTACTGCAGAGCCGACTCTATTTCGGATGCTAACTATGTTAGCGATTTAGAGCCGACACCTCGCTTTGCAGGAGCCGACTCTAAGTGGTCCCATTTTGTTTTATCTAGGGCAGAGTTGACACTTCTTCATTTCAATCCCACTCCAATCCTTACCAAATTTCTCTCTACTTGTCTCAAACCCCAAAATCTTTTGAATTCAACCATTCTTGACCTCAAATGGCTCCCAAGCGACGTGCATCTGCCATTGGTGTCACTGTCACCACCGGGAGAAGATTCGTACGACGTCTGGTGAGGCAACCCTCTTCGAGCTCATCTTCAACCTCTTCCTCCTCAACTCCTAGCGCCATTCCTACTCCACCTTCACTGCAAATCGATTTTTTGGCCAGAAAAGCTATCACAACTGGAAGAAAGATAGATTTCAACTTTCTTGATTCTGAAGGTTTTTCTCTTGGAAGGCAATTAAAGGAAATTGGATGGAAAAAAATTTGCTCCCTTGATGTCCCCACCTATCCTGGATTAGTGAAGGAATTTTACCATAATTTGAGTAGAGGAGATGGTGGCTAGTCAGTTCAGTTAGAGGAACTCGAATACATTTAACTTCTGAAATTTTGGAAAATCTATTGGAAATTTTGATGATTGGCATAACTGCCACCTCACATAGTAATAGAGGAGAAGCATTGTCAAGAATGTTAGGAAAAGATGTGACAGATTTTGAAGAGATTAGTACAAATTAGTTATCTTTGGAGTTAAGGCTACTACATAATATCTGCAGCAAGATTTAATTTTCAAAAACTGATAGATTTGAGTATGTTTCAAAAAGAGATATAGTAGTTATGGACTGTGTTGTAACAGTACAGTCCATTAACTTGCTGGAATGATGATTAATTATATGGCGGAGGCTGGAAGCAAGAAAAGATCCACCTTGCCATATGGGATGATTCTGACTTTAGCCTTTCAAAGTCAAGGAGTAAGTATATTGAAAAATGAGCTATAGAAAAAAATTAAAGCATACGGACTATTACAATGTTGCTATACTTCACCGTATGGTTTCAAGAAGGTAAATGGTCAATGGCTAAGGAAAGGACAAGTTGGAATGATTGAATCTATTGGAGAAGAAAGGGTAATTGAGGCTAATATTGAGGTCCCTGGTCCTTCGGAAGCTGGACCATTTGCAAGACATTCTTTACCTGGACCGAGCACTTCGGCACCCCCACCGGCACCAGCAGTAGCTACTTCTTCCGTTCCCAGTTCGTTTGATTTTTCTGATAGGTAACTTGAGCAGCTCAACGCCTTATTCACATAGCATGAGATAAGGATTAAAGAAGATATCAGAGATCAGCCTTTGGTGTGAGGTAGCTTTGTTACACTTTGGAAGAGAAGGTTAATAAGATTGAGTCATCATTCAGTGCATATTCTGAGGTCTTGAAGACTGAACTGAAATTAATTTTTAATAAGATCAAAGACATTGGAGGTGACTCAGATGTTTATTCCAAAGGTAATGTGGGGCTTCAAGAAAAAGTTATGACAGTTGCTTCCTTGGTTGAAAAACTGCTTAATGATTTCATGAAAGTTCAAGAAAGTGGAATGGGACATATTCTAGTAGAACTAAACAAGATTCTGAGATGATGTTTTCTCCAAGCCAAGCCAAGCCTAGCCATTTCTACTTCAATCCAATCAACTTATCTTAAGTCATCTTTAGGTTTAGCATATGGAAGCTAGTTTGTATCTAGGACAAACTTAGAACTATATTGTTTTACCTAGCATGAATCTTGATGTGATTATCTATATGTCATGTATTTGATGCTTTGTACTTAATGACTCAATGAAATATATGATTTTTTTTTTTGCCTTGATACTTGCATTTTGACCTCTATAATATTCAATACCTGTATTGATTGATTTGATTCCAATTTGAGCAATGACTACCCTATATCTTCTTAACCTTTTTATTGATAACAAAAAAGAGAGAGAAAGAGTGTATATGCATATGGACTTAAATGGATTTTAAATAGATATATTGTATGCACATGCATAGGGGGAGCTATCCTACTCAGGGGAGCTTAATTAAGTCATTATTCATCAAATCTTATTTGTATGAAACATAAGAAATTACTTAAATCAATGAAGTCTTTTTAAAGCATAAACCTTGGTTGAAATGGAATTGTTAAGATTCTAGCATAAATTGTTATTATCATCTTAACTAAATAATGAAATTGCTTATTTTGATACTTATGCATTAATTGATTATGCATATACTCAAAGTTTTTGTCATCATCAAAAAGGGGGAGATTGTTGACCCATTTATTGATTTTGATGATTAACAAAAGCCATGAGTATATTTCCTATGTTACTAATGAGATTGACAAAGTGTTTCAGAAATTTAGAATGATTAAGTATTCATAACTCGAACAAAAATGAGTTTGGATCAATTTTTAGTGGCATGTGTCAAAGTTCAGACTTTAGAGCCGACTCCAGAAATATTAGAGCTGACTCCAGAGTGTATCGGAACTGTTTGGCATGTTCGACATGGTTTAGAGCCGACTTCAGAAAATTAGAGCCGACTCAAACCTAAGATACAGAGAACTATCTTTCTGCGTCAGAATTTAGAGCCGACTCCAGCAAAGTTAGAGTTGACACTAACCTGAGAACAGAGACTATATTTTTCGGAACACAGTTAGAGTCAACGACAAGGAAGTTAGAGCCGACTCTAGTACGAGTTGTGTCGACCCCACGAAAATCTAGAGCCAACTCCACGATGGATATTTATTTCTATTTTGGGCAACCCAACTTATAGTCGACATCAGGCTAGATTAGAGCTGACTCTAATCTGTCAGAGGTGACTTTTAGATTTGTCAGAAAAGGTTCCAACGGTCATATTTTTCTCTGGTAATCTTCAACGGCTCTTTCCCTTTTCATGATTAACTCATCCATAAGTACTTTCAATGGCTATTTTGCATCAAAAAGTGGATTAAGAGATATTATAAAAGGAGCATTCCGATCGTTTAAAAATAAGAGAAAAGAAAAAGAGGAAAAATCAAGAATATAAGAAAAATATCAAAGAGAGAAAACTCATATTCAAGGCTCAACTGTTCGAAAAAGATAGAAGAGAAATTCAAAAGCATTCTAGAGTCAAATTCGAATGATTTCCATCAATTAGAAGAAGAAAAGTAAGAGCCCTAGTTCTTCATCCTTCTTTGCATCAACATTCCTTCCAAAGCTTCATTCTTATCTTGGGGAAGCTCATCCAGAAAGAGAAGAGGAACAGAAGAAAAGCTCAATATCAAACATCTTCTAATCAGGCTTTTCTATCTCTATTTATATTATTCATTTGCTCATTTGAGGAGCTTTTATATTCTTGTAATCATTTACTTGATACATTTGTTTTCTGATTCAATTAGGAGATTGAATCAGGTGAGGTAGTTGGCCTTGGGCAAGCTAAGATTAGCTTGAGTTAGGTTGTGTGCTGGTGAACCTGTGAAAACCGGTTGGGTTCGTTGTGATCTCGTGTTAAAACAACAAGTTTGGATTGTGATCTTGTAAAACAACTCGACTGTAATCAGAGTAATTATAGTGTGTGCCCAAGAGTTGCTTGGGAGTGGATATAGGTGTAGCTAACACCGAACCACTATAAATCCTTTGTGTTTGTCGTACTTATTTCTTCTTCCCTTCACTCTATTTTTACATTGTACTCTGCATTCTTAACATCACACTCAATACACTCTCTTTGTGCACTCTCACCTTGAAAAATTAATTATAATTGTTAA
The DNA here is from genome assembly GCA_900491605.1 of Calamus simplicifolius. Classification (NCBI taxonomy): domain Eukaryota; kingdom Viridiplantae; phylum Streptophyta; class Magnoliopsida; order Arecales; family Arecaceae; genus Calamus; species Calamus simplicifolius. Next base: position 18,548 of record UESW01002211.1, on the reverse strand, counting down.
ATTTTTTAAGACCCAATTTGCCCCCTCCCTCTTAGGTTACCATCTGGGCCAACATCTGATTACCAAGCAATGATGGTCTTTATCCTAAACGATTGGATCACACAGCTCTCATGATGGGTGCCTGAAAGAAGAAGCTATGCTCCTATGAATGTTTTGGCTTTTCTTCAAATGTTTTCAGAGGCAAAGAGAACTTCATCTAAGGATCGTAGAACCTTGGCACCTTAGGGTTGGGATGCTTGGAACAGGTATTGGAATGGGTATTTGTTAGGCCTCTCGCCCTTTCCCTCACGGAGTGTTAATGCTCAAGAGCATAGGAAAATAGAAGAAGACTCTTTTGTTCATTAATCATCAATTTGTTTTCAATAAGAAGAAGGGAGGGGTTTTTATAATAAACCCTAACACTTGAATTTCATGAAAAAAGAGAAAATAAGGACGCCATATTATTTTCAAATAAGAAGATAGGCGGCATCTTAAAATAAGGAAAAGAGATCAGGGGATGGCACCATATTTTATTTTCTATAAGGGTGAGCGGCAAATTACCTTCTATAGGGAGTTTATTTGCTTCCTTTTATGCTGAGATGACTTCATGAAATCTTAGGATGCCCTAATTGAGTAGATGGCGCCTACTTTGACTGGATTCCATATGGCTACTGAGGTGGCGCACTGAATGGTTCTTCATAGTCTTGGGTCTTCAAATTTTTACACTTTGACTTAATAAATCTTGACTGACTCAAATAAAATTACTAGACTCATACTGACAAAACTTGATTACAAAACTTAAAGTCAAACCAACATAAAGTAAGAAATCCATAATGACTCTGGACTCAAATGGATTGACAAGAATCAAAAGTCTAACTATATCAATTAGAAATCCATAATGAGCTCAGTAACCTCTGTCTGATCCCAGTGCCTGCATTAATACAAAGCAGGGCAAGAAATCCTCTAGTAATGATTTAAAGCAAGGCTCCAATAATGGAAGACTCCAAAACTAGAGAAAGTCTCTAAAAAAATCCCTCGAGTAAGGCTTTAACTTCTCTACTTCATCAAACTACTCGGATTGAATTATCAAGGCAAATCACCCTATGGCAATGCTTCAAAAAATGTAAGCCTCTCATCTCATGTGGACCAACACTCCACCTTCACATCTTCAACAGAATACTCAGGACTTGATCACCATATTAGAATATTCTAGAGTAATGCTCCAATAAATAGAGAGCCTTTGATATTTGCTTGGAGTAGGGTTCCAACAAATAGAGGAAGCATTTGATCTTCTCCTGAAGCATGGTTTTAATTAACAGAGAAAGCCTTTTGATTTCACTTGGAGCAAAGCTCCAACAAACAGAGAAAGCCTTAATCTTCTCCTAAAGCAGGGCTTTAATCAACATAAAAGCCTCTAATCTCACCTCTAATCAACAAAGAAAGCCTTTGATTTCATCTAGGGTAGAACTTCAATTTCACGGTCACACCAAAATATATTTTTTACTTAAAATAATATTGAAATAATTATTCTAGACTGGAATAACTTCCTTTTCTTTCAGATAAGAGGTTTTTTTTTTTTTTTTTTTTTTTCTTTCTTTTTTTTTCTTCCTCCTCCCTTCTTCTTCCTTACCGATCCAGCATCAAGCTCCTCTACTGCCCGATTACTGCAGCTTCTTTCCAGCGTCCAATCGTTACAGCCGCCGCCGAGGCTCTACGCAGCAATCGCCAA
>UESW01002211.1:0-15479 GCA_900491605.1 Calamus simplicifolius | reverse complement strand
AATCCATCTGGTTTACCCATGAACCGATCAACCTAGCCCGAACCAGATGGGGTCACAGGTTTTATTATCATGTTAACCTTAATTTTTTTATTAAAAAATAATTTTTATTAATATAATATTTTTTATATTTAAAATAATTGATAGATGGTTCAACCAGTGACCCGACGGTTAAACCAATGACCCAGTGACTCGAGCCCTTAGTCGGGTCAACGTCCGAGCCAGGTCTGACAATTATGGTTTAGTCAATTGGATGCTGTCCCTCTTGAAAAGGCCCATGCATCATTTTCTCCTAGCCGACTGGGCCAATCTCCCAGCCAATTGGATTGGCTTCTCTCTGGGATTTGGCCGAGAGCTTCTCAAATCCGGCCAACTGGATTTCATTTCCAGTCGATCGGATTTGCTTCTCCACTTCTCCTAGACCGAAGGTATCATGGATCCAGCCGACTGGAGCTTGGGAAAATGGTTCAACAGCTAGTTCTTGTTTTTTCGTTTGCTTCTTATTTTTCATCCCATCTTTTTTCAATGGTTTTAAATGGCTAGATTTTTGAAATGGGTGTATAAATACTTATCTAATAGTATTTTTGCAGAGAAATTAGAAAGTAAAAAATAGAGGAGAAATCGTGTGAAAAATAGAGTAAAAATCTTGTTGAAAGTCTTTGTGAAAAGTTATTGTAAAAGAGAAGAGTAGTTGTTGAGCTTTCATTTGAGAATCAATACAAGAGTTATTGGAGTATTTATTCAAGTGGTTGAGAGCATTTAAAGAAGAGATTCGGTGCATTCAAGAGCGTACCAGAAGAAGTTTCAAATTTATTGAAGGCATCATCCAAAGCTCCAACAACCACAAGAAAGCTTCATTCATTCCTCAAAGCTCATCCCAAGGAAGAAGCCAAAAGCTTCAAAATTTGTAAAGTGATCTTTCATTATTTTATTTGCTCATTTTAGAGCTTCTTATAATTAAACCTTGATATTATTGTATTTTATTGAAAGGCCCCCTTGTGCCCGTAAACAAGAGGCTAGCCTAGAAGGCTAGGTTGTGTAAGGCCTCCTTATGCCTAGAAACAAGAAGACTAGCCCAGAAGGCTAGGTGTAAGGCTACCTTGTGCCGTGTAACAAGTAGCTAGCCGGGGAGGCTAGAGATTGTAATCGTTTGGTGAAATGATTGGAGTGAAATTCCCAAGGAATTCTTGGGGAGTGGATGTAGGTGCTGGGTTTAGCACCGAACCACTATAAACCTTCTTGTGTTTGTGATTGCTTAATTGTCTTTATTATCTCTTCACTTCACCTCACATCACCTGCAATTGAATTCTGATATCTGTTAACTGCACATACTTGCTAAATAATTTTAAGAAACTGATGCGGGATGTACCATGCAAGAGATTAACATAAAGCAATGATTCATATTTTAAGGTGTATTGCTTCCTGAAATGAGTAAGAATAAACTAAGGATGAATATGAGAAGAGTAAAGTAACTATACGTCGAACACAATTCACTAAGTATTAAAGAAAACATGATCCTAGGGTTAAGAAACCACTATTTAGAACATGCTCTTTCTTCAACAAATAGAACTTATAAGAAGGGATAGGTCTGATTACTAGGCAATGATGGTCTTTGTCCTAAAAGATTGGATCATATAGCTCTGGGATGAGCGCCCGAAATACGAAGCTATGCTGCCACGGATGTTTTGGCTTTCCTTCAAATGGTTCTGGAGACAAGGAGACTTCATCTAAGGATCATAGCACCTTGGCATCTTGGGGTTGGGATTCTTGGAACAGGTGTTGGAACGGGTATTTGTTAGGCCTCTCACTCTCTTCCTCACGGAGTGTCAATGCCAAGAGCACAGAAAAATAGAAGAAGGACTCTTTTCATTAATCATCAATTGTCCTTTACAAGAAGGAAGGGGTTTTTATAATAAACCCTAATCCTTGAATTATATGGAAAAAAAATAAGAGTGCCATATTATTTTCAAATAAGGAGATAGGTAGCATCTTGAAATAATGAAAAGAGATCAAGGGATAGCTTCCCAAATAAGGAGATAGGCAACATCTTGAAACAAGGAAAAGAGATCAGAGGATAGCTTTTCCAAATAAGGAGATAGGCGACATCTTGAAACTAGAGAAAGAGATCAGAGGATGACACCATATCCTACTTTTTATAAGGAGTGGACGATAAGTTACCTTCCATAGAAGGCTTATTTGCTTCCTTTTATACTGAGATGACTTTATAAAATCTTGGGATCTCTAATTGAGTAGATGATGCCTACTTTGACCGAGATTCCATATAGGGGTTTCTTTGCTTTCTTTTATGGTCTTGGGTCTTCAACTTCTTACACTTTGACTCAATAAATCTTGACTTGACTCAAATAAAATTACTGGACTCATACTTGACTAAAATTACTGGACTCATATTGACAAAACTTGATTATAGGACTTAAAGTCAAACCAACATAAAGTAAAAAATTCATAAATCTGGACTCAAATAAATTAACAGGAATCAAAAGTCTAACTACATCAATTAAAAATCCATAATGAGCTCAGTAACCTCTGTCTGATCCTGGTGCCTGCACCAATTCTCCCGGGATGGAAGGAACTCGACCCTATCGAGTAAGGGTCAATCCGGCTCTGGTACTGCTCCAATAGGTCTGGGTCGAGGTGCTGCAAATCCTCTTGAGTGATCCACGAATCCTTAGATTCTGGTCATCCTTACCAACAAACTAAATAATGTTGGTAGCCTTTATTCTGGATAGTAATAGCTTGGTCATCCAGAATACGCTCAATCCTTTCTACGCTCCCAGGTAAATTTATTGGTGGACACTCATGTATGGATTTGCTCTCAAGAATAGGATCGGGTCCAAATGGCTCACTAGGTTTCATTGCTGGTTTCTTATGCTCAACTAGGTCTGAGATATTGAAGGTTGAGCTAATGCCAAATTTGGGTGGTAACTCGAGCATATCGGCATTAGGTCTAACTTTCTTTATTACTTTGAAAGGTCAGCTCCATGGGCATGTAACTTTTTCACGGTCCCAGAGGAAACCGCTTAGGTCTAAGCCTAACCATCACATAATCTTTTTTAGCAAATTCTTTAACTCTTTTGGGAATTAGCCATATTTTTATAAGTATCATTGCTTAAATTAATCTTATTGATAATTTTGTTATGCAAATCTCTAACATATTATGCAAATGATTTAGCTGACTCAGAGACTCGTGCATGTATGGGCAAAGGGATTAGGTTTATGGGTCTATTAGGCTTATAACCATGGACAATCTCAAATGGACTCTTGCCTATGGTCCTATTAACTGAACTATTGTAGGCAAATTCGGCTCTAGGTAACAAAATGTCCCAATTTTTAATGTTTTTACATACAAGATATCTCAACAAGTTTCTAAAGATTTGGTTCACTACTTCAGTCTGGCCATCGGTTTGAGGGTGGTAGGAAATAGAAAATTTGAGTTTAGTCTCTGACATGTGCCAGAGGGTTTTTCAAAAGTAACTCATGAATTGGACATCCCTATCAGTTACAATATTTTTTGGTAAGCCATATAACCTAACCACTTCATCTAAGAAAAGTTTGGCCACCTTGGAGGCATCAAAGGCTTTGGAATAGGGTATGAAATGAGCCATCTTGGAGAATCTATCGACCACAACATAAATTGAATCATGTCTCCTCTAGGTCTTAGGCAATTCTAACATAAAATCCATACTAAGGTCTTGCCAAGGATAATCGGGCATAGGTAACGGGGTATAAAGACCAGTCTTTTACTTTTACTTTGGCAACAGCACAAGTTCAACATCTAGCCACAATCTGGACGATGTTCCTTTTAATACTTGGCCAATAGAACTGGTCCTCAATTGCTAGAATAGTCTTATTCCTACCAAAATGACTAGCCAGACCTCCTGCATGGGTTTTCCAAACTAAAAATTCTCTAAGGAAAGTCTTGGGAATACACAACTTGTTGTCCTTAAAAAGGTAGCCATCCTGAAGGTATACTCACTATGCAAACTAGAAGGTCCTTGTTTCACAGATTGATAGATTTCACTAAAGTCGGGACATGTCTCATATTCCTCTTTCAGTTTGTCAAATCTTACGACTTCAGTCCTAACAGAATTCAAGAGCATAGATCGACAGCTAAGGGCATCAGCGACCTTATTTTCAGTACCAGCACGATGTTTCAACAAAAAAGTGTAAGCTTGAATGTATTCTATCCACTTACCATGCTAGGGTTTAGTTTCTTCTGGGAATTAAGGAATCGGAGTACCTCATGACAAGAGTATAAAACAAATTTTTGCGGAAGTAAATATTGTCTCCAATATCTTAGGGCTTGAACTACCACATAAAATTTCTTATCATAAGTTGAGTACCTAAGCTTAGCCTCATTCAATTTCTCACTAAAAAGGCTATGGGATGATTTTTTGACTTAGGACTCCTCCTATACCCACTCCAGAAGCATCACAAGCAACCTCAAAGACCTTTGAAAAATCGGGTAACCTTAAAATTGGTGCTTGAGTCATCTTTTTCTTCATATCTAGGAAAGGCTTTATCTACAGCTTTAGTCCATTCAAAGGTTTCCTTCCTAATGCAATTAGTGATGGGTGCAACTATAGAGCTAAATCCATGAATAAATCGTCTATAGAAGGTAGCAAGGCCATGGAAGCTACGCACATCGTGTATACTAGTAGGTACTGGCCTCTCAACTATGAACTTAATCTTTTTTAGATCACCTAATACTCCTTCGAAGGTCACTACAAATCCTAGGAAGTTGACTTTGTGGGTCAAGAACTCACATTTATTCAAATTGACATAGAGGCTATCTTTCCTAAGGGCTTGACAGACTTGTTGGACATGGCTTAGGTGGTCTTCTTTAGTCCTATTATAAATCAAAATATCATCAAAACAAACCATAACAAATCTTCCAATGATTGTTCTTAGAACTTGGGTCATGATCCTTGTGAAAGTACTAGAAACATTGGACAATCCAAAAGGCATCACTACCTACTCATAAAGACCATCCTTAGTCTTAAAAGCTATTTTCCACCCATCCCCAAGTCTGATCCTCACTTGTTGATAGCCATTCTTAAGGTCAATCTTAGAGAAAATAGTTTTCCAGTCATCATATCTAGCATGTCATCAAAATGGGGAATGAAAAAATAATATTTAACTGTTATTTTGTTAATGGCTCAACTATCAATGCACATCCTCCAAGTGCCATCTTTCTTGGGGGTTAAAAGGGTAGGTACTGCACATTGACTCAGACTTTTCCTAATTAATCAATTCTTAAGGAGTTTTCTAACCTATTTTTATAATTCTAAGTGCTCAGTGGGATTCATCTTATAATGTGAAAGATTAGGCAAAGTGGCTCTTGGAACTAGATATATAGTATGTTGTATGTCCCTTAAAGATGGTAATTGATCAAGAAGTTCTTCAGGAAATACATCTTGAAACTCTTTCAAAAATTCTACTACCTCTGAGGCTGTTCTTTTTGGGTTTGACCATGAATTTTTCTAGTAGTTAAGACCCAACTGATGAACCCTCAGTGATCTCATGCTCTAGTTCTTTAGCGCTTATCAGATTTAATCTCGGTTTCTTCTCTTTTAGATTACTAGATTCCTCTTAATGTGATCCTTAGGTGGAGTTGGGTTTATCACAAACTTCTTCCCATGGTGGTTAAATGAGCAATTGTTGGATCGACCATATAGGGTAGCATATGGTTGTATAACCAAGGTCGACCTAAGATGATACCGCTAACTCCCATAGGAAGGACATCACACTATACCTTTTCTTGATAGGATTGTAGTTGGATCATTACTTGGCATCTCAGTTTAATAGGGATAGAAGTTGAGTCTATCCAGGATACCTTATAGGGATTGGGATGGGGAACCATAGATAAACCTAGGGTTTTGATAGCACTGGTTAAGATGGCATTAATATAGCTCCCGCTATCTATGATGATCTTGCATATCTTTTTCCCTACTTCATAAATGTCTATAGGATATGGGTCCTATCCAATCCTCTTGTTCTTTGGTTTGGGTCAAGATACATCTAATAATGTTTAATAAATAGATGCCTTAATGACTTCCTCATCTCCTTCATATTCATCCACAAAGTGAATTCAGCTTCATACACTTCTTCCTCATGCTCATCAGTGGGCTCATGATCTTCTTCTCCTAGTTCTCCTATATGTAGGGATCGGGTTGGGCATTGACTAGCATAGTATCCCAATTTATGATATCTAAAACAAGAAGTATTAGGATTAGGATTCCTCTGAACTTTAGATGACTTACTCTTATCTTCCTTGGGGTCAATGGGGTGCTAGGAGTTGGTCTAATTGGGTGCACTTGACTAGACCCTAGTTTTTGATGAGGGGTACCATTCCTAGTAGGTTCAAGTCGATGGATTATGAATCTCTTTTGGAATCTTTCGTAGTCTCTAGCTATCTGATAAGCCTATTCAAGATCATGGACTTCTCTTAAAAATAATTCTCTCTGAATGTCCTCACGTAGTCCAGCGCTAAATCTAGATAGGATCACAACTTCAGATTCATCTATGATACACTTCATGACATATTTATCAAATTTGGCTATGTATTTAGATAAGGTCTTACTTCCCTGACTCAACCTCTGCCATTGATCTAAAAGTTCTCTGGTGATAGGATATGAGGAGATACTTTTTCCTAAGCTTAAGTTTTATGGCTCTCCAAGTAGCTATAGGTATGTCTCTCCTTTGCCTAGTTATCCTTTCAATATTCCCTCAGTATAGTCTAGCCTAGTGAATTAACCTGAGTTTAGCAAACTTAAACTTTCTCTCTTCAGATATTTCATACTACTTAAAGTATTGGTCCATATCTCCTTCCCAATCAGTGTATACCTTAGGATCAAAATTGCCATCAAATGTAGGTATTTCTAACCTGATGTTTCTAATGGCTCTTTCCTTCAAATCCAAAGTCTTGGTATGGGCGTCAAGGGTTATGTTCAGGGGTGAGATCATGACGATGGGCTCTTGGGCCAAGAAGAGTTAGTCTAGATGATTCAGGTTTAGTGTGGTTCAATTGGTTCTCTTCAAGGGTCCCGATTCGCTCTTTCATTGGTCAAACCTATTGTTTAGTTGTCTAAATTGTTCAGTCATGGTTTTTATTAAAGTTTCAAGATTGGGATTCATGGTGTAACTTGGTTGTGTTTGGGAATGTTGGTAATGGGCTCCTGACCTGGTGGTCATGCAACACATAAATTGTTCTAGGGTTTCTAGACCTAGAAGCTCAAGTAGAATAAATCAACTGAAATTATAATCAACTCAACACTTATCCTTTCCACTAGCTAGGTAAGAGGTGGTTGTGGAGGCTCCCCCGCTCTCGTAGGGACCTAATTAGAGAACCACAAGTCCGCTTAAGGTGCTTGCCGTTTGACCTCTAGCCCTAGACACCACTTTCAAAAAATAACTGAAGGATTAAGTGCACCAATTTCATCACAATACTTGAAACTTAACCATGTGGGAGTCTTTGGCTTTGCTTTAGGTTTCTACTCAATTTTAATTAGGCTTGGGATTAAGATGAGTGTAGTTATTTTGGGTCAAGGAAAGGTGATGAAATCCTTCCCTTACCTGAGATAAAGAAATTATCCTTAAGTGAATTCAGTGATGCATGCACATACATATGAAAATCTAAAGTATATATATATATATATATATATATATATATATATATATATATATATATTATATATTTTATTTTTTTATAGATTTAAAAATAAAAAAAAATTATAGATTTAATAAAGATTAATTAGATGATTAAGAAAATTTTAGTACTATGCATGAACATGTCCTAGCCAGCTCTGATACCAAACTGATGCGGATGTACCATGCAAGAGATTAACATAGAGCAATAATTCATATTTTAAGGTTCTTTACTTCCCAAAATGAGTCAGAATAAACTAAGGATGAACATGCGAAGAGTAAAGTAACTACCCGCAGAACATGATTCACTAAGTAATAAAGAAAACATGATTTTAGGGTTGAGAAACCACTACTTACAACATGCTTTTTCTTCAACAAAACAAAACTTATGAGAATGGATGGGTCTGATTATCAGGCAATGATGGCCTTTGTCCTAAAAGATTAGATCACATAGCTCTCAGAATGAGTGCTTGGAATACGAAGCTATGCTACCACAGATGTTTTAACTTTTCTTCAGATGGTTTTAGAGTCAAGGAAGACTTCATCTAAGGATCGTAGTATCTTGGCATCTTAGGGCTGGGATGCTTGGAACAGATGTTGGAACGGGTATTTATTGGGCCTCTCATCCTCTCCCTCACGAAGTGTTAATGCTCATAAGCACATAAAAATAGAAGAAGAAAACTCTTTTCATTAATCATCAATTATCCTTTACAAGAAGAAGGGAGGGATTTTTATAATAAACCCTAATCCTTGAATTACATGGGAAAAAAAGAAAATAAGGGTGCCATATTTTTTTAAATAAATAGGCGGCATCTTGAAACAAGAAAAAGAGATCAGAGGATAGCTTTCCCAAATAAGGAGATAGACAGCATCTTGAAACAAAAAAAGAGATTAGGGAATAGCTTTTCCAAATAAGAAGATATGCGGCATCTTGAAACCAAGAAAAAAGATCAGGGGATAACACCATATGCTTTCCATAAGGAGTGGGCGATAAGTCACCTTCCAAAGGGGGCTTATTTGCTTTTTTTTATGCTGAGATGACTTCATGAAAATCTTGGAATGCTCTAATTGAGTAGATGGCGCCTACTTTGGCTGGAATTCTATGTGGGGGTTTCTTTGCTTTCTTTTATGGTCTTGGATCTTCAACTTCTTGACATCTTGACTTGACTCAAATAAAATTGATGGACTCATACTTGACTAAAATTACTGGACTCATACTAACAAAACTTGATTACAGGACTTAAAGTCAAACAAACATAAAGTAAGAAATTCATAATGACTCTGGATTCAAATGAATTAACAAGAATCAAAAGTCTAACTATATCAATTAGAAATCCATAATGAGCTCAGTAACCTCTGTCTGATTCTGGTGCCTGTACCAGAAACCCAATTCATCCCCTCCCTCTTGGGTCGCTACATCTGAGCAAGAATCCCTTATGACACAAGAGCTTACAGTGAAAGATAGTGTAGAGAAAAAGAAGAAGAAAAGTATAGCCATAAAATTTTCTACTTTAACCTCTGTTTATGATGTAGGAACCAATGAGGAAGAGGGTGATGAAGCTGAGAAACTTGCCATACTCACACGAAAGTTAAAAAAGTTTCTAAAGAAAGAAAAGAGAAATAACAAGAGGAAAGCAAATAAAGGAGTACAAAAAGAGGAGTTAAGAAAGAAGAAAGCAATAGTATCAATATAGAGCGATAGTAGTATAAAAAAGGAAGTGACACTGAAGTAGGACACCTATGCTTCATAGCAAATATGGTAACTAACTCAAGCTATGATGATTCCACTAATTAAGAAGAGAATTAGTTGATATTGTTGAGGAAATGAAATGCAAAATGAAATGAGAAAAATTAGTTTAAAAAATGCATCTTAAAGAAATTAGTCAGTAAATTTGAAAAAGATTTAGATGTTTTGAAAAATCAAAATGCTTTTTAAAAAATGAAGATATTTTTAAGATTGAGAATGAAAGATTTAAATCTTGTGAATCGTCAAATGAACATTTTTCAAAAAAATTGTATCTCTTAGGGAAATGATTATATTTTCTTGAGCATAACATTAACTCCTAAAAAATGAAAACCTTATCTTAAGGAATGAAGTTAAAAAATGACTAAACTACATTTTTGACCCTTGAACTTAGAGGGTGTGACCCTTTAGTTCCTGAACTTTAAAAATTACAAAATTGATCTTGAATTTCATTTTTTGTTTCTGTTTGATCCTTAAGCAATGCATGCCCCCTCCCCTCTCCATGTCATGTGCCCCTTCCCCTCTCTCTTGCCCTCATCGACTATCGCATATGCCCTGCTCCTGTCTCTCTCCCTTCCTGTTGGCCCAGATGACAACCCAAGAGGGGGAGAGGGGGGGTGAATTGGGTTCTTAAAAATTTAGCCTCTTGAAAAATTGTTTGCTTAAGATGAATGAAAATAGATGCAATGCAAATATAAGTACAATGAATAAAACAGAGATAGAGATAGAGACAATGGAAGCACGACAAACACAAAGATTTTATAGTGGTTCGGTGTATCCAACACCTACGTCCACTCCCAAGATCCTACTTGGGTCCACACTATAATCTCCTCGATTACAGCTGTTGACCCAATTGATGATTTTGATGATTAACAAAACTATTTGAGTATAACAATTGAAGGCTCTAATAATTTTGATTAAGTTTTTCAGATTATAAGTCAATTGAATGATCAAAATTAGGAGTTAAATCGTGTTCTGGATCGAATCTAATGTCTAGGTAAGATTGCAGACATTAGAGTCGACTCCGAGAATCACAGAGCTGACTCCAGAATCTGGCACGGAAGTTAGAGTCGACTCCGAGACTATTAGAGCTGACTCTCACAGAAGAAACAGAACGTTGATTTTTCTGGCCCCGACTTAGAGTCGACTCCGGGTATGTTAGAGTCGACTCCAGAAAAGTTTCTTGTCGACCCCAGAAAAGTCAGAGACGACTCCAGAAATAACGGATAAAAGTATTTTGAGTTAGAGCCGACTCCAGAAAAGTTAGAGTCGACTCCAACCCACCTGGAACGAAAAATTAAATTGCCAGATCAGCTCTAACGGTAATATTTCTATTTTACCTTATTTCTAACGGATATATTTTGTTACAAGGTACACTCCAATGGATAGTTTTCTTCCAAAAATGGCTTGAAAGAAATCTATAAAAAGGGAAGACTATCATTCAAAAAAAGAAGAGAGGAAAAGAAGAGAGAAAATAGAAAAATAAAGAGAAAATCGGAAATAGAGAAATCCCAATCCGAAAAAGAGAGAGCCTGAATCTTAAGAGAAAACCTTCTAGCTCAACTCCACTCCACTCCAAAAAGCTCAAGAGGAATCCAAGGCATTCAAATCAAAGTTTTGGTGGATTTCCCAAATTGGAGAAAGAAAATCAGTTTCTTGCTTTTCAACCCTTCTCAACTGCTTCAACTGTGAAGAATCGGAGCTGAGGCTTGATTCAATCCAGCAGGAGGAAGAAAAGAAAAGAAGAAAAGAAGAAAAGCTCAAAAGCCAACCAACTATAAATCAGGCTTTTCTAAACCTTGTTATTTTATTTGATTATTTTCTCATTGAGGAGCTGTGTATTTGAAAAACCATATTTTCTTTGTTTGTGTCTAGTTCAATTTGGGGATTGAACTAGTGGAGGTAGTCTTACCTCGGTACAAGCTTGGTATAGCTTGTGTTAGGGTTTTTGTGCTGGTGAGCCCGGAAAACCGGCTGGGTTCGTTGTGATCCCGGGAAAACAACAAGTTTGAGTTGTGAGCTTGTAAAACAACTCAGCTGTAATCAAGGAAGATTATAGTGTGGACCCAAGTGAATCTTGGGAGTGGACGTAGGTGTTGGATACACCGAACCACTATAAAATCTTTGTGTTTGTCGTGTCTCCTTTATCTTTATCTCTATTTATCTTATTGATGTATTTTGTATTTGCATCTGCATTAACTTTCACTCACACTAAGCAAACAAATATTTCAAAAGGTTTAAATTTTTAAGAACCCAATTCACCCCCCCCTCTTGGGTTGTCATCTGGGCCAACAATTGGTATCAGAGCAAGTGCTCATTAGATTTGATCACACGATCAAGAGCTAAAGATCCAAATGGCAGCTCAAGTTGGATCATTTGCTGAAGGTCATTCTACGAATAGACCTCCACTGTTTAATGGTTCAAAACTATTCATATTGGAAAGCTAGAATGAGGATATTCATTCAAGCTTCTGACTATGAACTATGGGGTGTTATAATTAATGGACCTAGTACACCCACACATGTTATTGATGGCACTATTGTTCCTAAGCCCGAAAGGGATTGGAATGATAATGATAGGAAGATGGCACAGCTTAACGCTAAAGCCATGAATGTTTTATATTGCTCCTTAGATGCAAATGAATTTAATAGAATCTCCACATGTAATTCCGCAAAGGAGATTTGGGATAGATTAGAGGTTACCCATGAGGGTACCAACCAAGTAAAAGAATCTAAAATTAATATTCTTGTTTATAAATATGAGTTGTTTAGCATGGAACAATCTGAAACCATTGCATGCATGTACACTAGATTTACAGATATTGTAAATGGTTTTTAAAAAGTCTTGGTAAGACATATACTAACTCCGAACTTGTTCGAAAAATTCTTAGGTCACTACCAAGATCATGGGAAGCAAAAATGACAGCAATCCAAGAAGCAAAGGACCTCAACACTCTACCCTTAGAGGAGCTTCTAGGATCACTTATGACCCATGAGTTGACAATGAAGCAGCACATAGAGGAGGACACAAAGAAGAAGAAAGTAATTGCCCTCAAAGCTGCAAAAGAAGAGAGCAGCAGCGATGATGATGATGATGATGATGAGACTGCTCTCTTAACCAAAAAGTTTAAAAGATTCATGAGGAGAAAGAAACCCTTCCACAAGAAGAATTTGGAGCAAAGTGGGAAGGAGAAAAGGATAAGAACAAGGACAAGGACAAAAAAAAAGAGAAAGACCCCTTGACTTGCTATGAGTGTAACAAACCGGGGCACTTTAGGAATGAATGTCCTAAATTGAAGAAAGCCTACAAAAAGAAAAAGAAGGCTTATGTGGCGACTTGGAGTGATAGCGAAGAAACTTCTTCCGAAGAAGAAGAACAAAAGGAAGTCGCAAATGTATGTTTTATGGCGGACGACAACGATGAGGTAAGTTCCGATAACCCTTGCGATGAGTTTGCATTTGATGAATTATTTGATGCTTTTAATGAACTTGTCGGCGATTTCAAGGTTTTGAAAAAGAAATACAAGATTTTGAAAAATGAAAATTAACTTCATTAAAGAAAAGGAAGATCTTAATAATGAAGTTAAGAAACTTAAATCTGAAAATGAAATTTTGATAAAGAAAAAGAATTAATTTTCAATGAAAATGATAAACTAAGGAAAGAGGTTGAAAAATATAAGAACATAGTTGATAAGTTTACCTTAAGCTCAACTAAATTGGACATGTTATTAAATAGTCAAAAAGCAGTTTTTGACAAAGCCGGATTAGGGTATAACACTTTAAGAAAACAAAAATCACTGAAAAATATTTTTGTGCGTGCTGGCCAAAGTAATTTTACATGCTTTAAATGTAATCAAAAAGGACATAAATCTTATGAATGTAAAATTCTAAAACCTAATAAAAACTTAAATATTAAAGGAAAGAAAATATGGGTTCCGAAAGGAACAATTTTTGTTGCTACTAACCATGAAGGACCCAAGAAAGCTTGGGTACCTAAACATAAAGTTTGATTTCATTGCAGGAATGTCTTGTGGCCAAGAGATCAAAGAGAAAGTGGTATCTTGATAGTGGCTGCTCAAGACATATGACGGGTGACAAAGAAGAATTCATCACCCTTGAAGAAAAGAGGAGGAGTTGTTACATTTGGCGACAATGGCAAAGGCCAAATCTTGGGGTTTGGTAACATTCAAATAACTCCCTCCACATATATTGAAATGTACTTTATGTTGATGGTTTAAAGCATAACTTAATTAGTATAAGTCAATTATGTGACAAAGGTTTTAAAGTATCATTTGAATCTTCTATATGCACAGTAGCTAATCCCATTGATAATAGCATTGTTTTTATTGGAAATAGAAATGGCAATGTATACTTGATTGACTTAGACAATTTGTCTACTAATAATCATTGCTTAGTTGCTAATAATGCTAATATGAATGAGATTGGTTGGTTGTGGCATCGAAGATTAGGTCACGCAAGCACACACCTGATTTCAAAACTAATTAGAATGGATTTAGTAAAAGGTCTACCTAAAATAGATTTTGAAAATAACAAAATATGTGATGCATGTCAGTTTGGAAAACAAACGAGAAGTTCTTTTAAATCTAAAAATGTTGTTTCAACTTCTAGGCCATTAGAGCTACTTCACATGGACCTTTTTGGACCAACTAGAACCACAAGTCTAGGAGGAAAGAAATATGGTCTTGTGATAGTAGATGATTACTCTAGATTCACTTGGGTAATGTTTTTAGCTCACAAAGATGAGACTTTCTCGATATTCCTGAAATTCTTCAAGAAAGTAACAAATGAGAAAAACACTACCATAGTGTCTCTAAGAAGTGATCATGGAACTGAATTTGAAAATCACTTATTTGAAAGTTTTTGCAATGAAAATGGTATTAATCATAATTTTTCTGCACCAAGACCCCTCAACAAAATGGAGTAGTTGAAAGGAAAAATAGAACTCTAGAAGACATGGCCCGTACCATGCTATGTGAAAGTAAACTCCCGAAATACTTTTGGGCGGAAGCTATTAACACAGCATGTTACATCCTAAATAGAGCATTAATAAGACCTATTTTAAAGAAAACACCTTATGAATTATGGCATGATAGAAAACCCAACATTAAATATTTTCATGCATTTGGTTGTAAATGTTTTATTCATAATAATGGTAAAAATAACTTAGGTAAATTTGATGCAAAATCTGATGAAGGAATATTCTTAGGTTATTCAACAACTAGTAAAGCATATAGAGTGTTCAATAAAGGAAGTTTAATTGTTGAAGAATCTATTCATGTATTTTTGATGAATCTTTAGCATCAAGTTCCAAAAGGATTGATGATGAGGAAGATACAAACTTCTCGAAAACAATCTTGAAAAACTTAATATTGATGTATCTTCAGATCATGAACAAGAAGCTAAAGATAATGATTCGCCTAATGCTGATGTTATTAATACTAATCATAATGATATAGATCTACCAAGAGATTGGAGATACGCTTATAGTCATCCCAAGGAATTGATTATAGGTGATCCATCTCAAGGAATAAGAACTAGATCATCTATGAGAAATATTAGTAATCACCTTGCATTTGTTTCTCAAATTGAACCTAAAACCATTGAAGAAGCTGAAAAAGATAATAATTGGATGTTAGCTATGCAAGAAGAATTAAACCAATTCACTAGAAATAATGT
Organism: Calamus simplicifolius; assembly: GCA_900491605.1. Taxonomy (NCBI): domain Eukaryota; kingdom Viridiplantae; phylum Streptophyta; class Magnoliopsida; order Arecales; family Arecaceae; genus Calamus; species Calamus simplicifolius. Next base: position 377 of record UESW01002211.1, on the reverse strand, counting down.
ATGGACATTAGTGGAAAGACCTAAAGATCATTCTGTTATAGGATCAAAATGGGTTTTTAGAAATAAACTAGATGAAAATGGCATAGTAATTAGAAACAAAGCTAGATTAGTTGCAAAAGGATATAATCAAGAAGAAGGTATTGATTTTGATGAAACCTTTGCACCTGTAGCTAGATTAGAAGCCATTAGGCTATTACTTGCATTTGCATGTCACATGAACTTTAATTTATTTCAAATGGATGTCAAAAGTGCATTTTTAAATGGATTAATAAATGAAGAAGTATTTGTTGAACAACCACCGGGATTTGAAGATCATGAATTTCCAAATCACGTTTTTAAATTGCACAAAGCTTTATATGGTTTGAAACAAGCACCTA
>UESW01002210.1:204991-263051 GCA_900491605.1 Calamus simplicifolius | reverse complement strand
ATACCGACTAGATGGTTGCCTTGCTCTCGTGGATCTCCTCACCTCTGTCGGTAGCTCCTCCTCAGGGATCTGAATCTCCTGATCTGTATCCTCAATAGGTGTAGGCTGCTGCTCATCTGCACCCTGTACTGGCTGTTTCTCTGGCTCATCTGCATGAACTGCTGGAGGACTGACAGGCTCTATATCTACTGGGCCATACATATCTGACTCAGACTGATGCTCTGCCCTCTTGATGTCTTCTATGGTTTGATCCTCATAATATGACATCTCTGCTCCTGACTACCTTCCTATCAACTGGGTCCCACAGCTTATAGCCAAACTGCTCATCACCAAACCCCAGAAAGATACATTGTCTTGTCTTGTCATCTAACTTTGTCCTCTCATCCTTAGGCACATGCACAAATGCCCTGCAGCCAAAAATCCTTAGATAATCATATCTGACATTCTTGCCTGTCCACACCTTCTCTGGCACCTCTCCATCTAGAGCTGATGAGGGAGATCTATTTATCAAATAACATGCTGTCTGGACTGCCTCCCCCCAAAAGCTCTTGGGCAACTTGGACTGGGAGAGCATGCACCTGACTCTCTCCACTATTGTCCTGTTCATTCTCTCAGCTACTCCATTCTCCTGTGGAGTCTTTGGCACTGTTTGCTCATGTCTGATGCCTTGTGCTCTGCAGTACTGGTGAAAGACTCCTATGTACTCTCCCCCATTGTCTGTACGAATGCATCTCAACTTCTTTCCTGTCTGCCTCTCCACAAGCCTGTGAAAAAACTCAAAAACTGCTGCCACCTGGTCCTTGGACTTTAAAACAAAAACCCACACCTTTCTGGAAGCATCATCTATAAATGTGACGAAATATGAGGCTCCTCCTAAGGTCTTCTCCCTCATGGGTCCGCACACATCTGAGTACACTTGCTCCAAAAGGCCAGTCTTCTTCTTGGAGCTACTCTGAAATGTCACCCTGTGCTGCTTACCCACCACACAGTGGGTACAATCACTGAGAACTCTGTCCTGTATCTCTGGTAAGACCCTGCCCTGACGAGAGTTTGCAATCCCTTTCCGCCAATATGGCCTAATCTCTTGTGCCACAAATCTGCAGTATCATGCTCTGCTGCGCATACCTCTCCCCTAACCAAACTGGACTGCAACTTGTATAATGTGCATGATCTCTGTCCTTTGGTAATCACCATAGCACCTTTGATTAACTTCCATTGATCTCCCCCAAACTGGCTAACATATCCCTCTTCATCTAGCTTGCCTGCTGAGATGAGATTCATCCTGAGATCTGGAACATGTCTGACCTCTTTGAGTATCAATCTGCTGCCTTCACGGGTCTGGACCACTACTTCTCCTATCCCACATATTTTGGAAACACCATTGTTTCCATTCGGATCACACCAAGATCACCTATCCTGTAGGATGTGAAGAACTCTCTCCTGGGTGTGGCATGATAAGAAGCTCCAGTATCCACCACCCAATCAACCTGATTTGATGTGGTGGCTAAGCACTGATCAACACATTCTGTAAATAGAATGATGTCTTCTCCTGAGGCAACTGCTGCTACCTCTCTATCTTTCTTATCTTCTGCCTTACCGCCTTCATTGTTCTTCTTCTTTAGCAGTCTACATTCACTTTTGTAGTGTCCTTTCTTATGACAATGGTAGCATTCGATTTCCTTCCTTGGTCTGGATTTGCTTCTGCCTCTGTTGTTTTCTTTTCTAGTAAACTGTCTCCCTCTGCCCTCTGTGACAAGTACATCTGTCTGTGTTTGAGACTCTCCAGTTCCCTTCCTTCTTTCCTCCTCATTGAGCAAGCTGCTAGTAGCCTGACTCATGGTGATAACTCCATCAGGGGCGGAGTTACTCAATGACACCACCAGTGTCTCCCAACTATCAGGTAGAGAACTCAACAACAGGAGTGCCTGAAGTTCATCTTCCATAAGCATCTTCATTGTGGCCAGCTGGTTCACAATGCTCTTCATCTCATTTAGGTGCTCTGCAATTGATTTTCCCGGCTTGTACTTCAGATTTACAAGCTTTCTGATTAAGTATGCTTTGTTTCCGGCAGTTTTCCTCTCATACAACCCTTCTAACTTCTTCCATAGTTCATAGGCTGAGGTTTCATTTGAAATATGATGGAATACTGTGTCATCCACCCATTGCCTGATGACACTGATTGCTTTTCTATCCATAGTAGCCCAATCTTCATCATCATATTTTTCTGGCTTCTCTCCCATCTTCTCAATCGGCTTGGCTAAATCTTTGCAATACAAGAGATCCATCATCTTTGGTTTCCAAATCAACCAATTACTGCCATTGAGACTAATCATCCTGCTAGTATTAGTGGTAGAATCCATCTGTGGCACGCTCAAATAATTTGTTCTGGGCTTGCAACCTTGCTCTGATACCATAATTGTTGGGAATACACCCTCAATCACCCTCAGAACAAATATGCGGAACTAATGAAAAAACTATGCGTGCACAATCACAGAAAAATATACCGATCTACCACAATCACAGAATATGCGGAATAAAAACAAACACCACACAAAAACACCAAATTTACGTGGAAAACCCCTCCAATGTGAAAGGAAAAAACCACGGGGCAAATTCCGAGAGCACTTCACTAATCTTAATAAAAGATTACAACTTTTCTCCTAATTTCTTTTTTCTTCGAACTTAAAATAATAGTTGATGTGGGTACAAGAAGGATCTCACCAACGTGTGGTTGCTCTTCCGTGCCCCCAAATCTGCTCTCAGACTCGTCCGTATCGACCTCCTGAGGTTGCACAGGATTTCTCCCAAGCCTGGGCTTCTCTGGATCTCTCTCAGGCCGCACACAGCTCTCTCCCCCCAATCTGGGATTTTCTTCTCTCGTATCACCCACATACGGATCTCTCTCCCCCTACTTTATTTTCGGATTTTTTTCCCTTTTTGAAAATAGCTCCGTAACAAACTATGATGTAGTTTGTTATCATGGGCCGGTTCCCTCCCCACGTGGAGGGAGCACCCAACAGTTTCCTGTGTCACGGGGCTTGTCGAGGCCAAAGAAAAAGAAATCTTCCGCTTTGGCAAGCTTTCGGTCCTTGCAGACAAACCCATTCACAAGCACTGCAACAACCCGAAGAGAGGTAATTAAGTACTTGGAGAACATGAAAGCTCATCAGTGACTTTGAAATTGGTCAGCAATCCATTTTTCAAGGTATGTGCAGGCCATCTTTAGATGTGTAATTATTTGTTGCGTATATTAGTAACAAGAAAAAGTAGACAATGAGAAGTTATAAGGAGTACCTTCTGATTTAAGATCAGCAACACAGAAGTCTTGGAGGGGACTAGGATCAGCGGCAATGGCTTGAGAAGCCACCAGAGCCAGGAGAGCAAGGACGAGGACGTGAGCAGCCATGTATTCTATATATCCCTCTAGCCTGGTGCAGAAGAACAGATCGATGGAACTACGTTTGATGGTCCAATGGCTTGGAGGACATGCATGGATATTGATATGGAATACAACAAATATTCCTCTAATATGATCGCTATTAGTACGGCCAAGCATGCAGTTGCGAAAAATAAACAAAAAACACAGAATAATAATAGAAACCAAAATCTAAAAGAAAACAGCGAGAGACGAGGATTTTACGTGGTTCACCCAAACTGGGCTACGTCTACGGTGGCACAGGATCTGCAAGGCTGCACTAAGAGTTAAATCAGGTACAAGCCCTCAAAACTCTCTCTCTCAAAAACTCTTGTGATCTCACTTTTTTTTCTCTCTCTCTGCAGCACACCGAGGTCCTCACCGAGCCTCCAATTTATTTCACACGTTCCTAACTCCCACACGAGATTTTTGTGGCGGACGGTTGCAGCTGAGATGACGCCTCAAATCCTCCTCCAAAAGCTCCCTACGGTGACTTTGGATAATGACCAAAACATCCTCAACTAACTCCCCATAATCTATCTAAATCTTATGTTTGTTACTTTTGGATAATGACAAAAACCATCCTCAACTAACTCCCCAAAATCTATCCAAATCTCATGTTTGTTACTTTTGGATAATGACTGATTTGCCAACTCCTTCGTGAACTCTGATTTGGGGCTTCCTCTTGATGAAATTAATCTCCATCCATAACAATCTCCCACTTGGAGATTAATGACATCACTCTTAGATCTACCTTCTTCTCTGTGTCGCGCTCTCTTGATCTATCTCTTGGAAAGCTTCACCAAGTTGCAACAGAGACTCAACTTGTCTCTGCTCACAACCTTAGTGAACATATCTGCAGGATTTTTAGCTCCATCAATTTTCTCCAGCTTCAACTGCTCCTCATCCAATGCACTGCGTATGAAATGATACCTAAGCTGAATGTGCTTGGTTCTTGCATGAAATGCTAGATTCCTTGCCAAGTGAACTGCGCTCTGGCTGTCGCTCCATAATGTATTACACTTGTGCTCCTTGCCAAGCTCCTCCATCAACCTCTGTAACCAGATCATCTCTTTACTAGCTTCAGTGATCGCCACATACTCAGCTTCTGTAGTTGACAATGCCACTGTCTTCTGCAATTGAGATACCCAGCTCACTGCTGTATCACCGACAATGAAAATATAACTAGTGGTGCTCCTCCCACTGTCTCTGTCACCAGAGTGATCGGTATCTATAAATCCCTGTACTTGAAGACTATCACCTCCATAGCACAAACTGTAAGTTGATGTACCCCTGAGATATCTTAAGATCCACTTCACTGCATTCCAGTGCTCCTTGCCTGAATTCTGCATGTACCTGCTGATTGCTCCCACTACTTGTGTGATATCTAGTCTTGTGCAAACCATTGCATACATTAGACTTCCCACGGCTGAGGCATATGAAACTCTAATCATCTCATCCCTTGCCTTCTGAGTTGTTGGACACAACTACTTGCTGAGCTTGAAGTGTGCTGCCAAAGGTGTTGACACTGCCTTTGCATTCTCCATATGGAACCTCTTAGTACCTTCTCTACATAGTCCTCCTGAGATAGCCACAGCTTCCGTTGCTTCCTATCTCTGTTAATCCTCATGCCAAGAATCTGCTTTGCCTCTCCCAAATCCTTCATTGAGAACTTCTTTGCCATCAGTTTCTTGAGCTCTTTTATCTTCCTCATACTGGAATCTGCTACAAGCATATCATCCACATATAAGGATAAAATAATAAACTCATTTGTAATGTACCTCTGAAAGTACACACAATGATCTGACTAACATCTGGTGAAGCCTTTTTCTAGCATGAAACTGTCAAACTTGAGGTACCATTGCCGCGGAGCCTGCTTCAGACCATACAAACTTTTCTTCAATCTGCAGACCATGTCATCCTTTCCCCTGACCTGGAAACCTTCTGGCTGGTGCATATACAACTCCTCTTCCAAATCTCCATGAAGAAATACTGTCTTCACATCTAACTGTTCTAGATGAAGATCCTCCAATGCTACCATGCTCAGAATCACCCTGATGGATGTCATCTTGACTACTGGGGAAAAGATCTCCTGGAAGTCAATTCCCTCTTTCTGTGCATAACCCTTGACAACTAACCTTACCTTGTATCTCTTGGTACCATCGACCTCATTCTTCATCTTGTACACCCATTTGTTGAACAGAGCTTTCTTGCCAGCGGGTAACTTCACAAGATCCCAAGTCTTGTTTTGCTTCAAAGAGTCCATCTCCTCTTTCATAGCCAACTCCCACTTAACCTTAGCTTCATCCTGCATGGCTTCAACAAAACATTCTGGCTCTCCAAAATCTGTGTACAAAACATAATCATTAGCATAATACCTCTGTGATGGCCTGGTAACCCTCGTGGTCCTCCTTAACTATGGGGACATCGGCTGAGGTACCGATGTATGCATGTGGCTATCTGTTCCAACCACATCTTCCTCCTCCACATCCTCGGAGTTTCCATCTTCAGTTTGCACTCGGGGAATTTCTCCATCTCTGACAGGATCGAGTTCTATAAACTCCTATTTCTTTTCTTCCACTGCATCCTTCCTGTCTTTGTAAGTATGCTCTTCATCAAATACCACATTCCTGCTTCGAATGATCTTATTGTTCTAGAAATCTCAGAGCTTGTAGCCATACTCATCGCCACCGTATCCAATGAAAATACACTTTGTAGACTTGGAGTCTAACTTACTCCTCTTCTCTTTCTCAATCAAAGAATAAGCAATGCAGCCAAATACTTTAAGAAAAGAAAGTTTTACCTGTTTTCCTGTCCAAACCTCGTCTGGAATCCCACCATCCAATGCACTGGATGGACTCCTGTTGATCAAATACACTATGGTGTCCAGTGCTACCGCCCAAAAGTATGTAGGTAGACCTGAGTCAAACCTCATACTCCTTTCTCTCTCAAAAATGGTCATGTTCATTCTTTCTGCCACACCATTCTGCTCTGGTGTCCCTGGGACGGTCTTGATCCTTCTGATTTCATGCTCTGCGCAGTAGACATCAAACTCTCTACTGCAGTATTCGCCACCGTTATCTATCTTGAGACACTTGAGACTTGCTCCAGTATGGCTTTCACACATGACTCTCCTTCTCTTGAAGATGCCAAAGACCTCAGACTTTTTCTTCATAGCAAACACCCAGACTTTCCTGCTGAAATCATCTATAAACGTGATAGAGTACTTATTGCCTGCATATGATGCCACTGGTGCTGGACCCCAGACATCTGAATGAACCAACTCTAGTCTTTTAGTCTTCTTCTGAGTTATTGCTAACTAAAAACTCACTGTTTTCTGCTTACCATAGATACACCCTTCACAAACTCTAGATTCACCTTCTTTAGCCTAGGTAGAAGCTCTCTCCTGTGTAGAATATTCAAGTTCTTCTCACTAAGATGATCGAGCCTCCTGTGCCATAATATAGTCACTGTACCCATGTCTCCTGCTGCCACTGAAACTGAACTCTTACTATCTGCTAAGAAGTAGAGAGTGCCTGTCCGCTTCCCTTTGACAACAACCATAGACCCTTTAGTAATTTTCCACTGAGAATTACCAAAAACGGCTACATAACCCTCAACATCAAGCTGACTGATAGAAATTAGGTTTTTCTTTAACTCTGAGATGTATCTGACCTGTGCAAGTCTCAATTCTCCGCATGTCACTGGCTTCAGTACAATTGTTCTTCTACCAACAATTCTGCACTGCTGTCCATTGCCAACTGTGATATGACCAAAATCTCCTTGGATGAAATCTGAAAATAGGTGTCTCTTTGAGCTGCAATGGTAAGAAGCCCTGAGTCTACAAACCACAATCTGAGTTTGCCCCATCGTCGGCTGACAGGCACACATCCTCAAAATTCTGCTCAATAGTACTCACAACATTTGCTTCCTGACCTTTTATCTTGCTTTCTGCACCTTTTTCCTTCTTCTTACCCCAACAATCCTTGCTCATGTGACCTTTCTTCCCGTAGTTCCAACACTTCATGGGAAATCTCCCTTTGGACTTTCCTCTACTCTTGGACTGGCCTTTCTCTGACTTCTTCCTCTCCTATGATCTTCCTCTGGTATCCACCATGAGTGCAGTACTTGCAGAAGTCCCACCCACAGCCTTTCTTCTCATCTCATCATTCAATATACAACTAACTGCATCATTGAATGTAAGAATACCTGATACCGAGTTGCTGACTATCATCACAAGATTATCCCAACTCTCTGGCAAGGAACATAAGAAAAGAAGCGCCCTGAATGAATCATCAAAAATAATAGAGACCGACTCCAATTGATTAATCATCGAGTTGAACTCGTTCAGATGCTCCGTCACTGAACTATTCTCAGTCATCTTCAAATTGAAGAGCTTTTTCATAATAAATATCTTATTTAAGGTGGAAGGTTTTTTATACAGCTTTGTTAAAGCAGTCATCATATCTACGGTGGTCTTTTCCTTTGCAATATTATACGCCACTTGAGGTGTCAATGACAATCTGATCGTGGCCAGGGCTTTTCTATCCAGAATTATCCAATCTGAGTCGCTCATTGAATCCGCTTCTTTCCTCTAATGGAAGGAAAAGATCCTTCTGATATAGGTAGTCCTCAATTTGCATCATCCACCATCTAAAATTGTGACCATTGAATTTCTTAATTTTGATCTTATTTTCTGCCATCTCTTTGTTGATTTATCGACCGTAATAATATGAAGAAAACCAAGCTCTGATACCAATTTGATAGGGAATACAACAAATATTCCTCTAATATGATCGCTATTAGTACGGCCAAGCACGCAGTTGCGATAAAATCAACAAAAAATACAGAATAATAATAAAAACCAAAATCTAAAAGAAAACAGCGAGAGACGAGGATTTTACGTGGTTCACCCAAACTGGGCTACGTCCACGGCAGCACAGGATCTGCAAGGCTTCACTAAGAGTTGAATCAGGTACAAGCCCTCAAAATTCTCTCTCTCAGAAACTCTTGTGATCTCACAATTTTTTTTCTCTCTATGCAGCATACCGAGGTCCTCACCGAGCCTCCAATTTATTTCACACGTTCGTAACTCCCACACGAGATTTTTGCGGCGGACGGTTGCAGCTGAGATAACGCCTCAAATCCTCCTCCAAAAGCTCCCTACGATGACTTTAGATAATGGCCAAAACATCCTCAACTAACTCCCCATAATCTATCCAAATCTTATGTTTGTTACTTTTGGATAATGACAAAAACTATCCTCAACTAACTCCCTAAAATCTATCCAAATCTTTGTTACTTTTGGATAATGACTGATTTGCCAACTCCTTCGTGAACTCTGATTTGGAGCTTCCTCTTGATGAAATTAATCTTCATCTATATATATATATATAGAGGGAGATGTGGGACTTGGTTCTCCGATGAGGCTTGAATTAGTCATGCAACTTTATCGAAAGAGGAAGTGTGCAGGAAAATCTCATGCGTTCTCTTTTGTCTAGGTAAAAGTTTGATTAGGTCCTGAGGAAAAGTGGTGCGAGTAGAAAACTGCATCGAAGTAGACCAGACCCCAGAGACAAAGGATAGTCTAACATAATTTAATTCACACCATTGAAGAAGACGTGATTTCTCACTTGTTTGAAGTGAGGTCTTCTTTTTTAAAAATGTATATAAACGATTAATAGTTGCTTCTAATGTTCTTTTAAAAGTTAGATTCTGTCCTTAATTTGATACATCCCTGCACACGTCCTAAAATAGATCGCTTCACACCATTTCTTTCAATGGTCCAACAAACCCGTGGATGCTGGCCGCAAAAACATTAAAAAAATGGCATTAATTCCATGTGAATGCTACCTTGATCGATACCAAATGTCGGGAAGGCTGGTGGAATAAATCAATATAGCTGTCTTCTTTGACGCTTGCATTAACAATCGGAACAGGTAAACAGGGAAGTTCAGTTTCTTAAATGACGGGAGCCAAAGTTGTTATTATAATATAACGAGTTATTTAATTTGTGTCATTTTATATTGAGACATGCGATATGCACACGAAAAAGGCTAATAAATTTAATGAGACTAAAGAAACATACAGTTCACATATATTTCATTATAATTTTAATATATTAAAATAAAGGAACTGCGAATAATTTTAACCTTGATGCAAATATCTATCTTCTGTAATTTTCTAGGATAAATATATGGATGTAATTTTCTAGTTACAAATTAGTATGACAGGTGCGTTCTTTTGACAAGCACTAAAAAAAATAATTTCCCTTGACGATGCTAATCCCTAAGGTATCAAATAGGAGTTATAATTAAAGCATTCTTTCTTAATGGTCACTGAGAACTCCAATAATCGGACTTCAAATATAATTCAATTCAGAAGGCATCTGCAAAAGACCATCTATTCCTTCCTACTTATCTTTCCAGGTCTTAACCTTGGAGAGTTTGAACTTGGATCTCTAGACTTCGTTGCAGTTAAACAATAAATTTAAAAGGTTCACATGATCTTTCCTATTAATCACGTCCCTCCATTTTCTCATATGTATCTGAGTTATTAGATCGAGAGACAGTAATGTATCATTCACACATGCATGCATACATACATGCATGTAACAAGAGAAGAAAAGGCAAGTAATTCTCGCCCCCTTAAGACCAGTCAAATATTCAAGCATGTGAGGGCTTACTTTTTGTGCTTATGAAGATAATTCTAGCATATATAGCAAGAGAAAACACGAGAGAATCCATGAAATAGTTGTTGGTGTTTTGGAGTAATCAATCAACCTCAAAAGTAGTAGTTGATTTTGTTAAGTAACCTCCAAAGGTAGGTTAATTTCTCATGTATATCGGGCTTAATTAATTAACACTCTTCGCTCACATGCAGCTCTAGATAATTAAATAAATACCACCACCTCTAACAAAACTTTGCCACGATGCCATGTTGGGTAACCAATTAACTCCAAAAACTAAGGCTGATGGGATATATTTAAACAACAAAATTAAGCTGCTTCTCACATAGGAGCACCGGAATGAAACTAATTATAAGAAAGCATGCAGTGGCCAAGCAAAAATGAGCCTCAGGTCCGAACTTGACACCCCCTCCATCTACCCATAATTTGTTGTACTTTTAACTGAAATATTTGCAATCTCTCCCCTGAGACTTGATGCCTAACTAATTAAATAAATTAAACTGATTTATTGAGCTTTCATTTGAAGGAACCTGATAAATAACACAAGAAAATATACATGGAGGCCTCTTTATATGCCTATGAATGCAAGTTTAATAGGAGGTTGGAGATGAGGAAAATACCCAAAATTGCGCGCTTTCCTCTTCAGTAATGTACAAAGCTAACAGATTCACAATGTCATGCATGGTATTTTTTTGAGGTTCCAAGAGTGCGCGCATGTTGAAGATTTTGGAATTCAGTAGACAAACTAAAATGAAGAGTCCCAGCACTTTTAAAACAAACTAGCACGTATATATATTCTTTTTCCAAACAAATACATGCAAACGGAGAGACCACGTACGTTTGCTTATTTAAAGCAGTACAAAGAAACCAGTGCAAATATCATAACAAATATATAGTTCTTGTTTGGTATCCTAGTTGTCCGTCCAGAATTGAGCTTGGAGCCAATCTACAGTCTTCTTGTCCAGTTGAAAGGCCTTGGCAAGAACATCATCAGAGATGGGTGGCTTTGCTCCGAAGACGGCGTTGGCTATGGTGATGACACCAGGGTTCTGGCTGCTGAGACCAGCAATGGCAACGGTGTTGGTCTTCCCATTGTTGAACTGGAAGTGGATGAGACCTTGAGGAAATACGAACACATCGCCCTTGTTAAGGACCTTGGTGAAGAGTTTGTTGTCGGATGTGACGAAGCCGACGTAGAGCGTGCCTTCCAACACCGTAAGAATCTCAGTTGCTCTTGGATGGGTGTGAGGAGGGTTGACACCATAGGGTTTAAAGTCGATGCGAACTAAGGAGATCCCAAGGGTGTTGAGACCAGGAATTTGCATCACATTGACTGGAGTCACTTTAGACCCTACTTTGTTTTCCGTGTCACCGGCCTTGTCGAGGCCAGAGTAGAAGAAATCTTCGGCTTTGGCAAGTTTCGGGTCCTTGCAGACAAACCCATTCACAAATACTGCAACAATTGCGAAAAAAGATAAGTACTTTTGATAATATATATAGAAGCTCATCGATGAATTTTGGTTGGCAAGTCCCTTCTAATTAGTGAGTTATACAAATAAAATGCCGTAACTATAACTAATAAAATGGTTGATGAACAGGATCGTACCATCTGATTTCGGATCTGCAACACAGAAATCTTGGAGTTGGCTAGGATCAGAAGCAATGGCATGAGACGAAGCCAGAGCAAGGAGAGCGAGGACGAGGACGTGGGCAGCCATCGATCTGTTGTCTCCTTCTAGCTACTAGCTAGCAGAAGAATGGCCAAGGGATATGGAACAAGCTGTTATGGTCCAATGGCCTGGAGGATGGATATATATATAGAGGGAGATGCGGGAATAGGGCTGTGATAAGGCTTCATTTAGTCGTGCGACTTAGTTAGGAAGAGGAAGAGTAAAGCATGTTAGGTAAATCGCGTGTCATGGTTGTCTAATGTATCCTCATATATTCAATTATTATTGACCAAGTAAAAAGTTTGACAAAGTCATTCTTATAGGTGGGTGGAAAATTATGACAAGTACTTCAGAGAAGGACAACGAGAGATTATATATAGTGTCAAGTTAACCATCCATACGCGGATCATGGTTTCTCTTTCTCTATTATTATAATGTCTAATATCAGCGGCACTCTTCCTTAAACCAAGCTACATATCGAGTTGTTAGGGAGTGCCTGTCAAGAATTGACAGACTCCATGGCAAACGTTAATTTATTCAACAATAATGGTTTCGATCAAACTTCGAGAAGAAATCAGCAGTCAAGCTATTATGTCATACAGCCGAGTTTTTCTAAAAGAAGCAATTATGTGAGGAGAACCAGTCATTCTACGGGAGCAGTTGAAGCCACCAAAAATGACGCCACCTTGCTCGTTTCTGAAGCTTATCCCGTTACAATGGAGCGTCCATTCCAATAAAAACTCATTAATATAATGAAATGTTCAGATTATCTATTAACTTAGGAATATCCAACTGAGATTTTGATACCTGCTCAACTGCCTTCCTAGTTCTATTAACTTAGGAATATGTTCCTCAATCGATTTTGCTCAAAGACTCGGTCGTCCTCTCCATTGGTCCTACAGGCTTATGGTTTCCACGTCATAACATTCATCCAAGGACCATATAACCATTCTTTCTCCATTTTAATTAGAGATCTAGACTGAACCATGAATATTGAAATGTTCGGTCAACAGCAATAATCATCTTGGGGGGAATTTCTATTTCACCACCCAAAATTGCTCTCCACACCCCCCCCCCCCCCCCCTCATTTTAAAAAAATTTTCTAAACTAACCTCTCTCATGGCAGTTGGCAGTTTGATGTGTGATTTAAAAATATGTTTTGACACTTGTCATCATGATTGTAATTTGTTTTATTTAAAATATGTTTGACACTTCCCATTATTTATTAGTCAGGCCATATATTTTTATTTATCCTTATTTTTGATATATATATATCCTTTCCTTTACATATATGATGTTCTTATTTTATATAATATTTTTTAAAAATTGCTAATATTGTTTATATTATGGAATTCAGATGCAGAAGTTGAACCGACCTACACCCATCAAAAGAAAAAGGATAGCAATCAGTGGGTAAGTAAGAAGGCAAAGACAACACATATAAGTATTTAAAAAACTCTACTTTAATTCATATATTTATATTATGTGTATGTTTAGCTTATTGTATCTAATATCTTTTACAGACTAATTTTATAGAAGTGGCAAGAGGTATAATTAAGTCAGAGCCTATTGGAGAGGATGGTACTGTATGAAAAGATACAATTAGAGTAAACAAGGAATGAATTTATGGATTCGAATCATAGGCTAGCTTGCTGATAGGCTCCTTATCCTATGGCTGCACATCCTTACGAGTTCTTGAGGAGTGGATTTAGGAGCGGAAGAAGATTTATGGACTTGTTTGTAATCTTTTTTTTCTATTATTGGGATGATACTTGTTTGTGATTTTTTTTTTGTTATGAACTTGGACATGATGACACTTGTGAAACTTTTTTTATGTATTTGGATATATATATATATATATATATATATATATATATATATATATATATATATATATATCTATATATATGAGAAGGATCATGTTTATGATGATTATGGTTTTAATTTACATAGCAAGTGTATTAATGTTAAATTTATTGTGATGATTTTGGTTAATATGTTATATTTATGAATATACATTTTTTATATGGATTATTTGTATATATATATAATTAGGTGTTTAATATTTTAAGTTTTTTAAAGATTATATTGAAATATTATATGGGATTTTGCAAAGGATTTGTTTCTCGAAAAGCCATTTTGCGAGGGATTGTTCTCTTGGATATTTATTTAGTAAAGAATAATTTTCTCAAAAATTAAGAAAATAATTTAAAGAATTCAAAAAATCCCTCGAAAAATTTCCTTAGAAAATCCCTCAAATTTCCCTCAAAACTTTTTCCTCAGAAAATCCCTCAAAAAATTTCTCTCGAAATTCCTTCGAAAATTCCTCAAAATTTTTTTCTCAAAACTTTTTCTTGGAAAATCCCTTGAAAAATTTTCCTTAGAAAATTCCTCAAAAATTTTCCCTCAGAAATTCCCTCGTAAATTTTCCCTCGATAGATCCCTCGGAAAATCCCTCAAAAATTTCCGACGATAAATTTCCAAGGATAAATTCCGTCGAAAATCCCTCAAAAATAAATTCCCTCAGAAAAATTTTTGAAAAAATTTTTCGAGGAGGGATTTTTCGACAACCATTTATCCGTCGGAAATCCATCGAAAATATAAATTTTCGATGGATTTTTTTCTTTTTCTCTCGGAAAATCCCTCGCAAATGATACTTTTTCTTGTAGTAATTCATAACCAATGGAGTACAAACTAATTTATAATTCACCATTCGAAGTTTTTCAAGAAGAGTTTTTGCATACTTTTTTTGTCAAATAAATACTCCTTCTTGATAAATCTCAATGCTCAAGAATTGATGTAATAAACCCAAGTCATTCATTTCATATTTTTGCTTCATCTTCATTTTAAAGTTTGTAATCATTCTTTCATAATTACCAGTAATCACTACATCATTAACATATAGAGAAATAATAAGAATGTTAGATGTACCTTGCTTTTTTATATATAATGTTGGCTCATTCTTGCTTCTTTAAAAACCTTTGTTGTTGAAGTAGGCATCAATCTCACTATATCAAGTTTAGGGTGCTTGTTTGAGGCCATATAAAGCCTTTTTTCAGCTTGTAGACTTTTTCTTCTTCTCTATTTACCACAAAGCCTTGAGGTTGCACTACATAAACCTCCTCTTTCAGAGTACCATTCAAGAATGTTGATTTTACATCAAGTTGATGCAATAACCAGCCATTTTTAGCTGCCAAGATAAGAAGAACTCTAATTGTATCATGCCGAGCCACTGGAGCAAATGTCTCTTCAAAGTCAATTCCAGGTTATTGAAAATACCCTTTAGCTACAAGCCTTGCTTTGTTCTTTTGGATATAACCATACAGATTGAATTTTATTTTGTAGATCTACTTCACACCAATTACTTTTTTGTCTTTTGGTTTTTCAACTAACTCCGAAGTTCTGAAGTTTTGTTCTTCTCAATCACATTAATTTTTTCTTCCATAGCTTTCTTCCAAGTCTCTTCTTTGACTGCTTCTTCAAAACTTTTTAGCTCAACAACACAAAGATTGCAACTGGCATACACATCACTAAGGCTTTTCATTTTTCTTGGAGGTGTACTTGATGATGAATATCTAGAGCTTGATGATGAACGTGGATATGTTTGTGGAGACATTAATGGTGAATCTTCATGAATATCATCTTCACATTCTTGAATTTCTGATGTTTTATTGAGAATAATGGCCTGACCTTGGACTTTCTTCTCTTTCCTATCCCATGTATCATTCTCATTAAAATTAGCATATCTACTAATAATCAACTTATTTCTCTTTAAGCTGAAAAGTCTATAGCCCTTTGATTTTGAGTTATAACCCACAAAAATGCATTTTTCACTAGTCTCATCAAGCTTGTGTCTAACATTCTTTGGAACATAAGCAAAATAAATACATCTAAAAACCTTTAAGTGATTGACTAATGACTTCTTTTTACTTCAAGCTTCAATTGGAGTTTGATTAATCATTGCTTTTGTTGGGCATCTATTCAATAAGAAATTGTACTAAAAATTGCTACACCCCAAAAGGATAAAGGCAACCACTTCTCATGAGGCATTGCTTTTGACATCTCTACTATGGTTCTATTCTTTCTTTCTACCATTCCATTTTGTTATGGAGTGTATCCAACTGTTAGCTATCTGTTCAAGCCAATATCTTCACAAAAATTATCAAATTCATTTAAGTTATACTCACTACCTCTATGACTTCTTAACACTTTAATCAAATGTCCACTTTGCCTCTTAACAAAATGTTGAAATTTTGTACACATACTAAACACATCTAATTTTTGCTTCATAAAATATACCCATATCATTCTAGAGAAATCATCAATGAAGGTTAGAAAGTATTTGTTATCTCCATGAGATGGTGTTGATATAGGGCCACATACATCGTGTGAACAAGCTCTAATGGTGCTCTAGCTCTCCATGCCTTCTCTTTTGGAAATGCTTCTCGGTATTGCTTTCCAAGAGCATAACCTTCATAAACTTTTTTTAATTCTTATATAGATGGCAGTCCATTCACCATATTCTTCTATTAAAGATTCTTCAAGCTTTGAAAATTCAAATTCCCAAGTCTTCTATGCCATAACCATGAGTCACCAACCATATCCATCTTCAAAGCTATCATATACTTGTAAGAGAAAGTGAGAATACAACTTCTATTTTTCTTCATCTTGATCATTGCTATAGCTTAATTTCTTTTATCAAAAATTTTACAAGAGTTTTCTTTAAAGTGAACTGAGTATCCATGGTCTACAAGTTGCCCAACACTTAGCAAGCTTTGCTCCAGTTCTAGAACTAACAGCACATCTTGGACGTACATTGTTTCCTTTTTTGTTTCTATGACAATTATACCTTTTTCTTTTGCTTCAACAAAGGTACCATTACCCATCTTTACTCAAAAATTAAAAGTTAAATCAATCTCCATAAAAATTCTTTTATTGATGGTCATATGATTACTACACCAACTATCAAGAAATCAAACATCATGCTTTTGCTCCGTAGCTGCTTGATAAGCATAAAACAGATTGACTTCACCTTTTTTTTCTTCTAATAAAATTTGCTTGCTGATTTTTCTTCAAGTAATAATTTTTTGGTTATGATCAAACTTTTTACTATTATGACATTAAGGCTTTCCTTGAAACCAACAATTTTCTACATGACTTCTTCTTTGACAAATTCTACATTTTTGTTGAGTTAACTTCTCAATAATTTGCCTTGTAAAGTTGCTTTTTCCTCTTCCTCTTGAATTGCTTCTATTTCTTCCTCTTGTATATATCTTTCACCTCTTGAAGATTCTTCCTTAGAGTCTTTGTTACAAGGTCTTAAATTAACATTGAGCTTATATTAAAAATTACTCTCAATTGATTTTTTAGAACACCTATTCAACCTTTGATTAAATGCTTTAATTGCTCCTATCAACTCTTTAATACTCAAAGATTCAAATCTTTAGTTTCTTCAATAACAGCAATAATAGGGTCATATTTTTCATGCAGGCTGATAAGAACCTTTTTAATAATTCTTTGATTAGTAATAATATCCCCATATATCTTTATTTGATTCACAACCTCTATGACTCTAGTAAAATAATCATTCAACAACTCCATTTTTTTCATTTTTAAAATTTTAAAATCTCCATAAAGATTGAAGCTTTACGGTTTTTACCTTGGAAGTGCCTCTATACTCCTTTTGAAGATATTCTAAGCCTCTTTTGCTCTTGTTGCATTGATAGTTCTTGAAAAAAATTGTATCAGCAACTCCTTGTTGAATCAAAGCTATAGCCTTTGCATCTTTCTTCCTTTGATCTTTCAATTGTTATTTTAGGCATTACTCAAAGCAACGGTATTCTTCTATTCATCATACATATCTTCCACAAATTCTCAAAAATCATATGATAAAAGAACTATTTTCATCTTCACAAACCAGATCATAGTTTTTTTCATAAAAATAAAAACTTGTGATTATTGAGCACTTACAGTCTGATTGCTTGAACTCACAATCTTTAAAACTTAAGACTTCTTATAGGTATCCTCACTCAAGCCTTTCGTTGAACACCTTGAAAGCATGGGAAGATTGCTTGAAAGTGTCCTCACTTAAGCCTTTCGTCGAGCACCTTAAGAGCATGGAAAGACTGCTTGAACTAAGTTGGGCTTCAATCTCTTCTTAGATACCGCAAGCCTGTGGTCTTCTATCTCTTTCTTTTATCTTGATCCATTCAAAGTTTTGGTCAAATGCAGAAGGAGAGTATCGCGTTGCTATAAGAAGGAAGAGATTTGAGCAATGGAAACTCGATCTCAACGGAGGAGGATCGTCTGATACCATTACCCATACACACTAACTACATTTGACTTAATTCAACAAACTACAAAACTTACTAATAAAACTAATTGATAACAATAAGGAATTAAATTTTAACAACAACGAGTAGTTAGGAGTACCATCTGATTTAAGATCAACAACACAAAAGTGTTGAAGGGGACTAGGATCAACAACGATGGCTTGAGAAGCCACTAAAGCCAGGAGAGCAAGGACGATGACATGGGCATGTTAAAATGTAATGATTGTTAATTCCTAGTGCCATGTTTTAATTTTTTTTGTTTTTAGTCTGTGTTGGGCTTATACATAATGAGCCTATTTTATTATGCTTTGATGAATAAACCTATGTAGGGTGTGGTAGCCTTACATATATGAGGGGTATTATGTTTAAAATGCAGTAAAATCAGAAATAATAAAAAGTGTGAGCTAATGAAATCCTAGATCTACTTTTCTTTTTGATAGAAAACCTTTTCTCTTATTTCTACCTAGATTTCTTTTTCCAAAAAATGTTCTGTGTTGAAAACAATCCCCAAAAAAAAAAAATGGTATTAGAGCCAATCCATATGCTTGAGCAATCGGGAACATAGATTTCTATGTCCTCCTAGTCAATCGCCCAAAAGGAGTTCTGAGGCATCGCAAGAAGTCAATCGCCCACATGATCGAGCGATCGAAAGGCCTAACTCCCTTCTTTGTCTCACCCACACGAAGTCTTCTGGGCGAGTAATCAAAAGACCTAGAAACCATATCTTGCTCGATGAATTCCGCCTCCACTTCCACTGCGACATGGGCCTCAATGCCCTCATTCGGCTGTGTCTCGTCCAGAGGAGGAAGGATCGAGCCATCAGTAGCAAAGACCCCGCCATGATCCGCCATGTTGTAGCCTTCCCATTTGATTTCGGCACCAAGAATGGGGAAGAAGCCAAAGGTGAGGTCCGGGTGAGCATCCAGGGGACTGTAGCCGAAGCCCTTAGTGGAGAAGGGCCCTTGATTTGGTCACAGAAGGGCCCCATGTCTTGCTGGTGAGATCCGCCATAGACGTTGATTTCTACCTCCATCGCCCAGCAATAGCTAGTCATCCGAAGCCCACACATAGCACCACCTTTGTTGCAAGGAAAAGACTTTGTACACCGCCTCCGGTGCAGCAAGGCTGACAGGGGCTGCACCGCTTTTTTTTATTGGTCCACGTGGATCCAATGTGGCCTGAAACGATGGGACAGAATAGCAGAGGGATAATGTTACTTTTTGATCGTACATCCATTAAAAGTCGTTCAACCTTTCACCATTGGTGTGCAGATGAAAATGCCCTTTCCCTCCAACCTACTTCAACCCGCCATCTTATCGAAAGAGAGGAATGGATCATCGGAGTGAGGATACCAAAGACGTCGAGGGCATCGATGACGTCTTCGGCATGGGAATCCTCCGGGCGAGCAACCCTCTCCTTCTTCGCGTGGACCATCGGGTTCGCGTTGATCAGCCCTAGCGTCATCTCTTCCCCGCCAACTTCCCTTCCCCCTCCCTCTCTTGCTCGCTTCTTCTACCACAGTCAAAGCTCGCCTTAGTTTCAAAACCCACGACACCCTAGTTCAAAACCCACGACACCATAGTTCAAAACCTTAAGACAAAGCATCAGTTCAAAACCCATGACACCCTAGTTCAAAACCCATGACACCCTAGTTCAAAACCTTAAGATAAAGCATCAGTTCAAAACCCATGACACCCTAGTTCAAAACCTTAAGACAAAGCATCAGTTCAAAACCCACGACACCCTAGTTGGAAACCCACGACACCCTAATTCAAAACCCACGACACCCTAGTTCAAACCTTAATACAAAGCATCAGTTCAAACCCACGACACCCTAGTTGGAAACCCACGACACCCTAGTTCAAAACCTTAAGACAAAGCATCAGTTCAAAACCACGACACCCTAGTTGGAAACCCACGACACCCTAGTTCATAACCCACGATACCCTAGTTCAAAACCTTAAGACAAAGCATCAGTTCAAAACCCACAACACCTAGTTCATAACCCACGATACCCTAGTTTAAAACCTTAAGAAAAGCATCAGTTCAAATCCCACGACACCCTAGTTGGAAACCCACGACACCCTAGTTCAAAACACACGACACCCTAGTTCAAAACCTTAAGACAAAGCATCAGTTCAAAACCCACGACATCCTAGTTGGAAACCCATGACACCCTAGTTCAAAACCATAAGACAAAGCATCAGTTCAAAACCCACGACACCCTAGTTCAAACCTTAAGACAAAGCATCAGTTCAAAACCCACGACACCCTAGTTCAAAACCCTGACATCCTAGTTCGAAACCTTAATACAAAGCATCAGTTCAAAACCACGACACCCTAGTTGGAAACCCACGACACCCTAGTTCAAAACCTTAAGATAAAGCATCAGTTCAAAACCCACGACACCCTAGTTCAAAACCTTAAGACAAAGCATCAGTTTAAAACCCACGACACCCTAGTTGGAAACCCACGACACCCTAGTTCGAAACCTACGACACCCTAGTTCAAAACCTTAAGACAAAGCATCAGTTCAAAACCCACGATACCCTAGTTAGAAACCCATGACACCCTAGTTCAAAACCATAAGACTTGCCCATTTCTTCTTATCTTTCTCTGTTTCTGCTCCAGCTCATTTTTCTTTCTCCTTGTATCACCTGCTATCACCTATTCACAAAACGACACTGACCGGCAGGCCCTTCTTTCCTTCAAGTCCTTTCTTTCCGATCCCCTCGGATCCTTGGCATCGTGGAACAATGAATCCCTCCATTTTTGTGAGTGGCGGGGCATCACTTGTGGCAGCCAGCGGCACCCGCTGCGGGTCATCGCCTTAGACCTCGATTCCCAGAGTCTCGCTGGTTCCATATCGCCCTCTATAGCCAACCTCACCTTCCTCAGAAGAATCTATCTCCCAAACAACCATCTCCGTGGATGAATGCCACAAGAGCTTAGCCTTCTTCGTCGGCTTCAATACCTCAACCTCACTACCAATTTACTTGAAGGCGAGATTTCATCTAATCTCAGTCACTGTCCCAACCTCCAGATACTTAGCCTAAGAAACAACATGCTTGAAGGAGAGATACCCAGGGATTTCGGCTCCCATCGCAAGCTCCAAATACTCGGTGTCAGCGGTAACCATCTTACAGGTGTTATCCCACCTCTTTTGGGGAGCAGCCCCTCCCTCTTTCTTGTTGATCTGGGAGACAATGGTCTCACAGGAGAAATCCTGCATTCACTTGGTAACAGCTCGTCCCTCCAATACATCAATCTTTTTAACAACAATCTGGCAGGTGCAATACCAACCTTTTCCATGATCCACGCTTCTCCCCTCTTCTGTCTTGCTTTGTCTGAGAACTCTCTTTCAGGAGGCATCCCTCCGTCATTGGGAAACCTCTCCTCCCTCCTCTATCTTTACCTTGGTGGCAACCACTTGGAGGGAAGCATCCTAGAAAGCTTAGGCAAGATTCCAAGCCTAAAAGAACTCCAATTAAACTATAACTACTTGTCTGAAAGAATGCCACCATCTTTTGAATTAGGATGTCGTGGGTTTTGAACTAGGGTATCGTGGGTTTCCAACTAGGGTGTCGTGGGTTTTGAACTGATGCTTTATCTTAAGGTTTTGAACTAGGGTGTCGTGAGTTTTGAACTAGGGTGTCGTGGGTTTTGAAATAGGGTATCGTGGGTTTTGAACTGATGCTTTGTCTTAAGGTTTTGAACTAGGGTATCGTGGGTTATGAACTAGGGTGTCGTGGGTTTTGAACTGATGCTTTATCTTAAGGTTTTGAACTAGGGTGTCGTGGGTTATGAACTAGGGTGTTGTGGGTTTTGAACTAGGGTGTCGTGGGTTTTGAACTGATGCTTTGTCTTAAGGTTTTGAACTAGGGTGTCATGTCATTGGTTTTGAACTAGGGTATCGTGGGTTTTGAACTGATGCTTTGTCTTAAGGTTTTGAACTAGGGTGTCGTGGGTTTTGAACTAGGGTATCGTGGGTTTTGAACTAATGCTTTGTCTTAAGGTTTTGAACTAGGGTGTCGTAGGTTTTGAACTGATGTTTTGTCTTAAGGTTTTGAACTAGGGTGTCATGGGTTTCCAACTAGGGTGTTGTGGGTTTTGAACTGATGCTTTATCTTAAAGTTTTGAACTAGGGTGTCGTGGGTTTTGAACTAGGGTGTCGTGGGTTTTGAACTGATGCTTTGTCTTAAGGTTTTAAACTAGGGTGTCGTGGGTTTTGAACTAGGGTGTCATGGGTTTCCAACTAGGGTGTCGTGGGTTTTGAACTGATGCTTTGTCTTAAGGTTTTGAACTATGGTGTCGTTAGTTTTGAACTAGGGTGTCGTGGGTTTTGAACTAGGGTGTCATAGGTTTTGAACTGATGCTTTGTCTTAAGGTTTTGAACTAGGGTGTCATGGGTTTTGAACTAGGGTGTCGTGGGTTTCCAACTAGGGTATCGTGGGTTTTGAACTGATACTTTGTCTTAAGGTTTTGAACTATAGTGTCGTAGGTTTTGAACTAGGGTATCGTGGGTTTTGAACTAGGGCGAGCTTTGACTGTGGTGGAAGAAGCGAGCGAGAGAGGGAGGGGGAAGGGAAGTTGGCGGGGAAGAGATGACGCTAGGGCTGATCAACGCGAACCCGATGGTCTACGCGAAGAAGGAGACGGTTGCTCGCACGGAGGATTCCGACACCAAAGACGCCGTTGATGCCCTCGACGTCTTTGGTACCCTCACTCCGATGATCCATTCCTCTCTTCCGATAAGATGGCGGGTTGAAGTAGGTTGGAGGGAAAGGGCATTTTCGTTTGCATACCAATGGTGAAAGGCTGAACGACTTTTAATGGATGTACGATCAAAAAGTAACATTATCTCCCTGCTATTCTGTCCCATCGTTTCAGGCCACATTGGATCCACGTGGACCAATAAAAAAAAGCGGTGCAGCCCACGTCGGCCTTGCTGCACCGAGGGCGGTGTATAAAGTCTTTTCCTTGTTGCAATCTCCCGAGTCTTAGATGGGCTTCTCGCATGCCTCATCGGGCTCATCCTCAGCAGAATCACAATCTTGAACAATTGCTCTGGTTGCCAGTGACGAGATCAATCCCTAGATCATCGCATAAGCCCAAATCTTAACAAAAAAAATGCCATGAAGATTTTGCTTTTGGAGACTTATTTTGGCTTCGGCTCTGGCTCAGGTTGTAACTTGGTTTTCTCCATTCCTGGCCATTGCTTCGATCTGATCGAGAATTGTTCCACAACAACAATAACAAAATGATAATAAAAAAAATAAAATAAAAATTATTGGTATGATTCATGGCAAGCTCAAGTAATATGGGTATGGCTATCAATCAACCTTCTATTCATATCTTTGACGGAGAAAATTATGATTATTAGAGCATCAAATGAAGACCCTTTTTTATTTCATAAGAGATTTGGGATTTAGTAAAGAATGGGTATGAAGAGCCAGCTAATCTAACAAATCATCAAAATGAGCAATTGAAGGACTACAAAAAGAAGGATGGAAAAGCCATTTTCTTCATCCAACAAGCTGTGTCTCACCAATTTTTTTCAAGCATCATTAGAGCCATTAAATCAAAAGAGGCATGGGATATCTTGCTTAAGAAATTTCAAGGCAATACTAAGGTAAAAGCTATCAAACTTCAAACTCTAAGAATTGAGTTAGATAATTTAAAAATGCAAGAAAATAAAAATTAAAGAATTACTTTTCTAAAACTATGAAGACTATTAATCAAATAAGGAGCTATGGTAAAATCATCACCAAGCAAAAAATATGTAAGAAAATTTTAGCTAGTTTGTCCCCAAAATTTAATACACCAGTTATATTTATTGAAGAATCTAAAGATCTTTCTTGGTTAAGTATTCATGAATTGATTAGATCTCTTAAGGCTCATGAGCAAAGATTGTTTAGGTATAAAGAATTATCAATTGAAAGTGCCTTTCAATCTAAACTCAAAGTGTTTGCTAAAAGTTTTCAAAGAGAATCATCTAGTCATGCTCAAATTAAAAGAGAGCCATTTAGAGGTGAAAACCAAAGTAGAGAAGGAGGAAGAAATACGAGAGAAAGAGGTAGAGGAAGGCAAAAAATGACCTTCCAACAAGACAAAATGATGAGAGCACTCAACAAAGGTGTAATATATATAAAAAGTCTTTTCATGTTGAAAAAGATTAATGATTTAATGAAAAACCCCAATGTTATAATTATAAAAAGTTTGGGCATATTCAAAAAGATTGCAGATACAAACAAGTGAGCAAGCATACTTCTCAAAAGAAAATGAATATTAATAAAGCACACTCTATGGATGTCAAATTGCAGAAGAGCAAACGAATGATATGTGACATCTTAACAATGGGTGCAGCAACTACATGACTGCTGATAAATCTATTTTTATGAACATTGATAATTCTTCAATCTCACAAGTGAAGATGAAAAATGATTTACTAGTCCAAGCAAGAGGCAAAGGCATAATTGCAATCAATACCGAGAAAGGAAGGAAGTTAATCCATGATGTTTTACTTGTTCTAGACTTAAAGCAAAATTTCTTGAGTTTTGGACAATTGATTGAGCATGGGCACATGGTGTACTTTGAAGATAATGTTTGTAAAATATATGACAAAGAGGTGAAAAAGCAACTTATGACAAATATTAATATGAAGAAAAATAGAAGTTTTTCTCTTATTTTGTACTATGCAAAGGATGTTGCATGAAAGATAAAAGTGAATGATGAGTCATGGCTATGGCACAAAAGGTTTGGGCACTTGAACTTTCAAAGCTTGAGAAGTTTACATCAAAAGAATATGGTGTATGGCCTACCAGCAATACATGATAAGGAAGAACCCTGTGAAGGATGTGCACTTGAAAAATAACATAGAGAGGCATTTCAAAAGAACATGTATGAAGAGCCAAAGCACCATTGAAGCTTATTCATACTGATATATATGGACCCATAAAAACTTATTCTCATGACGGTAATATCTACTTCATTATTTTTATTGATGACTATTCAAGGATGACATGGGTATACTTTATGAGACATAAATCAGAGGCATTTATTATCTTCATGAAGTTTAAAAATCTTGTGGAAAGATAAAGTAAGCATT
Organism: Calamus simplicifolius; assembly: GCA_900491605.1. Lineage (NCBI taxonomy): Eukaryota > Viridiplantae > Streptophyta > Magnoliopsida > Arecales > Arecaceae > Calamus > Calamus simplicifolius. The sequence goes on along the minus strand of UESW01002210.1, from coordinate 237,838 downwards.
ACATCAAAGTACTGAGAAGTGATAGAGGTGGTGAATACAATTCAAATAAATTTGAAAGGTTTTGCTAAGTTGTTGGTGTACAAAGATAATTGACTGTTGATTATGCACCAAAGCAAAATGGAGTTGCAGAAAGAAAGAACTATACTATTGTTGAGAAGTAGTAAATACAACAGTGTACTTGATGAATATATGCCCAACAAAAACTCTTTAAAATATGACACCATATGAAGCCTGGTCTGGTAGAAACCTTTAGTGAAGCATTTTAAAATCTTTGGATGTATATGCTATGCACATATTCCAAAGGAAAGAAGACACAAACTTGATGAAGTAAGTAAAAAATGCAACTTTGTTGAATACAGTTCTAAATCAAAAGGTTACAAAATAGATGTTATTTTTAATAAGAAAGTTGTTTGGATTTGAAAGTTTGAAGAAACTATTATTTCTCTTAATGAAGAAATTCATGATGCTCTAAATGAAGATATGAGGTTGAAGGTTCACCAAAAATTTTTTCAAGTGTAAGTCTATCTTAACCTCAAGTTTAAGTTCATCTTCAAGTTCTACTCCCATAATAATGAAAAGACTAACTAACATTTATACTTTTTGTAATTCAGCATGATTAAGTCTGAAACGTATGAAAATGCTATGCATGAAGAAGTGTAGAATATGAATAGAAGAAGAAATTAATATGATTGAGAAGAATGATACTTAGAGAGTTACTGAAAAAATCAAGTGATAAAGAAGTCATTGGCTTGAAGTGGATCTACAAGATAAAACACAATCCAAATGGGACCATATAAAGATACAAAGCAAGATTAGTAATAAAAGGATACTCTCAACTATCCAATATTGATTATCAAGAAACTTTTGCATCGGCTACTCGATATGATACAATTAGAACTCTTATTTCTATGGCAGCACATAAAAGTTAAAAACTACACCAACTAGATATAAAGTCAGCATTCTTGAATGAAGTATTGAAATAAAATATTTATGTTGAATAACCTCAAGGCTTCATCATCAAAGGTTAAAAAGTAAGGTATACAAATTGAAGAAAGCATTGTATGGGCTGAAGCAAGCACCCCAAGCATGGTATTCTCAAAATGATACTTACTTCAATGAGAAAGGTTTCCTAAGAAATCTAAATAAACCAACACTTTATATGAAGAAACAAGGTAATAATATTCTCATTGCCTCTCTTTATGTTGATAATTTAATTATTATTGGTAACAATAAGAATATAATTTTGACTGTCAAAAGTGATATGATGAGAAAATATAAAATGAATGATATGGGTTTGCTCTATTATTTTTTAGGAATTGAAATCATTCAAAGAAAAGATAACATCTTATTATCAAAAGAATTATGCAGAAGGCATTCCCAAGAAGTTTAAAATGAAAAATTAAAATATTATGGAAATATCTTTTATGGTAAATAAGAAGTTGATGAAAGAAGATAAAAGTGGTGAAGCCAATGCATAATTATACAGAAGCACTGTTGAAAGTTTATTGTATCTAACAATTACAAGGCCAGTCATAATGTTTGCATCAAGTTTACTTTTCAGATTTATGCAAAAACTAAGTAAGATTCATTTTAGATAAGCAAAAAAAGTCTTGAGATACATCAAATGTATTAAAGATTATATGGGATCATGTACGAAAGAAACAAGAATAATATTGTGAAGTTATTTGAGTTTTATGATAGTGATTGGCTGGGCTAGAAGCATTGTTGACATGAAGAGCATATCAGGCTATGTATTCTTTTTTGGATTAGGTATCATATATTGTGCATCCAAAAAGCAAAATACAATAGCTTTATCGAAGCTGAATATGTTTTAACTACTTTGGCAGCATAACAAATAATTTGATTGAGAAGAATACTCGAAGATATAGGTGAGAAGTAAGAAGAATCTACTACACTACTATATGACAACAAGTCTACTATTTCTATAATAAAGAATCCTATATATCATAGCTGCACCAAGCACATCAAAATTAAGTACTATTTCATAAAAGATGTGATAGAAGGAAAAGAAGTTGAAGTGAAGTATGTAAGGACTCAACACCAAATGACAGACATCTTCACCAAGGCACTATCCAAGAAAAATTCTTTCACTTTAGAAATCTTATGGATATCCAAGAACAACCATTAAAGGATAGTGTTAAAATGTAATGGTTGTTAATTTCTAGTGCTATGTTTTATTTTATTTTTTTATTTTTAATATATGTTGGGTTTATACATAGTGGGCCTATTTTATTATGCTTTGATGTATAAATCTATACAGGATATGATAGCCTCACTTATATGAGAAGCATTATATTTAAAGTGTTATAGAATCAAAAATAATAAAAAGTGTGTGCTGATAAATTTTAAATCTATTTTTTTGATAATTTTTTAATTTTTTTTAAAATATTTTGTATTGAAAAAAAATCTCAACAGGGCAACCATATATTCTACCTTTCTCTAGCTTCGTGCAGAAGAACAGATCGATGGAACTACGTATGATGGTCCAAAGGCTTGGAGGACATGAATATATAGAGGGTGATGTGGGACGTGCTCTCCGATAATTCTTGAATTAGTGGGGCTACTTTATCGAAAAGAGGAAGAGTGCAGGAATATCTCATGCATGCTTGCGTTTTGTTGTCCAGGTAAAAGTTCGATTAAGCCTTGAGGAAAACGATGCAGGTCGAAAAGCCCCGGCGAAGCAGCCTAGAGACGAAGAAAAGCGCCAAATTATTATATCCATCCGTTCACACGTCCCATGGTTTTCCGTGTTCTTTTATTATATATATAGTTTCTTATATCAATGGTGGTCTTCGTTGCAACCAATGCGGAGTCTCATGTGAACGCCTGAAGCGAATCGATGCAGTCCGTGGGCTTGGTATATATATCCAACTGAGGTTTTGATCCGGTCTCGGTAAGATATCACCTATTTTATATTCAAATTCAAGAGAATGATGTGATGCAGAAAGATTTGAAACAACCAAACTGGTTGAAAATTGAAATAGCTAGTACGGCAACGACACGCTTTTTTATTTTTTATTTTTGGACGCTGGTTCTAGCATGTATCAACTTATTTCGGAAGCTTGACCGTCTCTATATAATTTTTTTTGTTATCTATTTTATTGTATGGTTAGTCTCCAAAATTCTGTAAAGCTTGCACGGATAAGTGACCTACGAAAATATAATTTGTTCTTGTTAGGGAACGGTAGGGGTAGGTGATGTGGCTGGTACAGTCAAAAGGGCAATTTTAGTAAAACACTAACGTAGCTCGTCGAGTCGGTCCCGACCATTCCTGATCGGCTCCGATCGGCCCTCGGCGTCTTCAAGCCCGCCGAGTCGGCTCCGACATTCCTGGTTGGCCTCGATCAGCCCCCGACGTCTCCAAGCCCACCAAGTCGGCCCTGACCATTCCTGGTCGGCCCCGATCGGCCCCGGCATCTCCAAGCCCATCGAGTCGGCCCCGATCGGCCTCGATCGGCCCCTGGCGTATCCAAGCCCGCCAAGTCGGCCTCGACCATTCCTAGTCGGCCCCGACCATTCTTGATCGGCCCCGGCATCTCCAAGCCTGCTGAGTCGGTCCCGACCATTCCTGGTCAGCCCCGATCGGCCATGGCATCTCCAAGCCCGCCGAGTCGGCCCCAATCGGCCCCGATCGGTCCCGGCGTCTTCAAGCCCGCCGAGTCGGCCCCGACCATTCCTGGTTGGCCCCAACTGGCCCCCGGCGTCTCCAAGCCCGCCGAGTTGGCCCTGACCATTCCTGGTTGGCCCCGATCGGCTCCGGCGTCTCCAAGCCCATCGAGTCGGCCCCGATCGGCCCTCGGTGTCTCCAAGCCCGTCAAGTCGGCCCCGACCATTCCTGGTCGGCCCCAATCGGCCCCGGCGTCTCCAAGCCCGCCGAGTCGGCCCCGACCATTCCTGGTCAGCCCCGATCGGCCCCGGCGTCTCCAAGCCCGCCGAGTCGGCCCCGACCATTCCTGGTCAGCCCCGATCGGCCCCGGCATCTCCAAGCCCACCGAGTCGGCCCCGACTATTCCTGGTCGGCCCCGATCGGCTCCGATCAGCTCCAAGCCCACCGAGTCGGCCCTGACCATTCCTAGTCGGCCCCGACCGGCCCCCGGCGTCTCCAAGCCCGCCGAGTCGGCCCCGACCATTCCTGGTCGGCCCCGATCGGCCCCTGGCATCTCCTAGCCCGTCGAGTCGGCCCCGACCATTCCTAGTCAGCCCTGATCGGCCCCCGGCATCTCCTAGCCTGCCGACTCGGCCCGACCATTCCTAGTCGGCCCCGATCGGCCCCGGCGTCTCCAAGCCCATCGAGTCGGCCCAATCGGCCCCAGCATCTCCAAGCCCGCCGAGTTGGCCCCGATCATTCCTAGTCAGCCCCGATCGGCCCCCGGCGTCTTCAAGCCCGCCGAGTCAACCCCGACCATTCCTGGTCGACCCCGATTGGCCCCCGGCATCTCCGAGCCTGCCGAGTCAGTCCTGACCATTCCTGGTCGGCCCCGGCGTCTCCGAGCCCGCCGAGTCGGCCCTGACCATTCCTGGTCGGCCCCAATCGGCCCCGGCATCTCCGAGCCCGCCGAGTCGGCCCCGACCATTCCTGGTAGGCCTTGATCGGCCCCGGTGTCTCCGAGCCCGCCGAGTCAGCCCTAACCATTCCTGGTCGGCCCCAATCGGCTCCGGCATCTCCGAGCCCACCGAGTCGGCCCCGACCATTCCTGGTAGGCCCCGATCGGCCTCGGCATCTCCGAGCCCACCGAGTCGGTTTCGACCATTCCTGGTCGGCCCCGCTCGGCCCCGGCGTCTCCAAGCCCACCGAGTTGGTCCCGACCATTCCTGGTCGGCCCCGTCCCGGCACCTCCTTGTCGGTGGGGTTGGCCCAGACCATCCCTGGCTGGCTTAGGTCAGCCTCGGCGCCCTCGGAAGGGTCGAGGGCCCCCAATGTCTCCAGGTCAAGCCCAGTACAGTCCTGGCAGTTTAGGCTGCCACCTTTCTAATCCGCGCCACCTGACAACGCTAGATCCAACCACCCACTGGCCACGCCGCTAATGGGACTGGACCCAACTACCTGATAGCCCCACTGGCTGATGGACGTAGCCCATCAACCACCATTTTTTCCCTCTCCGATGGGATAGGACCCACCAACCAGTCCAGATTCACGCAACCCTCAAGAACTCCGTGAACATTCATTTTTCATGGAATCCCACATAGTCATGCAAGTGTCGACCCCCTATAAAAAGGTAAATTCATTCAATAATCAGGTACAAAAAATAGAATTCAGAGGATTGCTATCTCAATACCTAGAGAGGAATTCCTCCTCCCTAGGGGCTCTTTTCATCTAAAAAGGAGCTCATTCGAGCTCTTCCTCAGCTGTGACCTCGGTTACTAACTTGAGCGTCGGAGGGTCCCTACCGGAGCATCCCTCCGGTCCTGGGACTTTTGCAGGTAGCCCGGCAAGACAAGGATCCGTTAATCAATCTGCCTCCTTCTCCCGACGTTCAGGGCCAGTGATCGAGCATCATCAGATTGGCGCACCAGGAAGGGGGCTCACGGTTCCCTGTGTTACATATTGGCGAACTTTTGCTCCCCCCTCTCTCTTCTTCAAGCCATGGTGGTGACGTGAGCTTAGGATGCTTTCATCAGCTATTCAGCGGGGCTTCCCCTGCCAGTTCGGCAGCAGGAGGCCAATTTCCCTGCTACCGATCTTTCCGTCACCCGTCCACCACCAGATGCAGCTGTCCAAACTGCGGAGCAACTAGCGAATCTCACCCAGCAAGTCTAAACCCTCACCGCTATGGTCCATGGACTCCAGCAGCAACAGTTCGTGGCCACCCAGCACCAAACTGCTCCCCCCGTCAGTCAGCAGTCAGCTGGGGAGGCCCTCCTCAGCGGGAACCCGGTCGTCGTTAGGTTTCCCCAAGGAGGTAGGTCTCCCCTAGGAAGCCTCACCATGAGCCCCCCAAGCAGCCACTGTCCTCTAATTGTGGCCCCAGCAAATTTCCTCCCGAGCTGCATCGGCAGGAGCCAAAGCAGAAGTCCCAGCTCCCGCATCCTTCTCCTTCTTTTTCTTCCTCTTCTTCTTCCTCCGAGCCATCTCGGAGGGCCCCGACAATCAGCCGCCAGGCGGAGGAGCGCCTGAACGAGTACAATAGGTGACTGGATGAGCTCGCCAAGAAAATCAATCATCAACCGGAGGAGGAGTTTGACACCCATCCTCCTTACACCCGCCGGATATTGGAGGAGCCTGTCCCCTCCAGATTCTTTTTTTTCCAGATAGATCTGTACGATGGTACAATAGATCCTCTCGACCATCTTGAGAGTTATAAAGCAATGATGCAAGTCCAAGGCGCTTTGGACGCCCTTCTCTGCAAGCCTTCCCCGCCACTCTATGGAAGGCCGCTGCGCGTGGCACTCACGCCTATCCCCTCACAGCATCGACTCATTTCGAGAGCTGGAGAGGGCCTTCTTGGCACATTTCGATGCCTGCCGGCGGATTCCAAGAGTGGCAGACAGTCTCTTCTCCGTGCGCCAGAAGGAGGGGGAGTCGCTACGGGACTTTGTGTCCCGTTTTAAGGCTGCTGCCCTCGAAGTTTACTATCTGGATGATACGGTGGCAATGCTAGCGCTGAAGCAGGGACTCCTCCGATCCCGCTTCACCTTTTCCTTGGACAAGAAGCCCCGAGTTCTACTCCGACCTCTCCTCCGGGCTCAGAAGTACATCCATGCGGATGAAGCTAACTTCACCCGTCGAGAATCCTCGAGGAGCTCCAGCCACAAGCCCGCTCGCCCCGACCCGAAGGACCCCCTCGACACTGGCGGTCCGACCCGCCTCGCCGATCCGACAATAGGCGTCGAAGCCCCATTCCTGATGAGAGCAAGCTCACACCCCTTCTTGCCCCTCGATCTCACATCCTTATGGATCAAAGGCGAGCCTTATCTCCAGCGCCCTCCTCCTATGAAGAAAGGTCATCCCCGTGACAAGAGCCGTTATTGCCGTTCCATCAGGATTACGGCCACGACACCGACAGTTGCTTCAGTTTGAAGCAGGCCATAGAGGAATCATCTAGCGAGGCTACCTCGGCAAGTATATCCAAAAGGCGCCGCAGCCGCTGCCGACCCTCATGGGGCCTCCGCCTATTCAAGCCACCGTCGATAACACTCCCACGGAGTGAACGGTCGGGATGGTGTCCTGGGGAGCAGCTCCTTCGTCCAAATGCCCGAGGGGGGAGGAGGCGCCAAATAATGTAATTTCTGGAGGGGAGTCTGATGTCGTTGAAAATGTAAACAATGAAGGCATCGTCGTCTCTATGATGATCGCCAAGTACCCTATAAAGAGGATATTGGTTGATAGTGGCAGCTCAACTGACATCCTTACCTACGATGCATTTGTTTGGATGGGATTATCTCTTGACTCCCTTCGACCTGTGGTGGCTCCCTTAGTCGGGTTCACAGGGGATTCAGTAAAGGTCGAGGGCGAGATATGTTTGCCTATGACGACCGAAACACCACCACGCCAAAGCACAGTGATTATGAATTCTTAGTTGTATGTGTCCCCTTGGCATACAATGCCATTCTCGGGCGTCGGGCCTCAATCTTTTGGATGTAGTTATCTCCACCCGGCGTTTACTGGTGCAATTCTCCACTGGTGAAGGAGTCAGAGAGATGCACGGCGAAACCAGCCCAGTCCTGCCTTGTTATCACACAGCGTCAAGTCCTTTGGAAGCTGATCAACTTTAGAAGCGTATGATCCCAGAGATTCCAGTAAGGGAGGAGAACCAGCCGAGCACCTCCTAACTTTCCTCTTGGAGACGACCTGGCGAAGACCATGCGTGTCAGTGGACTCCTTTCCTCGGAGGACCGGGAGCGCCTCTTAACCTTCCTGCGGGCTAACTCAGACGTTTTTGCTTGGTCGGCATCTGACATGCCCGACATCCCTCCAGAGGTGATCACCCACAAGCTCAATATTGACCCAAGGCACCGTCCAATCTGCCAAAGGAAGAGGAGCTTTGCTCCTGATCGACAAAAGGCTATTGATGAAGAAGTCAACAAGCTGCTCAGCGCTGGTCACATCCGGGAGGCACACTACCCTAGCTGGCTGGCTAATGTGGTCATGGTGCAAAGCAAACGGGAGCTAGAGAATTTGCATCGACTTCACCGACCTCAACAAGGCATGTTCAAAAGACAGTTTTCCCCTGCCAAGGATAGATCAGCTAGTGGATTCCACCTCCGGGCACGAGCTCCTTAGTTTTATGGATGCCTTCTCCGGATATAATCAGATAAGAATGGATCCCAATGACGAGGAGCACACATCCTTTGTAACGGAGAAAGGCATTTATTGCTACAAGGTGATGCCTTTTGGCCTCAAGAATGCGGGGGCAACCTACTAGAGGTTAATGAACAAGGTGTTCCAAGATCAGCTAGGCCGGAATATGGATGTCTATGTGGATGACATGCTGACAAAGAGCACCCGTGCCTCCAATCATGTCTCTGACTTAGAGGAAACTTTCAACAACCTCAGGCGTTTCCAAGTCAAGCTGAACCCCAAGAAATGTGCTTTCGGGGTCACAGCGGGCAGGTTCCTGGGTTTTATGGCGACCCAGCAGGGAATCGAGGCAAACCCAGAGAAGATCAGCACCATCTTGACATGAGGCCACCGTCCAGCAAGAAGGAAGTGCAACGACTAACGGGAAGAGTGGCGGCTCTGAGTCGTTTCCTCTCCAAATGGCCGAGAGGTGTTTACCCTTCTTCAAGGCCCTACGGAAGGTGAACAGCTTCGAGTGGATAGACGACTGTCAGAGAGCTTCGACGGGTTGAAGGCATTTCTGTCCTCCCCGCCGCTCCTATCTAAGCCAAGGGATGGGGAAAGCCTTTTCCTATACCTTGCCACTTCTCCGGAGGCCGTTAGTTCGGTCTTGGTGCGTCTCGATGCTGACGGGACCCAGAGACCCGTCTATTATGTGAGCAAGGTCCTCCATGACGCAGAAGTTAGGTACTCCAAGACAGAGAAAGTTATCTTCGCCCTGATAGTCTCCGCTTGACGTCTCCGCCCATACTTTCAAGCTCATCCATCGTGGTGCTCACGGACCAGCCCCTCTGAGCATCCTGGCCCGTCCAGATACCTCAGGCCGACTCTCCAAATGGGCCATCAAGCTAGGAGAGTTCGACCTCTCCTTCCAGGCGACCGACTCTGAAGTCCCAAGTTTTAGCCGACTTCCTGGTTGAGTGCACTTGGGTGGATGAGGCGGCTGAGGAAGTTACCAAGGAACAGCGCGGGCCCGAACCAAGTGGTGATGGAGAAACTTGGATCCTTCATGTGGACGGCACGTCAAACTCTCAGGGAAGCGGTGCCGGCCTCATTCTCGCTGGGCCGAGCGGTGAGAGGACAGAATGCGCCCTGTGGTTTCTATTCGAAGCCACCAATAATCAAGTTGATTATGAAGCCCTACTGGCCGGATTAAGGCTAGCCCAGGAGTTTGGAATAAGGGTCTCAGGGCTTTCACAGACTCGCAACTTGTCTCCGAACAAATCAATGGAGAGTACGAGGAACGTGACTCTGTTATGACTCGATACTTGGCCAGGTTCGGCTCTTGACCTCCCCCTTAGCTTACTTCAGTATCAGTTACATTCCCCGAGTGAAACGCCAAGGCCATCCTTTCTCGTCTGGCTACCTCTACCGACGGCATGGCAAGGGACGCTTACATTGAATACTTAGAAGGGCCTAGCATAGAGGACGGCGAGGAAGTCCTTCCGCTCATCCAAGAGCCACATGGATGGATGCCTACGTCCGCTATCTCACTGACGGCACTCTCCCTGACGATCGCAACGAAGCCAGGCTACTCAAGTGGAGGGCCTCCAAATTTGTCCTCTGGACGGGCGTCTATACAGAAGGTCGTTCTTCTACCCCCTGCTCAAGTGTGTAGGACCCGCCGACGCCGACTACATCCTCAGAGAAATCTACGAAGGCATCTGTGGGAATCATCTGGAGGGCAGGTCCCTAGCCCAGAAGGCTCTCCATCAGGGATACTTCTGGCTCACTATGAAGGAGGACGCGGCCAAACTAATTCAGAAGTGCAAAGTGCAATGGTTGTTAGCGCCACGTGCACATCCAGCATCAACCGTCCACCTCGCTGAACCCGCTCTGGCCCCCTGGCCTTTCGCTCAATGGGGAATGGACATCCTTGGGCCATTCCCCCAGCTTTAGGGCAGCGGAGATTCTTGCTAGTCGCCATTGACTACTTCACCAAATGGGTCGAGGTCGAGGCGCTGGCTAAGATCACTGAAAGTAAGGTCAAAGCCTTCTTCTGGAAGTCAATCATATGTTGTTTGGCCTACCTCATACCCTCGTCACAGACAACGGCCGACAATTCAACAATGAAGCGTTTAAGACTTTCTGTGACGAGCTAGGCATTCATCACCGATTCACCTCTGTCGGCCACCCTAGACCAACGGAGAGGCCGAGGTCATGACCGCACCATTCTCAGAGGGCTCAGGACCCGGCTGGACGGGTCCAAGGGTCGATGGGTGGAGGAACTCCCCAGTGTGATATGGGCTTACCATACGACTCCCAGAGCCCCGACGGGCGAGACTCCCTTCAGTCTCGTCTTCGGATCTGAAGCCGTCATTCTCGTTGAGATCGGACTGCCCAATCCGTGCGTGAAGTCCTTCAATGAGGAAAACAACTCCACACTGATACGGGCTAATCTAGACTTCATCAACGAAGCACATGACCGGGCGAGGCTGCGCATGCGACCTTCCGTCAGCGAGCGGCCAAGTACTACAATGCCCGAGTTTGTCCCAAGGTCTTTCGCCGTGGAGACTTGGTCTTGAGGAAGGTTGAGGAATCCAAGCCTACGGAGGGGGGCAAGCTATCCCCCAACTGGGAGGGTCCTTATCGCGTCGCCGAGATACTTCACCGGGGGCATACAAACTAGAAGAGCCGACGGAAGACCTATTCCGCGTACCTAGAATGCGGATAACCTCCGTCAATATTATCAATAATGTATTCCCCTGGAATATGAGTAATAAAGGGGTCCTTCCAACATCACATCCTGTTCTCCCCTGTATCCAAGGATCAGATCTCGCAAAAGGAGCTTGCCGGCATCGCGGCTAACGGGACACCACTCGGCCCCGGCACGACGGTGCCCCCGAGTCGGTTAAGACCCTAACAGCTCCGTACCCGATCGAGTCACCACTTGGGCGGCACACAAACCTCCAAGGTGGTTCAAAAGGAGCTCACTGGCATCACGGCTAATGGGACACCACTCGGCCTCGGCATGGCGGTGCCTCCGAGTCGATTAAGACCCTAACAGCTCCGTACTTGATCGAGTCACCACTCGGACAGTACACAAACATCCGAGGTGGTTCAAAAGGAGCTTGCTGGCATCGCGGCTAATGGGACACCACTCGGCCCTAGCACGGTGGTGCCCCCGAGTCGGTTAAGACCCTAACAGCTCCGTACCTGGTCGAGTCGCCACTCTGTCAGCACACAAACCCCCGAGGTGGTTCAAAAGGAGCTCGCTGGCATCACGGCTAATGGAACTACTCGGCCCCGGCACGACGGTGCCTCTGAGTCAGTTAAGACCCTAATAGCTCCGTACCCGGTCGAGTTGCCACTCGGGCAGCATACAAACCCCGAGATGGTTCAAAAGGAGCTCGCCAGCATCGCGGCTAATGGGAACCACTCGGCTCCGGCACCTCGAGTCGATTAAGACCTTAACAGCTCCGTACCCAGTCAAGTCACCACTCGGGCGGCATACAAACCTCCGAGGTGGTTCAAAAGGAGCTCGCCGGCATCACGGCTAACGGAACACCACTCGGCCCCGGCACGGTGGTGCTCCTAAGTTGGTTAAAACCCTAACAGCTCTGTACCCGATCGAGTCACCACTCGGACGGCACACAAACCCCCGAGGTGGTTCAAAAGGAGCTCGCCGACATTATGACTAACGGGACACCACTCGGCCCCGGCACGGCGGTGCCCCCGAGTCGGTTAAGACCCTAACAGCCCTGTACCTGATCGAGTCATCACTCGAGCGGCACACAAACCCCCAAGGTAGTTCGAAGGGAGCTCGTCGGCATCACAGCTAATGGGACACCATTCGGCTCCGGCACGGCAGTGCCCCCGAGTCGGTTAAGATCCTAACAGCCCTGTACCCAGTCGAGTCGTCACTCAGGCGGTACACAAACCCCCGAGGTGGTTCAAAGGTCGAGATGGCTCTAAAGGGCCCTGTTTGGCCCTCACAGACTTCGAGCCGGCCAGCTCGGTCCCGACCTCTCCTATCGGCCCCGACCGACCCAGGCATCTCCAATATTGATCGAGTCGGCGTAGGCCTCCCCCGGTCAACCCCACTTAGCCTCGGCATCTCCAAATTGGCTGAGTCAGCCCCGACCATCTCTGATCGATCCCAGTGCCTCAAGATTAATCTCAGCACTAAGTCGTCTGTGGATCATTCCAAGCCTTCAGAGGATTCATGCGCAGATGAGTCCCCCTTCGAACAGTCTACAACAACATAAGGCATCTCAAGTGACCTTCCACATAGCCGGCTTATATCCTGGAGACGCTTTGGCCAGTCCAAACTATGATTCAGCTATGACATTGTCGATATGCGCAACGTTTAAAGTTGAGAAAACATTTTAGAAGGAAAGCCCTCCTCCCTTTATCATAGGTACAGGACCCGTTCAATTGTTAGTTGTAAGTAAGATATTTTTCCCAAAGAAGGAATAGATGAAGCGGAAAGTAAAGAAATTTCGACAAAAAGTTTTTCTTCGTAACAATTGAAGGAAGGTACAAAAAATTGGCCTAAGGCAGGTTACATGAATCAAAGAAAAAGAAAAATGGGCGGTGGATCCTCAAGGTTCACCAGGGTTGGGCTTCTTCTCGTCCCCCTCCTCTGCTGGCTCCTCATCAGACTCCCCAGGCCGGATGTCATCAAGTCAGAGATGTTGATCTCGAGGGCCGTAGATACCTTAACCTTGCACATCTCGAAGCCTTGACATAAGCATCGAGGCCGGCCTCGATGACTTCCTGCTTGAACTCCGGCGAGGCCTTGTAGTTGGGGACGGCCTGCTCCACCTCAGCCTCAGCCCGCTGTGCCCTGGCCTCGGCCTCCTTAGCTCGCGCCTCGGCCTCCCAAGCCTGCTGTCGGCCTCTTCAGCACGGGCGCTGGCCTTATCAGCGCAGGCCACTGCTCCGGCCTTCTCCGAGGCCACCTCCACCGCCGCATTCTCCGCGGCAGTTGCCCTCTTCGCAGCAGCCCGAGCTTCCTCCTTGGCATGTTGGAGCCGCTGGGCCAACTCCTCGTTCTGTGCCGCAGCGGCCTTCAACTTTTCAGAAGCCAGCTCCATCTTGGCCTCAGCTGCAGAGGCTCGGCCCTCCACCTCCCTCAGTGGCCGGCCAGACTCTCTTCCCGGGCCGAGGCCTCTTGATGAAGAGCAAGGCTTTGAGACTGCGCCATGTTCTCTTTCTTATATTTGTCGGCCCGCGCCATGGCCTTGGAAATTGTATTTGAGGAATGGGCCAATGCCTCGCGAAGGCCGATTGCGCTGTTGGCCATCTGTAGCAAAGGGAGCACATTAGCCATAGGAAATGGAAACATCAAAAGAAATGAGGAGAGCTCAAAAATTACCTGGATAACGGTAACCATTACTATATCCAGGAGTGCGGTGTGGCTTAATCCCCGCATCTCCTCTTCGAACTCGACGGTCGAACTCTTGACAGAAGGCGGGCGGCTTGTGCAGCGTCCGCCATCGAGTCGATTGTGTGGACCAGCCGCATCTGTCCCTCTTGCGGACCTTCAACTTGGGGACGGGTCGGGCAACACGCCGGTTGGCGGGATGAACTCCCCGGCTCACCTCCTCGCTTCTTGGCTGCCTCCGCCACAGCCCGGGGCTCCTTGGCGGCTGGCTCCCCTCGCAGGCGGTTAGGGGAGCATTCTCAATCTGGCTCTGCGACAGCCGGAGGGCCGATGGCGATTGTGACCCGCCCCGCCTCGAGTGCACCGGCGGCGGCGGGGGCCTCCTCCTCATCTAAAACTACCACCTGGTCGATCCTAGGACCACTCCTCTGATCGTCTTTTTCTCAGCCGGCTCTTCTGTAGGCGCCGGGGCCGTGAGGGCTTCAATCGTCCTGGTCGGCTCCCTTCGTCGAATCCTTTTCGCCGGCCTGGACGTCTCTCCGGCCGCCTGCCTCTTTTGCTTCAGGACAACTCGAAATCGCTGGTAGAGACCTTCATCGCTGCAGCGAAAAGGTGACAAACATTAGCAGCGGCATACAACAAATCCTGGGGTGAGACAGAAGAAGTCAGGCATCAAGCTCACCAGCCGCCGGGGCCAACTCAGCCTCTACCAGGTTCTCCTCGGACAGGAGTTCCTTGTAGCTGGAGATTTGGCAATTGGACAATTGGGTGAATAGTTCCCTATCCCTATCCCTTACAGCGGAATCGTCATTGGGACTAGTGTTTGTCTCCCCCCAGGCAGCCCTTACCCCCTCGACGTGGGCAAAAAGGAATCGAGGTTTCCATCCCATAATTTTGGATTGGAGACCTAAAGGGAAGGCTCTATTCGGCCTGACGGTAAATGCCCACCAGGCCCCTCACCTTGACGGCGGAGCTTATATAAAGCTCGGAACAAAGACAGCCCTGGCCGGGCCTCCTGGAAGTAGCAAAGGATAACGAAGGTGTAGATGATCCGAATCGAATTCAGAGTCAACTGCGTTGGCACTAACCTATACCTATCTAACAGGTTTAGGAGAAAAGGATGGAAAGAAAGGCGCAGTCCGCATCGAAAAAACTCCTCATATAGAGCGACCCGACCAGGGAGGTCAGAGGTCACCCTATCTTCGGGCCCCGGCGCGGACATGCCGATGAAATCAGGGACCAGGTACCTAGCCCTAACGACCTCTACATCCTCAGTGGTCATGGTTGAGGCCACCCCACTGGGCCTACTGGATCAGAACTCGCCGCAGGAGGAAGCGCCGGACGGCGGAAGGACACAGGGACCGCCCTAATAGGGGAGCCTAAGGTGGATGGAGGTCCTATCGCACTCGATCGGTTGCGGATGGTGATGCTACCCACCGGCCGAGGCATTTGGCTGGCTAAAGGGACCCGATTTTCACTACTGGAATGGGAAGACTCTTCTATGGGTCTCATACCCTCCCTGACGGCACGACGGTCCATGGGTGAGGTAAAGGATGAACTAACCTGGGAGTTAGAAGGACTCAGGTCGCAGAAGAACTCAGGGAAGAAGAAGGTGGAAGAAAGCAATAGCAGCGCAAAAGTTTCCCCAGGCTCTTGAAATGCTTTTATACCCTCCATCTCTGACCAACGACGCTCGAGATCCCGCCACGGGGCACACCTCTATTGCGCCACGGGCTGTCAGCCAGAAATTTCGCCTGCGCCCAAGACGTGCTGCCTCGATTCGTCATAAGGAGCGTGATCCCCGACCAATCGTGGAGCATAGAAAGCAGAGAAGCAATGATGACCCTTACCTTTTCCATTCCCCAATGAATTTTCTCTCCGGAGCGTCCGGCGCCAACGTCAGCCCCCACCTACCACATGATTGCAGGAGATCTTTGAAGCGACACTACCTCGGGACAAAGCGCCAGCTCATCAAGTCATTGAAAGCACACTAAGGAGGCAATATTTTTTTGAATTTTCGCGCCCCTTTCGCTCAAAGGACTACAGGCATGTGGTCCTTAGTGCTCAGAGGCGAGGGGGCATCTGATGTGGCTGGTACAGCTACAAGGGCAACTTCGGTAAAATACTAACATATCCCACCGAGTCGGCCCCGATCGGCTTCCGGCGTCTCCAAGCCCGCCGAGTCGGTCCCGACCATTCCTGATCGGCCCCGATCGGGCCCCGGCGTCTCCAAGCCCGCTAAGTCAGCCCCGACCATTCCTGGTCGGCCTCGGCATCTCCAAGCCCGCTGAGTCGGCGCCGACCATTCCTGGTCGGCCCCGATCGGCCTCGGGCGTCTCCAAGCCCGCCGAGTCAGCCCCGACCATTCCTGGTCGGCCCCGATCGGCTCCGGCATCTCCAAGCCTGCCGAGTCGGCCCCGACCATTCCTGATCGGCCTCGACCGGCCCCCGGCATCTCCAAGCCTGCCGAGTCGGCCCCGATCATTCCTGGTCGGCCCCGATCGGCCTTCGGCGTCTCCTAGCCCATCGAATCAGCCCTGACCATTTCTGGTCGGCCTCGATCAGCCCCCAGCATCTCCAAGCCCACCGAGTCGGCCCCGACCATTCCTGGTCAGCCCCGATCGGCCCCGGCATCTCCAAGTCCACTGAGTCGGCCCCGATCGGCCCCGGCATCTCCAAGCCCGCCGAGTCGGCCCCGACCATTCCTGGTTGACCCCGATCAGCCCCCGATGTCTCCTAGCCCGCCTAGTTGGCCCTGACCATTCCTGGTCGGCCCTGACGTCTCTAAGCCCGCTGAGTCAGCCCCGACCATTCCTGGTCGGACCTGATCGGCCCCGACGTCTCTGAGCCCGCCGTGTCGGCCCTGACCATTCCTGGTTGGCCCCGATCGGCCCCGGCGTCTCCGAGCCCACCGAGTCGGTTCCGACCATTCCTAGTCGGCCCCGCTCGGCTCCGGCGTCTCCGAGCCCGCCGAGTTGGTCCCGACCATTTCTGGTTGGCCCCGCTCGGCCCCGGCGTCTCCAAGCCCGCTGAGTCGATCCCAACCATTCCTGGTCGGTGGGGTTGGTCCCAACCATCCCTGGCCAGTCCAGCTCAGCCTCGGTGCCCTCGGAAGGGTCGAGGCGCCCCCAATTTCTTCAGGTCAGCCCCAGTACAGTCTTGGCGGTTCAAGCCGCCACCTTTCTGATCCGCACCACCTTACAACGCCATATCCAACCATCCACTGGCCATGCCGCTGATGGGAATGGACCCAACTACCTGATAGCCCCACTGGCTGATGGGACGTAGCCCATCAACCGCCGTTTTTTCTCTCTCCGATGGGACATGACCCACCAATCAGCCCAGATTCACGCAACCCCAAGAACTCCGCGGACATTCCTTTTTCACGGAATCCCACGTGGTCATGCAAGTGTCGACCCCCTATAAAAAGGTGAATTCACTCAATAATCAGGTACGAAAAAAGAATTCAGAGGACTGCTATCTCAATACCCAGAGAGGAATTCCTTCTCCCTATGGGCTCTTTTCATCTAAAAAGGAGCTCATTCGAGCTCTTCTTCAGCTATGACTTTGGTTACTAACTTGAGCATCGGAGGGTCCCCATCGGAGCATTCCTTCGGTCCTGGGACTTTTTGTAGGTAGCCCGATAAGACAAGGATCTGTTAATCAATCTGCCTCCTTCTTCCGACGTTCAGAGCCAGTGATCGAGCATCATCAGTAGGTAAAATAACGGGCCGGGGATCTTCTACGGGTTAAAATCATTCACGCTATTGTCCAAACAAGCCAGTAGGCTTACGTGAGATTTGGGGGAAAAAATTGTTTTGTCCGGATCAATTTAATTATTAGATAGAATCTATTTCTCTTCTTTCTGCTATTTTCTTTTATTCAATAAAAGTCAAAATAAATATCTATATTTGCTTTTATGTATGTGTGTGTATATACACGTCGATGTGTGCATGTGCCATATGCATGTCTTCTTGTATAGGTTTTTGAACGTTGCCATATTTATACGTCTCTCTCGAATGGAGAGATGTTAGATACAACTAATATTATGCTATCTATATTTGCATATATATATATATATATATATATATATATATATATATATATATATATATATATATATTGAATATACGTACGTCCATGTGTATATGTGCCATGCAAGTCTTCTTGTATAAGTTTTTGAATGCTGCCATATATGGTACTTGAGGTTATATGTCTCTTCATTTCAGATCTGAACTTGATTTTCCAAACAAATACCCTCAAGAGTGCGCGCATGTTGAAGATTTTCGAATTCAGTAGACAAACTAAAATGAACAGTCCCAGCACATTTAAAACATGCTAGCAGGTATATATAGCGAACATATATATATTCTTTTTCCAAACAAATACATGCAAACGGAGAGACCACGTACGTACGTTTGCTTATTTAAACCAGTACAAAGAAACCAGTGCAAATATCATAACAAATATATAGTTCTTGTTTGGTATCCTAGTTGTCCGTCCAGAATTGAGCTTGGAGCCAATCTACAGTTTTCTTGTCCAGTTGAAAGGCCTTGGCAAGAACATCATCAGAGATGGGTGGCTTTGCTCCGAAGACGGCGTTGGCTATGGTGATGACACCAGGGTTCTGGCTGCTGAGACCAGCAATGGCAACGGTGTTGGTCTTCCCATTGTTGAACTGGAAGTGGATGAGACCTTGAGGAAATACGAACACATCGCCCTTGTTAAGGACCTTGGTGAAGAGTTTGTTGTCGGATGTGACGAAGCCGACGTAGAGCGTGCCTTCCAACACCGTAAGAATCTCAGTTGCTCTTGGATGGGTGTGAGGAGGGTTGACACCATAGGGTTTAAAGTCGATGCGAACTAAGGAGATCCCAAGGGTGTTGAGACCAGGAATTTGCATCACATTGACTGGAGTCACTTTAGACCCTACTTTGTTTTCCGTGTCACCGGCCTTGTCGAGGCCAGAGTAGAAGAAATCTTCGGCTTTGGCAAGTTTCGGGTCCTTGCAGACAAACCCATTCACAAATACTGCAACAATTGCGAAAAAAGATAAGTACTTTCGATAATATATATAGAAGCTCATCGATGAATTTTGGTTGGCAAGTCCCTTCTAATTAGTGAGTTATACAAATAAAATGCCGTAACTATAACGAATAAAATGGTTGATGAACGGGATCGTACCATCTGATTTCGGATCTGCAACACAGAAATCTTGGAGTTGGCTAGGATCAGAAGCAATGGCATGAGACGAAGCCAGAGCAAGGAGAGCGAGGACGAGGACGTGGGCAGCCATCGATCTGTTGTCTCCTTCTAGCTACTAGCTAACAGAAGAATGGCCAAGGGATATGGAACAAGCTGTTATGGTCCAATGGCCTGGAGGATGGATATATATAGAGGGAGATGCGGGAATAGGGCTGTGATAAGGCTTCATTTATTCGTGCGACTTAGTTAGGAAGAGGAAGAGTAAAGCATGTTAGGTAAATCGCGTGTCATGGTTGTCTAATGTATCCTCATATATTCAATTATTATTGACCAAGTAAAAAGTTTGACAAAGTCATTCTTATAATATAGGTGGGTGGAAAATTATGACAAGTACTTCAGAGAAAGGACAACGAGAGATTAATTATATATAGTGTCAAGTACTTAACCATCCATACGCGGATCATGGTTGCTCTTTCTCTATTATTATAATGTCTAATATCAGCGGCACTCTTCCTTAAACCAAGCTACATATCGAGTTGTTAGGGAGTGCCTGTCAAGAATTGACAGACTCCATGGCAAACGTTAATTTATTCAACAATAATGGTTTCGATCAAACTTCGAGAAGAAATCAGCAGTCAAGCTATTATGTCATACAGCCGAGTTTTTCTAAAAGAAGCAATAATGTGAGAGAACCAGTCATTTCTACGGGAGCAGTTGAAGCCACCCAAAATGACGCCACCTTGCTCGTTTCTGAAGCTTATCCCGTTACAATGGAGCGTCCATTCCAATAAAAAACTCATTAATATAATGAAATGTTCAGATTATCTATTAACTTAGGAATATCCAACTGAGATTTTGATCCCTGCTCAACTGCGCCCCTTCTTAGTTGATTCCTCGATTAGACCTGTAATGACCTTCGGCGAGGAGTGGCTAGCATCCACTGCTGGTTGCTTCTTCGCACAAACATTCAAAGGGTGGTTGTTGGGCGCTAACAGATGATTGCCATCTGTTTGCTCCAGATCTGAGTTCACCATCTCTATTCGATGTTCAGTTCGGATCTTCGAGTCTTGACCTATCCGCCCAGAGGCCAGGGAGGCCCAGGGAAGGTGAGCCTTAACCTTAGCATGGTCGTAGGTATTAATCGTCTGAGCCCAGTCTAGGCTGAAATTTGGGTTTAGAACTAAATCCATCCGATGGAGAATGGAAAAGTCTTTATGCACGGGGGTCTTGTGCACATAGCATGCACTGGGCGTGTGGAATATTAATTGCGTGTTTACGCGAGCGCATGTGTGATGCGCACCGCAGCCGAAAGGATTGTGGCATGTGCATTCGCACGTTCGATGCGCATTTTCTGCACTAAACTTTGATGTAGACAGACTTTTCCACGAAGAATTTGTTGATCTGAACTTGAAGAAACCTTCCTCCCCCCATTTACCCTTCCATTTTGATCGGTATGAATCCATTTTAATCTATTTTTTCGTCCTCATGCCTAGAAAGTGGTGACTACTAATTCTTTAAAGGCCAAATTCCAATTGATATATTCCTCCATTTGTTTTAACTGATTGGGATCATCATGATGATCAGCCAGATATGATAAGTCATGAAATTTGGACCCCAATTTGATATTGACTCTCCCTTGTTTATCTCCCCATATTCTCTTGCTGATCAGTGGAAATGGTGGCCACGATTACTCCCTAGTTGAATGGTTTGGGATTCATACGCGTCGCTAGGTCCCTGTTGACCGGCCTCTTGAGTTTCTTGGAAGTAACTAGTATTGGGATTGTTTCCAACTCAAATTATTTTGAAAAGAGAAATCAAAATAGAAGAAGGGTTTTCTCTCAAGAAAAAAATAGTTCTATTACGTTTCATTAAGCACATCACCATATAAATATTGTTTCTTATTTCTACGGATAAACATAATCCTCTTATGATCTTATTCATCTGAGGCTACCCCACCAAAGCATAAAAAGATAGGCCCATTATTTAAAAGCCCAACTCAGACTAAATAAAATAAAATAAAATACTAAAAACTAACAACCATTATAGCTTCAGAATGTCAACAAAGCATACTCTATGGATGTCAAACTGTAGAAGACCAAACGAATGATGCACTACAAGAGAAGAACAGAATAGCGATGAAACTTAGCGACGGATTTACATTCGTAGCAAATAGCTTCAGAATAGCGACGGATCAGCGAGTAAAAATAATACAAAATTATTATTTTAGCGATGGATAATTTTCGTCGCTACAAAAAAATTTTAGCGTCAAATTAGCGAGAGAAAATTTTCATCACCAATAATAGCGACGGAATGTAGCGACGGATCTCCATTCGTAGCAAATAGCTTCGGATCAGCGACGGATCAGTGAGTGAAACTAATAAAAAAATATTATTTTAGCAACGAACAATTTCCATCGCTAACAAAATATTTTAGCATCAAATTAGCGACGGAATATATCCGTCGCTAAACTTCGCGACTGATTTTTTCCATCGCTATTTGTTAGATCAATTTTTAGATCAATTTTTTATCTCTTCTAGCAACAAAAATTTCTATTGCTATTTTAGCGACAGAAATATTCTGTCGCTATGATTTTTTAAACTCTTATTTCAAAATAGTAGCGACGAAAAAATTCGATCGCTGTGTTTTTTAAAAACTAGAACAATAGCGACGAAAATTTGCCGTTGCTATGTTTACATTTTTTTTAAAACCTATTTTGAACAGTAGCGACAGAAAACATTTTCCGTTGCTATGGTTTTTTTTAAACTGCGTTTTGAACAGTAGCGATGGAAAACGTTTTCCGTTGCTACAGTTTTTTTTTTAAACTGCGTTTTGAACAGTAGTGACGAAAAATATTTTCCGTCGCTATGGTTTTTTTTAAACTGCATTTTGAACAGTAGCGACGGAAAACATTTTCCATCGCTACGGTTTTTTTTTAACTGTGTTTTGAACAGTAGCAACGGAAAATGTTTTCCGTCGCTACGATTTTTTTTTAACTGCGTTTTGAACAGTAGCGACGGAAAACATTTTCCGTCGCTACAGTTTTTTTACCTGTGTTGAACAGTAGCGACGAAAAATGTTTTCCATCGCTACGGTTTTTTTTACCTATGTTGAATAGTAGCACGAAAAACGTTTTCCATCGCTATGGTTTTTTTACTCGTTCCACCTGATCCGTAAGTTTTTTTTTTTTTTTCTTTCTACCCGCGTGTCCAGCAACTCTTTCTGCGCGCGGCTAGGTTTTTTTATTCGTTCTTTCACCTCAAACCGCCCTTCCCACCCAGCCCCATTCTCCGCCTCTCTTTGAATCCATTGCACTCATCTCTCCAATCCTTCTCTTCTCTGCCATGTATCGCACCGCGGCCATCCTTGCCTCCAAAGCTCGGTGAATAGATCGAATCGGCAGCTCGTCTCCCTCCTTGCTGAAACCCTCAACCATAGTAGAAGGGTTGAACCTTCTTCCTTCGGTCCGATCACCGATTCAAGGTTGGTAAACTTTCATTCTCATCTTCTTCTTATTTTCTATTGGCTTGGTTCTTTGTGTTGTAGAAATCTTGGCTTTCCAGTGTTTGTAGAAATGCCTAAAAAAAAGGCACGTTCCGGGTCTGGTGTTGTGGCACCCCCATCCTCTTCCTCGTGTCATATGATTCTCTTTTTTCTCCTCCAAATGACGTATGAGGGCACCGGGATCCAAGGCTCACCACTGACCGACGAGAGCAGGTAATGCAAGACAAAACAATCCCTTCCCAAGCTTCTAATTTATATTCGCGATTTTGTTAATTATGGTATCAACCCAAGACAAACAAGGTAATGCAAGACAAAACAATTCCTTTTCCAATACTTTTATGATATCCATGCTATTTCCCTATATCTTCTATTGTTTCAATATTTAGTACAGGGGAAAAAGATTACTATCTCTTTATATACGTGAGTGTAATTTAATTTCATCAAGTTTCTAGGTACATCTGAGGTCATATGTTAAATGACTAGATAGAATCAAGGCAAAAGAATTATAATGAAGCTGGATTTTAGTTTTCAACTGATAAAGTAGTATTTGTGGATGAGAATAGGAGTGTGTCGATGCAGCTTTCCTTTCAGCTAAGGTGTGACTCTTAGTAGTTTTTAATTCTTTGACAAGATAGAATCAAAGTGAAAGAGTTCTAACAAAGCTGGCTGTCAGTTTTTTAAAAGTTTTTTCTTTTTTCCTTTTTGATTTGAATTGGAGAGTGTTGATGCAGTTTTGCTGTCTGCTAGGGTGTGAGTGTCACTCTTTAGTTTTCATCTTTCGGAGCCAGAAAGGGAAGAGTAGCAGCACCAATGATTGCAGAAGGATTTCGCCACCTCTCTGATCCTTGGTATGATTTTTTTTCTTTTCTGGATCTTATTTACTTTTGATTCCTTCTCTTTACTTTCTTTTATTGTTATTTTATTTTATTGCTCTATTTTGTTAAGATTTTTTTTAAATAGGTTGGATGGTGGAGTCGATAGTTGATTTCATAAGCTAGTCTTGATTTTTGTTTCTTTATTTATTTGTTGGAAATTTGGATTTGAGACAAGTTGTGCTACATTCCAATTAGTCGTTATATATGTAAATATTATCTATTTCATATTTAGGAAAACTCAGTTTAAAATACTAATCTATATATGTTCACTGTTTCAGTTCTCATTATATATAAAAAATGAGACCGAATCGTCAGTGGATGTATAAACGGTTGAAAGATGGCCTTTTGAATCCAGAGTTCATGATTGGTATGAGACAATTCATAGAATTTGCATGCAGTCATCCAGAAATGATGGACAATGATAGGATAAGGTGTCCATGTAACCATCGCAAGTGTCAGAATCGCATGTTTCATGAAGTGAATACAGTTAAGTTGCATTTGTATAGAAATGGTTTTGTACCGATTATTATTATTGGACTTTACATGGGGAACAATCTGTTGGGGTTAACTTGAATTACAATGTCAATGATATGAATGAAGGTTCTGCTGTAATTGATCATGCAGAATCATCCAATCGGTACCATTCCATGGTTATGGATGCAGCTGGTCATGCATTAAATCCAACTTACATGGAAGAAACACCAAATCAGAGGCCAGAAGTTTTATGATATGCTTAGGCTGCAGATGAGGATTTATACCCTGGATGTAGAAGTCATTCATAGTTATCGTTTGTTGCTCAATTGATGCATATGAAGTCAGAACACCATATGTCTGAACATAATTTTGATGACATGGTTCGATTAATGAAAGAGATTACTCCTGAAGGAAGTCTGATTCCTGAAAACTTTTATAGAACAAAGCAGTTAGTAGAAGGAATGGGTCTTTCGGTTGAAAAGATTGACTGTTGTAAAAATGGATGCATGATATATTGGGGTGAAAATAGAATGTTGATTACCTATAAGTTTTGTGGTCATCCACGGTACAAGAGGCAACGTCGAGGTAGCAAATCAGTGATTCCTGATAAAAAGATGTACTACTTTCCTCTCACTCCTAGATTGCAAAGATTGTTTGCTTCGAATGCTACAGCAGCGGAAATGAGGTGGCATGCTGAGCATAAAATTGAAGATGGAGTTATGTGCCACCCTTCTGATTCCCCTGCATGGCAACATTTTAATGATAACCATTCAGAATTTGCATTAGAGACTCGAAATGTTTGATTGGGTCTTTCTACTGATGGTTTTCAACCATTTGGGCAATCTGGACAACAATATTCTTCTTGGCCGGTTATTGTGACTCCGTATAATTTGCCACCTTGGTTGTGTATGAAGGATGCTTACATGTTCTTAACTGTATTGATTCCTGGGCCAACTAATCCTAAGGATAAGTTGGATGTTTACTTACAACCGCTGATATCAGAACTTAATCATTTATGGCTTGATGGTGTGCTAACTTATGATATTTCAATAAAACAAAATTTTCAAATGCGTGCTGCTCTTATGTGGACAATTAGTGACTTTCCTGCATATGCGATGTTGTCTGGATGGAGTACTGCTGGAAGATTAGCTTGTCCTTATTGTATGAATCAGACAGATGCATTTACTCTTTCAGAGAGTAGAAAACAGTCATGGTTTGACAACCACCGTAAGTTCTTACCTCAAGACCATCCATTTCGACGGAACAGAACATCATTCATGAAGAATAAGATAGTGACTAAAGAAGCACCTCCTATTAGATCTGGAAGTGAAATATTATTTGAGATTGATCAGTTGGGTTTGAAGAAGGTAACAGAACAGGATGCCAAGTTAACTAATGGCCCTATTTGCAAGCAATGTGGTTGGAGGAAGAGAAGTATCTTTTGGGATTTGCCTTATTGGAGTACGCTTCTAATTCGGCATAACTTAGATGTAATGCAAATTGAAAAAAATGTATTTGACAATGTGTTTAACACTGTTATGAATGTTGATGGAAAAACAAAAGACACATACAAATCTCGAAAAGAGTTGAATGCATACTGTGCCGGCCAGAATTGGAACGAGATTCTGTAGGGGGAAAATATCCTAAAGCTTGTTACACACTAGATAATTAATCAAAATCAGTCTTGTGTGAATGGCTAAGAAATGTGAGATTCCCCGATGGTTATATGTCAAATATGGCTAGATGTGTTGATACGAGGAAACTTAAGTTGTTTGGATGAAAAGCCATGATTGTCATGTGTTTATGCAGCGTTTAATACCTATTGCATTTCGTGAACTACTTCCAAACAATGTTTGGAAGGCATTAACAGAATTAAGCCTGTTCTTTAAGGATTTAACATTGTTGTTATAACCAATGATGATATGGCACGGCTTGAAGAAGAGATTCTATTATTCTTTGTAAGCTTGAGCGTATATTTCCTCCAAGCTTCTTTGATTCTATGGAACATCTACCGGTACACTTGCCATATGAAGCCAGAATAGCAGGTCCAGTGCAATACCGATGGATGTATCCTTTCGAAAGGTAATATATGATAACTTATTGAATGCATACCATTATTACTACTATTGGCTAATAATATCTAATGCTCTTAGGTACCTTCGATGGTTGAAAAATAATGTCCAAAATAAAGCTAGAGTTGAAGGTTCAATATCTAATGCTTATTTGGTAGAAGAAGCTTCATTATTTTGTTCTCACTATTTTGAGGATCATGTGAATACAAGGCACCGAAAAGTGCCACGAAATGATGACGGTGGTCAATATAGGGGAGAAGAATATGAGGGCAATTTATCCACATTCACACAACCAGGCCGAGCCTTTGGAAAGAGTAAATCCTGATTTTTAATAGAAGAAGAATATGCTGCTGCACAATCATACATTCTTCTAAATTCCACTGAAGTGGAACCTTTTATTAAGTAAGTCATAAACTCCTAATAAATGTTAACATTTTTCATTAGAGCATTGGGTAAATTAAAAAAATTAATTGATGCTTGTTATTGTATCTTGAAGAGTTTATATTGAAGAGCTGACACAAACTCTACCAAACATTACCACTCAAGAGATTGATGCTAAACTTGAAAAAGAATTCCGAATTTGGTTTAATAAATATGTGAGTACCGATTTTCTTTCAATCATTTTATTTTGACAATTAACAATAATTCTGCTTTATTGTTAGCTTACACAATTCATGACATTAGTTTTAGGCACACAATCCATTGAGCAACATATCCAATCAGTTCATAAAGGACTTAGCAAAAGATCCATTACCCAAAATTATGTCTTACTCGGGCTATTATGTTAATGGATACAAATTTCACACTGAAGTGTATGGATCTGATAAAGCTACAATGAACAGTGGTGTATGCATAAAAGGCTCAAACTACAGTGCAAGTGAATGTGACTATTATGGTCGGTTGATTGAAGTTGTGCAGTTGGAGTACCCTGCATTACCTATTAAGAGAACTATGCTATTCAAGTGTGAGTGGTTTGATCCAATGCCAAATATGGGTACAAAAGTGCATCCACAGTATAAGTTGGTTGAGGTGAATCAAAAACGTAGATTTAATAGGTATGAGCCATTTGTTATGGCAGTTCAAGCATGTTAGGTGAATTTTATCATATCCAAGTGTCAGACGCGAAAGAAGTGAGTGGTTGGCTGTTTGCAAAATTAAAGCTAGAGCTCAATATGAAATTCCTCAAGCAACATCAAGTAGTCAACTTTCCAATGTATCACCAGCCTTTCAGAAGATGGCATTGATAGTCATTATATAGATATTGAAAATGATGAAAGTGACAATTTGGTTGATGCAACAGGTGCATATATTGACATCGAAGAGGATAATAAAGAAGAAGAAGAGCCTGAGCTTCAATTTGAATCACATGCTGATGACGAAGAAACTGATGAGGATGAGTGGGATTCTAACGATCATGATAGTGATTAGGCATAATGTTTAAACCAAAGATGCTATTTTCTTTTTGGTATTATGTACTATTAACAATGTTTAATCACTTGAGATATGTTTGTAAATTGTTACATCAGTCTTGCTTTTATTATTGTTACTCTTTTTAAGTAGCAATTGATATTTGTGTTCATTGTTGCTTTTAATAGTATTTATTGTTACCGAGTAACTAATATGCAGATGGGTCGCACATCATTCGAAGATATATTACATGGCAGAGGCAGAGGTTCTACAAACCAAGGAGAGCGACTGATACAAAATAGCAGTTTCTCATCAGCTCCTTCATCAGTAAATATGCCGATCTTAGGGGGTTCTACATTAGCATCTCCTATAGCACATCCTACTACATCATCTCCTCCAGTTAGTTCAGCCCTACATGTACAATCTGAGGCATCGGTGGCAGAGTCGACCAATGGTAGACGACGACTCAATCTCGATCCTGGGAGGTAATATTACTATTATAATTTCTTAAAATCTTTCCATTCATCATTTAGTCTAATGTTTGAAGTATGGTTTATTTGTGTTTTATACATAGTGGGAGTTTTCTTCAGTCTCATGCGGCTTCTGCAGCTATCACCCGCAGTTTTTTGCTCCGTTTGAGTGACAAAGGACATGCATGGAAGACTGTGCCTGATGACGTGAAGGACTTCTATTGGCTTGAGTTTCAGGTTAAATCCCAAAAATCCTTTCAGTTTTTTGGGCCACTGCTCATTGGTATCATGAATTCGAATTTTGGATTTTATTTCAATTGGCTGACTCCTCATTGACTTGAAATTTAAGTGATAAATTGCTTGAAAATTAAGTAACTAACAGAGTGCTTGTTCGCCCTATTTATGAAGTATCTGAGCAACTTGTTTCAGTTAAACTGGTTCAATGCTCAAAATCTAAGAAGGATTATCTATGTACATTTAGAGTGCTTATCCGTGACTTAGATAATCCCATACAAAATTTTGAGACTTGGAAATGATTTTCAATTCTATGATTAATTGTGACATGTGTATTATAATTGAATTTGTCAACTTGCATCTCTTTTCAGATTGTTGCTGCATATGCCTTTAATCAATCAACTGAGAATACAATCCTGAATATGTTCAGTTGGACTAGCCAGGATCTTTTACAATTAACTTTGGATGTGAATGATGCCTGCAGGCCAGATGTTTCAAAGGATAAAAAGACCGTTGAGTCTCATCTGTTGGATGAGACCTGGCACGCTATAAGTGTGGAATGGGATTATAAGCAGTTGGCAACATACTGTTGGATTATAAGAAATGATCAGCATTTCTGAGGAAGTGGGTTGTGCCAGTTGGAAAACTTAAACCTATTGCTTCTTCAAGCTATTACCATGCATTGAAGTGTTACATATTAAATACTGTTTGAACACAATTGCTTAGTATATTATGTTTGTCTCTGTGCATGAACTCCATGTTGCACGTCAATGCATCTTTGTTTTAAAATATGGTACATGTGGCTACATTAGTGCCTGCATTTACATATGTGGTCCTTTGACCATATTGCATTGCCAACATTTGATTACCATATACAGTCATATGACATGGGTTGAGAAAGGAGTTTAATTTTGAACTATTGAGCAGCTTATGCTGTGCACCTAGTACTGTTGCTGGATATGTGCCCTACTTAGCATTTTGAGACCACATAATCACCATATTTTTAATGTGGACCCATGCGGATGAAGCAATTTTAAGTTGATAATTATGTTTGATGTGGTTATGTAGTGGGCCTTGCAGAGGTATTAATTATGTTACTATTGTTATTAGATGTTAAGTACCTGTTAGTAATCACTAATTCTTAGTTATGACTATTGTTATTAGATCTAACAAACATCTGCTGCATTCCATTTTTGTCCTCTGCTGGCCACCATGCTGATAACTACATTATGACTTTATTGTATGAAACATACATACAACACATTGTTTCTTGCACCATTGACCTTTCCTTTGATATACTTCTACTTATACAGAAGAACAAAGGGAAGAAAGCTTGCTTAAATTTAAGAGACGAGTTGTCAGAAAGCCCTTTAATATCATGGCACCTAGTCTTATATATTGTTTTTTATTTATTTTGTTTCAGAAAGAATTTACTTGGGATCCAGAGCTTGAGAGTGTAATCAAGCGCAGATGGTTACAACAGGCTGCTACACATTATAGTGACACTTTGAGCAAGTGGAGAGCATCTGGCAGTAAACCATCACGAGTTCCAGAACATGTTTGGGATAGTTGGCAGAAAGAATGGTCCACTGTTGAGTTCAAGCAGCGATCCACTATTGCCTCAAAGAACAAACTTAGTGAGACGGGCGGCTCAGGTTCAGGTCCCTCACGACATACAGGGGGTTCTATATCCATGGTGGAGCGTAGCGTACGAATGGTATATTGATCATGATAAATTTATTTGAATTTGTTATTTATTAATATATTAAGGTTATAAAATGTATGTTAATGTCTTTGTTTTTATTTACATGTGTATTATATGCTTGTAATATTGTAGTTAATATATTTTCTTTATTTTTTTTCTATGATCAGGCAAAAGAGTTAGGACGTGAACCAAATCCTATAGAACTTTTTGAGGCTACACACACTAGAAAAACTGCATCAGGAATTGAGTATGTGGATCAGCGGTCTAAGGCTGTAGTAAGTATTTACCAAACTTAATAATTCTTCATATTTAAAAATTTATTTTTTTGCTTTTTCGATTAATCTCATGTAATTTATATTTTTTCATGCTTAAATTTGTATTGTAGGATCGAGTGCAGGCCCTTAGAGAGACTGCATCTCAGCCAGTGGAGGGATCCAATGAGCCATGTGAGCCAAATTTGAGGCAGATATTTTTAAAAGCAGCTGGTGGCCAGAAAAAATAGCATGTATACGGGATAGGCACCAAGGCATCACATTTCTATGCTGGTACCTCCTCCTTTCATTCCACTGGCACATCACGGGATATTACTGTAGAGCAGTTATGTGCTACTATTAAACAAGAAATGCAGGAGGAGGTTCAGATTATGCTGGAGACACAAAGGCAGCAGATGCGAGAAGAATTTTGACTCGAGATGCGACAGCTGATAGCAGAGCTTACTCGTTCTGACCATATTTCAGCTCCAGCTCCACCGAGAGATTCACCTCATTCTGATAGCATGTAGAACCATATTTTGATTACTGAATTTTATTGGATATTAATCATGTTTTAAAGTTTATTGTTAAAAAATTGTTTGTAAGATATTTTAATATATATTTCATGACTTCTTTTTGGTATTATATTTGTATTTCAATAAATTAAATTTTAAATTTACAAAAATAAAATAAAATAAAAATAATAAATTATTAAAAAATATTAACGATAATTAGCGATGGATAACAAATCGTCGCTAATCCATCGCTAATTAGCTACGGATGACAAATCCGTCGCTACTTAGTGACGGAATTATATCCCTCGGATGACAAATCCGTTGCTACTTAGTACGGAATTATATCCCTTGCTAATTAGCAATGGATGACAAATCCGTCGCTATTTCGTGCTAATTAGCGATGGCTTTTTATCCCTCGCTAATTAGCAACGGATGACAAATCCATCGCTAATCAGTTGCTAATTAGCAACGGAATTATATCCCTCGCTAATTAGCAATGGAAATTATTTCGTCGCTAATTTTAGCGACGGATTTCAATTCCGTCGCTAAATGTTTGCGAGGAGCATTTCTGAGACGGATTTTATCCGTCGCAATTCCGTCGCTATATAAGATTAGCGACGAAATTCATACTTTTAGCTACGGAAAAATCCGTCGCTAAATTTATTTTTTCTTGTAGTGATGTGTGATATCTTGATAGTAGGTGCAGCAACAACATGACTGCTGATAAATCTATTTTTTGAACATTGATAGTTCTTCAACAAATGAAGATGAAAAATAATATACTAGTCCAAGCAAGAGGCAAAGGCATAATTACAATTAATAAAAAGAAAGGAAGGAAGTTCATCCATAATATTTTACTTGTTCCAGACTTAAAGAAAAATCTTTTGAGTGTTCGACAATTGATTGAGCATGGGCACATGGTGTACTTTGAAGATAATGTTTACAAGATATATGAAAAAGCAACATATGACAAATATTAACATGGAAAAAAATGAAAGTTTTTCTCTTATTTTGCACTATGCAAAGGATGTTGAATGAAAGATGAAAGTGAATGATGAGTCATGGCTATGGCACAAAAGGTTTGGGCACTTGAACATTCAAAGCTTGAGAAGTTTACATCAAAAGAATATGATGTATGGCCTACCAGCAATACATGATAAGGAAGAACCCTGTGAAGGATGTGCACTTGAAAAACAACATAGAGGGCATTTCCAAAAGAGCATGTATGGAGAGCCAAAGCACCATTGGAGCTTATTCATACTGATATATATGGAACCATGAAAACTTCTTCTCATGATGGTAACATCTACTTCATTATTTTTATTGATGACTATTCAAGAATGACATGTGTATACTTTGTGAGACATAAATCAGAGGCATTTATTATCTTTAAGAAGTTCAAAAATCTTGTGAAAAGATAAAGTAAGCATTATATCAAAGCACTGAGAAGTGATAGAGGTGGTGAATACAATTCAAATAAATTTAAGAAGTTTTATAAAGATGTTGGTGTACAAAGATAATTGACTGTTGGTTATGCACCAGAGCAAAATGGAGTTGTAAAAAGAAAGAATCATACTATTGTTGAGAAGTAGTAAATACAATAGTGTACTTGATGAAAAGATGCCCAATAAAAGCTCTTCAAAATATGACATCATTTGAAGCCTGGTTTGGAAGAAAACCTTTAGTGAAGCATTTTAAAATCTTTGGATGTGTGTGCTATGCATATATTCCAAAGGAAATGAGATACAAACTTAATGAAGTAAGTAAAAAATATATCTTATTGGATACAGTTCTAAATAATCAAAAGGTTACAGACTTTTCTGTTTGAAGCAAAATAAAATGATCATAAGAAGAAATGTTATTTTTAATAAGAAAGTTGTTTGGGATTGAAAGAAAAAGAAAGTTGAAGAAACTATTATTTCTCTTGATGAAGAAACTACTATTTCTCTTGATAAAGAAATTCATAATGCTTTAAATGAAAAAATGATGTTGAAAGTTTATCATAAATTTCTTCAAGTGTAAGTTCATCTCCAACCTCAAGTTCAAGTTCATCTTCAAGTTCTACTCCAATAAGAATGAAAAGACTAAGTAACATGTATATGCCTCTTGTAATTTCTGCATGATTAAGCCTAAAACTTATGAAAATGCTATGCATGAAGAAGTGTAGAATAAGGCAATGGAAGAAGAAATTAATATGATTGAGAAGAATAAAACTTAAAAATTAATGAAAAAATCAAGTGATAAAGAAGTCATTGGCTTGAAGTGGATCAACAAGACAAAACATAATCCAAATGGAACCATTCAAAGATACAAAGCAAGATTGGTAATAAAAGGATACTCTCAACTATCCGGTATTGATTATCAAGAAACTTTTACACCGGTTACTCGATATGAAACAATTAGAACTCTTATTTCTATAGTAACACATAAAAGTTGAAAACTACACCAACAAGATGTAAAGTCAGCATTCTTGAATAGAGTATTGGAAGAAGAAATTTATGTTGAACAAC
>UESW01002210.1:147623-202289 GCA_900491605.1 Calamus simplicifolius | reverse complement strand
ATAACATTTCTTTTCGAAAGTTTGAATATTGAGCTTAAAGTCACTTTCAAAATTGATTAAAGTTAAACTTGAGCATTCTCATTGATTGTTCAAAATAAATTTGTTGCTCATTTACATAAACTCATTACATCCTTTAATAAACTCAATGGTTTTTAGTAATCATCAAAATCAAAAGGATTGGATCATATAATTTTTCTATAATCTTCCAACACAACCCTCGCCATCCTCCTCTTCGGCCACTCAAGAAGATTCCCCTCCTTCACCCTCTTCACCCAAAGTTGATCAACTAGCCGGTAAGACTATTACAACTGGAAGAAAGGTCAATTTTGATTTCTTTGAGTCGGAAGGCTTCACAATAGGAAGATGTTTGAAAGAAATGGGGTGGGAAAAGATTTGTTCATTAGATATCCCCACTTATCCAGCCTTAGTGAGAGAGTTTTACAATGGTTTAAGTAGAGGAGAAGGCGGTTTAATCAGTAGTAAGAGGAACAAGAGTTACAATAACCGCTGAAATACTTGGAAATTTGTTGGAAATGCCCACAATCGGTATTATGGAATATCAACATGATGATAGAAGTGGAGCATTGACAAGAATGTTAGGGAGGGATGTAACCGAGTTTGAGGAAATCTTGCAAATCAATTAAATCTGGAACTCAGGTTACTACACAACATATGTGGAAGAATTTTATTTCCAAAATTGGTAGATTTGAGTACGTCTCGGAGCGAGACATTCTTTTGATGGATTGTATAATTACTGGAAGGCCAGTCAACTTAGCTGGCATGATGATTGGATATATGGCAGAGGCTGCTACAAAGAAAAGATCTACACTGCCATATGGTATGGTTTTGACATTAATCTTTAGAAGCCAAGGTGTGCTTATTATGGAGAATGAACCCCTAAGAAATTAAGGCACACTGACTATTATAGTATTCTACTATTCATCGGATGGGCTTCAAGAAGTTAAATGGTATATGGATGAAAGGAGGAAGAGAGAAAGAGCTGAAAGAGATAGAGCTGAAGAGGCCAGAGTAGAAGATATCCCTGGACCATCCACTGCGGGACCATCAGTCCCTGATCCATTATTGCGGGACCATCTACAGCTGGACCTTCAGAGGCCGGACCTAGCACAGTTCCCTCTCCTCCACATCAGTCTATTACTGCTTCTGGGAGATTCTCTGATGAACAGATTGGTCAGTTGAGAGCTTGCTTGCTGAATATGATAGTCAGAGATCTCATGAGATTAATCAATTAAAAGAAGACTTTAATCAGCTGAAAGAAGAACTTAACTCGAGACTGGACATGATCTCCTTTTCCATAAGCAATTCTGTTGAATCCTTTGGTGCTGAACTTCACAAAATCTTTGAAAGGATGGAAGGCATTGCTGATGGCTCGGGATCTTATGTTCATGCAACTGTCAACTGAAGAAGGACATTGACCTTGCAGTCTCACAGATTGAAGCTTGTCTTGAAAATTTTAAGAAATCTCAAAAAGATGATGTAATGGAAATCATAGGTCACTTGAAGAAAATTGTATTCAAACATATCTGACCTTGATTTTGATTTTGATAGTTTGTATTTAGGAATTTTTGAGTATCTAATGTATTTCATTTTGGAATGTACATGAATCAACTTATGTAATGTTTCTTACTTATGAAATGCAATTTCACATTTTCAAATATTGACTGCTTGAATCCCTATGTCTTATTGAACTTTCTTTATCTAATACTCTCCTTATTGCTGATAACAAAAAAGGGGGAGAGATGGTTGAATATGCAAAGAAAGAAAGACTTGAAATTTTAATGAGAGATGGTTGAATATGCAAAAGAAAGAAAGAAAGGGGAGAAATGATTGTTTATGCAAAAAGAAAGAAACTTGAACTTTCAGTTAAAATTTGATTTATATATAGGGGGAGCTATTCAATGCAGGGGGAGCTTAACAACAAGCTCAATTGCAATTTTCTGTACATTTAGTTTAAATGTTCATAATTGATGGCTTATATAGAACTCATGCACAATTTTAAAAGTTTACTTTGAATATTGGCATCAAATCCTTCATTAAAAATGTTTTAAGCTTTAAAATGACTATAATCTTTAGTTCGAATGAATTTTTGAATGCATATACTCAAAGTTTTTGTTATCATCAAAAAGGGGGAGATTGTTGACCCAATTGATGATTTTGATGATTAACAAAACTATTTGAGTATAACTATTGGAGGCTCTAATGATTTTGATTAAGTGTTTCAGATTATAAGTCTATTGAATGATCAAAATCAGGAGTTACATCGTGTTCTGGATCGAATCTAATGTCTAGGTAAGATTGCAGACATTAGAGTCGACTCCGAGAATCACAGAGCCGACTCCGGATCTGGCACGAAGTTAGAGTCGACTCCGAGACTGTTAGAGTCGACTCTCACAGAAGAAACAGAACGTGATTTTTCTGGCCCCGACCTAGAGTCGACTCCGGGTAAGTTAGAGTCGACTCCAGAAAAGTTTCTTGTCGACCCCAGAAAAGTCAGAGACGACTCCAGAAATAACATTAAAGTGTTTCGAGTTAGAGCCGACTCCAGAAAAGTTAGAGTCGACTCCAACCCACCTGGAACGAAAAATCAAATTGCCAGATCAGCTCTAACGGTAATATTTCTATTTTACTTTATTTCTAACGGATATATTTTGTTACAAGGTACACTCCAACGGATAGTTTTCTTCCAAAAATGGCTTGAAAGAAATCTATAAAAAGGGAAGACTATCATTCAAAAACAAGAAAGAAGAGAAAAACGGAAAAACAAAGAGGAAATTCGGAAATAGAGAAATCCCATTTCAAAAATCCGAAAAAGAGAGAGCCTGAATCTCAAGAGGAAAACCTTCTAGCTCAAATCCACTCCACTCCAAAAAGCTCAAGAGGAATCCAAGGCATTCAAATCAAAGTTTTGGTGGATTTCCCAACTTGGAGAAAGAGGATTCGTTTCTTGCTTTTCAACCTTCTCAACTGCTTCAACTGTGAAGAATCGGAGCTGAGGCTTGATTCAACCCAGCAAGGAGAAGAAGAAAAGAAGAAAAGCTCAAAAGCCAACCATCTATAAATCAGGCTTTTCTAAACCTTGTTATTCTTATATTTGATTATCTGCTCATTAAGGAGCTTTGTAATTGAAAAACATTATTTCATTTGTTTGTATCTAGTTCAATCTGGGGGATTGAACTAGTGGAGGTAGTCTTACCTCGGTTCAAGCTTGGTTAAGCTTGTGTTAGGGTTTTTGTGCTGGTGAGCCCTTGAAAACCAGCTGGGTTCGTTGTGCGCCTGGGAAAACAACAAGTTTGAGTTGTGAGCTTGTAAAATAACTCGGCTGTAATCAAGGAAGATTATAGTGTGGACCCAAGTGAATCTTGGGAGTGGACGTAGGTGTTGGATACACCGAACCACTATAAACTCTTTGTGTTTGCCGTGCTTACATTGACTCTATCTCTATCACTATCTTATTCACTGCACTTTGTATTTACATTGCTATTGCCTTCATTCTTCTTAAGCAAACTTTTTAAAAGGCTAATTTTTAAAGAACCCAATTCACCCCCCCCCCCCTCTTGGGTTGTCATCTGGGCCAACAATGGTCAGGTGGGCTGGCCAAAGTCGGGCTTGACCAATTCCTTGGTTAGAAGCTTGAACATGTCATGTTAATGGTTGGACCTAACCATGACACCCAATAGGAGGCCCAAAGGCCGACTGACGTGTAACTGGGGCAAAATAAATTACTAGAAATTGTTTGGGGAAACAATTGGTTATGAACCTACCTTTAGATACATGTGGGTGGGACGGCCAAAGTGGGCTCATATGTAGTCTACTGGGTTCTAGTACCCACTAAGAAATTAGGAGTAATTTTCTAGGTTGGAGGTAGGGGCTACCAACCTGAATAAAATAGTGGGAGAACTTTAGACCATATGTCAAGTCTATAGGTTTAAATAAATCATGTACACTAATAAGTTTTTGATTTTCCTTTTAGAAATGTCTACAAATCTGTCGCTCCGGTCACTGTTGGACAATGATAAATTGACAGGTCCAAACTTCGATAGCTGGTATCGAAGGCTTAGGATAGTCCTAGAGCATGAAAGGATCCTTTTATGTGATAATGGATCCTGCACCTGAGCAGCCAGCCCCAAATGTGCCTGGTGTGGCCAGGGACACTTATCTGAAGTGGACCAATGACCGCACAACAGTGCGCTGCATAATGCTGGCTTCTATGAATGATGAGTTCAGTAGGAAATTTGAGGAGGCCCAACCTGAATAAATACTCCAAATGTTGAAGGAATCTTTTGGGACGCCAGACGACATTGAAAGGTACATAATGTCTAGTGCCATCTTCAACGCACGTATGCGTGATGGGACTTCTGTCACCGATCATGTACTGTACATGATCGAGACGATAGAACATCTGGGCAAACTTGGATTTTCTTTGCATGAGCAACTTGGGAAGGATGCCATACTGAACTCACTACCTAGCTCCTACCTGGACTTTCTCAGTCATTATAGAATGATGAAGCCTGCAGTAAACTATCATGGATTGCTGGGTCTACTACAAACTTTTGAGAAAGACCACCAGCTTCAAAAGAAGATAGTAAACTTGGTGGGAGGTTCAGGGGCAGGACGTCATCACCCTAAGAATGGGATGAAAAGAAAAATAAAAGAAAAAAGGTGCAACATGCTGGGCCTAGTCAGACCAAGAAGAAGAAGGCTGACAAAAGTCAGGCTGAGCGCTTCTACTGCAAGAAGCTGGGTCACTGGAAGAGAACTGTCCCCAGTACATAGCAACCCTGGATCCTAACAGGCCTAAGAAGAAAAACCAGCAAGGAGTTGCTGGATAAGGTATTTATATGATAATACCTTGTAATTTTTCTATCTGTGATACTACTAATTTGGTATTAGATACGGAGTCCAATTCATATTTGCAATTCTTTGAGGGGCTTCGAATTGTAAATGATTCAAA
Organism: Calamus simplicifolius; assembly: GCA_900491605.1. Lineage (NCBI taxonomy): Eukaryota > Viridiplantae > Streptophyta > Magnoliopsida > Arecales > Arecaceae > Calamus > Calamus simplicifolius. Next base: position 197,317 of record UESW01002210.1, on the reverse strand, counting down.
GAAGGTGAAAGATTCCTAAATGTGGGTGATGGAAGACGAGTTCCAGTACTGGCGTTGGGAGTCATGGAGCTTTATTTTGAATTTAATAAAATATTGCTTAGTGAATGTCACTATTGTCCTGCATTTTTATTTAATGTCATTTCTGTAGGCCAGTTGGCTATTGAAGGATATAATTTTTCAATAAAGAAAGATATTTTAAATATCATTATGAATACTGTACCAGTGATGTGTGGACAATTGAGCAATGGAATTTACCTTCTATCACAGCCTGTTAGTGTATTATGCACTCCAAACAAACGCCCCAAAATAGATGATGTCGATGACTCATACCTTTGGCACTGTAGGCTAAGTCATATAAACAAGAACATGATAAGCAGGTTAGTCAGAGAGGGCATCCTCAATGACATTGATTGTGAATCAATTAAAACTTGTGAATCCTGTCTTCTTGGGAAAATGACCAAGTCACCTTTTACAGGAAAAGGTGAAAGAGCCAAAGAGACTCTAGGCCTCATACATACGGATGTTTGTGGACCTATGAATACTGCCTCTATGAGAGGGTTTAGCTATTTCATTACATTTATAGATGACCACTCCAAGTTTGGTTATGTCTTCCTAATGAGACACAAATCTAAATCGTTTGAAATGTTCAAACGATATCGTAGTGAGGTAGAAAAACAAATTGGAAAGAATATTAAAATCCTTCGGTCAGATCGAGGAGGTGAATATCTTTCTAATGAGTTTTTGACATATCTAAAGGAGAATGGGATTCTCTCTCAATGGGCACCTCCAGAGACACCCCAGTTAAATGGTGTGTCAGAAAGGAGGAATCGAACCCTATTAGATATGGTTCGGTCCATGATGGGCTTTGCTAGTTTGCCTATCTCCTTTTGGGACTATGCACTTGAGTCAGCCTGTTACATTCTTAACAGGGTCCCTAGTAAATATGTTGCTAAAACTCCATATGAGATATGGACGGGGCGTAAGCCGGTGCTCACACACCTTAGGGTTTGGGGGTGTCCAGCTTATGTCAAGAGATTGTTGACAGACAAGCTAGGACCAAGGTCTGACAAATGCCTCTTTGTTGGATATCCTAAGGAGTCTAAAGGATACTACTTCTACCAAACTAAAGAGCAAAAGTTGTTCGTCAGTATGAGAGCCACCTTTTTAGAAAATGAGTATCTTACTGGAAGTGCTAAGGCTAATGTTGAACTTAATGAAGTTTGACAAGGAGAAGTACCTTTACACTCAGAAACCGCTATGGAACTGGCTTTGAATGGTTCAAACCCGATGCCCGCTGAGGTACCATTAAGGAGATCTGGTAGAGTACCATGTCAGCTGGACAGATACTTCGGTTTCTTGGTCCATGACGGGTATCCCATCGAACTCGATGAGAATGATGAAGACCCAATCACCTATATGGATGCGCTGCAGAGATCTGACTCTGAGAAATGGCTACATGCCATGAAGTCCGAAATGGAATCCATGGAAATCAATAGTGTATGGACACTAGTTGATCCACCTGAAGGGGTAAAACCCATAGGGTGTAAATGGATTTTTAAGAGGAAACGGGGTGCAGATGGGAAGGTGGAGACCTATAAAGCCCGTCTGGTTGCTAAGGGGTATAGTCAGCATTATGGTATTGACTATGACGAGATTTTTTCCCCTGTAGCAATGCTCAAGTCAATTCGGATTATGCTTGCTCTAGCTGCACATTTTGACTATGAGATCTGGCAAATGGATGTCCGAACGGCTTTTCTAAATGGAGAGCTCGAAGAGGAGGTGTATATGATACAACCTGAAGGGTTCACATTCACAGACGAGTCAAAAGTATGCAGGCTTCATAAGTCCATCTATGGACTCAAGCAAGCTTCTCAGAGTTGGAATAAACATTTTGATAAATGTATCAAGACTTATGGCTTCATTAAGAATAGAGAAGAACCTTGTGTGTATAAGTGGGCAAATGGTTCCATAGTTGTATTTCTTGTACTGTATGTGGATGACATTCTCTTGATTGGGAATGACATCCCTGCACTACAGGGAATAAAGGTTTGGTTGCTATCTCAGTTCTCTATGAAAGACCTGGGAGAAGCTTCTTACATCCTAGGGATGAAGATCTATAGAGATAGATCTAAGAAGATGCTGGGATTGTCCCAGTCAAAGTACATTGAGACTGTGCTGAAGAGATTCAGCATGGATAATTCAAAAAGGGGCTATCTTCCGATAGGCCATGAATTACTCTCTCCAAGAAGGATTGTGCGACAACTCCTGAGGAGAGAGAGTACATGAGTAGAATTTTATATGCCTCAGCAGTGGGTTCTATCATGTATGCTATGACATGTACAAGACCAGACGTAGCACACTCACTAGGGATAGTGAGTAGGTACCAGTCTAACCCATGTGAAGAACATTGGAAGGTGGTAAAAACCATCCTTAAGTATTTGAGAAATACTAAGGACCAATGGCTCATTTATGGAGAACCTAACTTAAAACTAGTGGGGTACACTGACTCCAGTTTTCAGTCAGATAGAGATGACAGCAAAAGCATATCCGGATTTATCTTTACCCTCAATGGATGAGCGATCTGCTGGAAAAGTTCCAAGCAGAACACAGTGGCAGATTCAATATGCGAGGCCGAATATATTGCAGCATCAGATGCAGCAAAGGAAGCTATATGGCTATGAAAGTTCTTGGGCAAGCTGGGAGTGGTACATGCCTTGGAGAGTCCCGTCCTAGTATACTGTGACAGCACGGGAGCATTTGCCCAAGCCAAGGAGCCAAAGTCGCATCACCGAACCAAGCATGTGTTGTGCTGCTATCACCTTGTACGAGAGATCGTGGAACGAGGTGACATATACCTTCAGAAGATCGACGGAAAGGAAAACCTAGCTGACCCAATGACTAAAGCACTCTGAATCAAGGAGTTCAATGAACAAAAGTGGAAGATGGGTATTAGATACTATTCCGATTGGCTATAGTTCAAGTGGTAGTTGTTAGGAAATGTGTCCTACAGCCAATCGTCTAGCTTGTAGACGGTTATGAGTTGATGTATATGAACATGATTTATTCAATAAATAAAAGTAAATTTTGGCCATACAGCATATAGTTTACATCTTCCAGTAGAATTCCAATATGTTGTAGTCCTTAGAGTTACATGTATTTGACAATGGAGGAATTGTTGAGTAACTCTTAAATAAGTTTGCGGCCAAATGATACATCGTTACCGAGGACGATGATGTAATCAAGTGTAGGTCGTTGTATGTCATATGGGTTGGTTTGTTCTCTTAAACCAAGGAGTGTATAACACTGGTATGACATGCGGGTGAGTGTAGGAGTACATTCACTGAACAGTGACTCATCTCTGTTGAGTGTTCAACTACCTGGAGCAACTCACAGAAAGGTAATGGGTATAAGTGTCCCTTTGACATGAGACTATCATGTTGACTTGATAAGCAACTCACTGTACTTAGGCACTGGACCACCCAGATTTCTAATCCGATGATGGAAGGTTGCTGGGTGCAGTCAAGTACTTATTGGGTCAATGATGAGTCAAGATGGGATTGTCCACTCTAAGTGTTAGAGAGAGTGCTCGAACTATGTTTCAATTTAGCAAAACCTTGGCCAAGGTAATCTTTGCGAGGTGTCATAAGATTCATTGCATTGAAACATACTTGGGTGATTTACTCGAGTTGGCAGTTAACTCTGTATTCGCCCAGAGTACTAGGACAAAGGGATGAATTATGCGGAAACCATAGCCTGGGTTCCAGAATGTTGCCTTGTGCAAATTCGATCTATCTGGACGTCGGGAACCATGGCTAGATGGTCACATCAATTAGTATAGGAAGTGTTCCTGTGCTACCGGCTTAAGTTTGAACCTATGGAGTCACGCACATAGTCGGATGACTTGTACGCAGGCGTGATCACTGATTTGAGTGGGACTCAATCAGATGGGTCATACGGGGTTCGTTCTGGCTATGTCTAGCTAGCTCTAGACATTAGTGGCAGCACCTACATCGAGGGTGATTTGAGTTAGTTAGTAACTCAAATAGAATTTTGGGACATGATATGAATCTGGAATAAAGTTAATTTGAACCATGGACCAATGGTTGGTCTGATAACAGAGTGGTTTGGATCCGGGTTCGAAGTGGTTCGATCCGGATATCCAATAGAGCCTTTGAAAGCTTATTTATGAATTTTGAATTTATAAATCACTTCGGATTGGAGCTCGGCAAGGCGCAATATGAAGTATGGTTCAAGAGCTATGAGTAGCTTCTTTCGGATTTGAAGTTGGACTTCAAATGGAATTGATTGGTTCAATTCTGTTAACAAAAGGAAATTTTAATTGATAATATCTTTCATTCGTCATCATCCACTTGTTATAACAGCTTAGGAACGGAGTTATTGATTATATTACGGGAGGATGCTCAAAGGTCCTGTCACTTTACGTTTCCTCTTAGGCTCGCCGTTTGAGGGATGCATTGATGAGGTGACTGCGGACTTAATGCCATGATGGGATTCATGTAATGGCATTTTAAAGAGCTCTTTCATTTTTTTTTTTTTTTGTTTGATTGCAGAATTTTTTATCAGATATAAAAGGTTACGATGTGAATAAAAAAGGGTGAACAGGTAAGAAGAAAAAAAAAATGGCTGAACAGGTAAGAAGAAAAAAAAAATGACAGAGACTTTTCTATGAAAGCTGATCTTCTGCAATCACAGAAAGTCTGCAAGAAGTCCAATGGGAGATTGTCTCTTCTTGGGAGAAAGTTCTCCTTCCATTGTTCAAGAATTTCACCTCCTGTCTGCATTCATCAGGCGTGCGTGTGATATAGAGGAGCGGCGCGTGCGGCTCTTGCCAGGCACGAAGGAGAACTTCTCTCTGCAGATCGGATCTGCTACCTTCGTTATCAACAGCTTCCGCAGTGAGAGGTACTGTTTTAAACTTATTTAAATAATCTTAAATTTCAGATCTGTTAATTTGCTTTAATTAATATTCAATGTGAATATTAAAATCGATTTGCATGCTTTCCACCTTGAGATTCTGTGCATAGGAAAAAACTGTTTTTTCCCTTCACTTAAAGGCTTAAGAAGAAGTATATGAATATGCAGACATGAGTGGAAGAGGCCGAATACCAAGATGGTATCTTGTTTTTTGTATTTGCCATGCAGACTTAATACCAAGATGGTGTGAGGAAAAGAGGCCCATCAAAAAGCTTGAGAAGGTATATAAATATGCAGATGTGTTTCTTGGAAATTTTTCGATTTCCTTGAAATAGATGAAAGGTTTGGCCCTGTCACGCCCCGACCCAAAATTTGAGCCAGGGTGACAACCCGCCGCATGCCGGACAAGCAAGGTCTCAAATTTGACACATAAATCAATATAAGGCAAAAAATAAATATTCAATTCAAATCCATAATTTATTACAAACCATAATTATAAGTCTTGGGCTACAAGCCCTACACACAGCAATACACTTGTTACATCATTAGTGGATCTTATTTTATTTAATAGAAGCTCCATCAATCCCAAATATCCTTCTTCACTCCTGAGGCTCTGAAAAACATTGTGAGAATTATATGAGCTCACACTCAATAAGTAAGCCTATTATAATGCCAAATCATCAATCTTATCAAGATATTTCAAATCACCTTTTTATAAAAACTTCCAATTTCAAATACATTTATCATGCTATAATCACATGCATATCATCAACCCAAAATCATTTGGAAGCTTAATTATACAATAAATACTAGAATATGCAATGTAAACAAACCATTGTTTATATATTCATTGTTTCATATGTGTCCCATGGCCCTACAACACTCAACTAGTGTATCACTCTTAAATATCCCCTAAGAGGAAGGGTCCTGGTACCAGCATTATGCCATATCATAATCAATCAGAACACATCCTACAGATGTGTCCTCCACATATCTTCCCCTGTGGAGGTGGGTCACGTATCACTTGCATTTCACATCATATGAGAACCGCGCGACACATACAAGTAAATTTCAATGTCATCATCATAATTGCATATTATCATCTCGATAGTACCAATATAATTTTGCAAGATCAACATAATTACATTTTTGCATATACACATATAAGCCATATCTTGCAAAATATTACCCGCTATAATAGTCATAACAAATGCTTATTTGTAAATTCGTGGTACTTTATTAATTCAATATAAATGAAACTTCATTTTTCATATTTCATAAACATGCATCTATCTATAAATTCATGATTTATGAATTAAATAATTTATAAAATTATAATACTTGGCTTACTTACCTCAGTACGCAAATCCCAAATGATAAACCAGCTATTTGGACACCTGGGTACCTACAGCATCATTTACATAATTAAGTTTCCAAAATCTGAATAATAAAGTGACTCTAAACTCTACCCAGACTAATCCACGGGCCCAACTTTGGGCTCGAATATCTCTCAACATATTTGCCCAAATGGGAAAGTAAAATTACCCCAAGAAACTAGAATCAACCTGATTCGGGCCATAATTTTATTTTACATTTTCGGCCCATTACAGGGCCCAAAATGCTGCTCAAAATTGGCTCATGAGCCGGCCCAACAGGCCCAAAGATCACGCAGCCCAGTTGGCCCACACGATCTCTTTCTTCCCAGCAGCTCCCCTGTTTCACCCGAAACAGGGGAGAAAACGTGGCGGCCATCGCCAAAATAATTGCCAGGTACTTCCCAATCCAAACACCATGCAGCGATAAAGCTTGGACAAATCTTGGTGGGTCACTGAATTTAATTTATGAATTCTTAGCTTTCCAATTACTTGCAGGCTTAAAGATGGCCTGCCACAAATTTTCTAGTCATCCACAAACCTATTCTTTCACCCAAGATCTTTGTAAAACCTTTATCTCTTGCCTTTGCGAGTTTGGATAAAGTCTCTTATCCCCTTAGATCAGGTTTCAATGTAGGAGGAATTCTCAATCGACATCCACTTCTCGAAGCTAATCCAAACAATAAACCTCAATGCAGTGCCGCTCACCCTCTCCAGCAATCTAGATCCCAGTCTCCAAATCTTTAATTTCCTATGGATCTCATCTCAGATCTCCACCAATCAACTCTCCCCTCTCATCTTACATCTTGGAAGAGGGAGAAAGCGTACCTATTGCAGACGTGGCGAAGACGATGAGAAGGAAGTATCTGTGCCTTCTCTTAAAGCCATGCACTTCGCGATTCCTCGGTCAGGGATACGAAATCCAATTGTTACGGGAGATTTGAAATTCAAACACCTCGCGCAACTGCGGGAGTCCCTGGCGTCATTCATCCGATCTCGCGATTAACTCTCGCGAGCAGGTAATGTAATCCCGGGGATTACATTCTCCCCTCCTTATAAAAATTTCGGCCTCGAAATTGATACACTTCATTAGAGAAAATTAGAATTCCAAATTTTGTCACACAATCAACTAGTTTTTATTCAAAGTCAACAGTCTACATCATTAACTATATTAAGATACAAATAGTTGTGGATACTTCTTTTTCATTTCCTCCTCAAGTTCCCAAGTAGCCTCCCTCTCAGAATGATTACTCCATTGCACCTTGACATAGGGAATGGTACGCCATCTCAGAACCTGATCTTTGCGGTCCACGATACGCACAGGATACTCCTCATATGATAAATCTTTCCTCAACTGTATAGGCTCATAGCTATTACATGGCTGGGGTCAGAAATATACTTCCTCAACATAGATACATGAAAAACATTGTGTACCCCAGATAGAATCGGAGGCAGTGCCAGGCTGTAAGCAACCTCTCCGACTCTGCTCAAGATCTCAAAAGGTCCAATATAACGTGGACTCAGCTTTCCTCTAATCCCAAATCTCATCACATCTTTGGTTGGTGATACCCTTAAGAAAACATGGTCCCCAACCTGAAATTCCAATTCCCTTCTTCTGACATCAGCATAGCTCTTCTGCCTGCTCTGAGCTGTACGAAGACGCTCCCTGATCAAATGCACCTTATCTACTGTCTGCTGAATCAGCTCAGGGCCTAGCAATTTCTTTCCCCCACATCATCCCAACATAGGAGATCTGCACCTCCTACCATACAAAGCTTCAAATGGAGCCATCTGGATACTGGCTTGGTAACTATTATTATATGCAAACTCCACCAAAGGTAAGTGATTATCCCAAGCTCCACCCAAGTCCATCACACAGGCTCGCAACATGTCTTCCAGAATCTGTATGGTCCTCTCTGATTATCCATCTGGGACACAAAACTTGTATCTCTATCTGATACAATAGATACAGGAACACCATGGAGTCTCACGATCTGCTCAATATACAAATTAGCCAATCTTTCACTAGAGACCCAACTCTGAAAGGTAGGAAATGAGCTGATTTTGTTAGTCTGTCCACAATAACCCAAACTGCATCATTACTCCTGGGAGTTTTGGGCAGACCAGTCACAAAGTCCATTGTAATCTTTTTCCATTTCCACTGTGGAATCATCAGAGACTGAAGAGGTCCCGCAGGCCTTTGATGCTCGGCCTTCACTCGCTGACACACCAAGCACTTGGCCACATACTGAGCAATCTCCCTCTTCATACCTTTCCACCAAAAATTTTCCTTTAAGTCTCTGTACATCTTAGTGCCACCTGGATGCACAGTATAGGGAGAGTAGTGAGCCTCCTTCAAAATTTCAGCCTTTAGCTCCTCAATGTTTGGCACACAAAGTCTTCCTTCAAATTTCAGGGATCCATCCTCCATTACATAAAATTCATTCTGAACTCCTGACTGCAGCTTCTTTAATCCTTTGTAGATCTGGATCTTCTATCTGGGAGGACTTGATTCTGTCAACTAGGTCGGCTGAAGTACAAGTGCTGCAACAAGCCATCAGACTGCTGTACTCTCATCCAACCTCCCACTCTCAAGGTCTCTCAATATGTGAGGCTGGGAAGTAATCATAGCAGCTAACTCAGAAGAGGATTTTCTGCTCAAAGCATCAGCCACTACATTGGCCTTCCCAGGATGATAATGTAGATTCAGGTCATAATCCTTCAGTAGTTCCAACCACCTCCTCTGCCTCAAATTCAGCTCCTTCTGTGTGAAGATGTATTTTAGACTCTTATGATCTGTATACACATCACACGACACTCCATATAGATAATGCCGCCAAATCTTTAGAGCAAAAACCACAGCAGCCAATTCCAGATCATGAGTAGGATAATTCTGCTCATAAGGTTTCAGTTGTCTGGAGGCATAGCTATCACCTTTCCATTCTGCATCAAAATGCATCCCAATCCTTTCGAGAGGCATCAGTATATATAGTAAAACCTTCAGATCCTATCGGAAGAACAAGAATGGGAGCTGACACAGGCGCTGCTTTAACTCCTGAAACTTTTCTCACACTCCACTGTCCAGTCAAACTTCACTCGCTTTTGGGTTAAGCGAGTTAGGGGTAGAGCAATGCGAGAGAAATCCTCCACAAATTTACGGTAATACCCGGCTAGCCCCAAGAAGCTTCTGACTTCTGCCACATTGGAAGGTCGGCTCCAGCTAATGATAGCTTCAATCTTTTTCGGTCCACAGATACGCCATCTTTAGAGATTATATGACCCAAGAAAGATACTTGATCCAACCAAAACTCACACTTCTGCAGCTTGGCATAAAGCTTCTTCTCTCGAAGAATCTGTAGCACGATCCTCAGGTGGTCCTCATGCTCCTTATGGCTCTTGGAATATATCAAAATATCATCAATGAAAACCACACAAACTGATCCAAATATGGTTTAAAAATTCTGTTCATCAAGTCCATGAATGCTGCTGGGGCATTAGTTAACCCAAACGGCATCACCAAGAACTCATAGTGGCCATATCTGGTTCTGAATGCTGTCTTAGGCACATCTCCCTCCTTGACTTTGAGTTGATGGTACCTGACCTGAGATCAATCTTTGAGAATATCGGGCTCCTTGGAGTTGATCAAACAAGTCGTCAATCCTCGGCAGAGGGTACTTATTTCGCACTGTTACCTTATTGATTTCCGGTAATCAATGCAGAGTCGAAGACTGCCATCCTTCTTCTTAACAAATAGAACTGGAGCACCCCAAGGAGAAGCACTGGGTCTGATAAATCCCGATCTAGGAGCTCCTGCAATTGATCCTTCAGTTCTTTTAGCTCAGCCGGGGCCATGCGGTAAGGGCCTTGGATATAGGTCCAGTTCCAGGAACTAGATCAATGGAGAACTCAACTTCCCGATCTGGGGGCAAATCAGTCAATTCATCAGGAAAGACATCAGGGAATTCTCGAGCTACAGGAATATCCTCCAACTTGGTCTCTTCCTTCTGAAGATCCTTGACAACAGCAAGAAATCCTTGACCACCATTCATCAAATACTTTCCAGCCTGCAGCGCTGATATGAACACTGAGGCTAGGTGTTTCTGACCACCAGTAAAACTGAATTCAGGCTGACTTAGAATTTTGAAGTTGACAATCTTCCTGAAGCAGTCTACTGAAGCATGATAGGAGGCCAACCAATCCATTCCAAGGATAACATCAAAGAACTTCAGTGGAAGGACAATTAGATCAGCATTCAACCTCCTATCCTCCAAGACAATTGGGCAGGATTTGCATACTGTGTCAACCTTCATAACATCTCATTTGGAAAAGCAATATGCAACTCTTGCTCCAAAGCAATATGCAACTCTTGCTCCAAAGGAATAGGTGTCAATGATGCATTCTTTTCAAGATAGATGTCAGATATGAAAGAATGTGTGGCACCCGGGTCAATTAAAGTTTGAGCATAAGCAGTACCTACTTTAATCATTCCTGGACATAAGTGTAATTTGTTTTAACATCAAAGATTGAACCTAACTTCTAATTAACTATCAATGCATTGCACTAGATAAGAATGTAATACTAGCTATAAAATTAAATGGTATACCTGTCACCACAGAATTAGAGGCGGCAGCTTCCTGCTGAGTGAGGTTGAAGACCCTTCCCTGGGTCCTCGTGGCTGCTGCTGGCTCATCCCTTGACTTGAAGAAGGTTGCTGATCCTTCCAAAGGGGACAGGTGGCCATCTTATGATCAGTTTTTCCACAGAGAAAGCAGGCACCAGTCAATCTGCGGCAAGGCCTTCCAGGGTGGAAGTTCCCACAATGAATGCAACAAGTCTCCCTATTCTATGGTTCTGCTGGGGCCTAATGTGCACCTTTCTTCTTGGCCTGAGCTGGGGGTTGGCAAAATAGGCCATTTCCTCTTCCTCCACTGCTTCCAATCTCTCTGAACAGCATTCATATCGCTCTCAATCACCAAGGCCTTATTCACCACAGCATTGTAAGTGAGAAGCTCAAATGCATTGACTGCTTGCCTCAGTCTGGGTCGCAGTCCCTCAGTGAATCTGGTGATCTTGGCCATTTCATTGGTCATAATATTTGGAGCAAAATGGGCCAAACTAGTGAATTCAGCTTCATACTATGCCATAGAAAGATTCCTTTGCTCTAATTTGATAAACTCTGATTCCATCTGTCTCTGTACACTCTGGAAAAGTATTTGTTAAAAAAAGCCTCCCAAAACTCTCCCCAAGAGATAACCTATCCACCCCGTCGCTGCTCCTCAACTAACCACCAATCATAAGCCTCCCCCTGGAGAAGATAGGTGGCAAATCTGATTCGCACCATCTCCTAGCTACCATGAGCCATAAAAGCCTTCTCCATATCTCGCATCCACCGCTCAGCATCAACAGGGTTGGTGGATCCAGAAAAAGGGGCAAGGGCTAACTTTTTAAAATCTGCAAAGCTGCGGTCAACCCCTATCTAGGATTGAGGTGGAGTAGGCTGGGTCACTGGTATGGCTTGAGTAGGTAAGGTTGGCTGAGTTTGTGGAGCAGGAGGGGCAGGCTGAGTCTGCGGAACAGTGAAAACAGGCTGAGTCTGCGGAACAGGAGGAGCAGACTGAGTGGACAAAGCCTGCAGGATCAGTCGTTGCATGTCCAGTATCGACTGCACCATACCCGAGAGAACCTGAAGCATCTCGGTCTGGAGTCGCTGGTGATCAGCCCCGACTGGATTGACAGGGGCAGCACCTTTGGTAGCTTCCTGACCTCTCGGTTGGTCAGCATTACCAACCTAGGAACCCTCATCATTTTGTTGGCTTCTAGTGCGACGAGCCATTCCTATCTCCTGATAAATTAGTTGTAATTAATATCATGGTAAACTTTAAATGTCAAGCTTTCAAAGCATGATATCTGAAATTCCTTTACATTTATAATTATCTCAATGTCATCCTAGTATTTTCCCTAAAGTGTCATCATGTATGTCCCTAATGTCATAACCTAGGCTCTGATACCACTAAAGCTGTCATGCTCCCGACCCAAAATTTGAGCCAGGGTGACAACCCGCCGCATGCCGGGCATGCAAGGCATCTCGAATTTTGACACATAAATCAATATAAGGCAAGAATGATAAATATTCAATTCAAATTCATAATTTATTACAAACCATAATTATAAGTCTTGGGTTACAAGCCCTACACACATGCAATACAGGGGTTACATCATTAGTGGATCTTATTTTATTTAATAGAAGCTCCATCAACCCCAAATATCCTTCTTCACTCCTGAGGCTCTGAAAAACATTGTGAGAATTATATGGCTCACACTCAATAAGTAAGCCTATTATAATGTCAAATCATCACATCTTATCAAGATATTTTCAAATTACCTTTTTATAAAAACTTTCAATTTCCAATACATTTATCATGCTATAATCACATGCATATCATCAACCCAAAATTATTTGGAAACTTAATTAAGCAATAAATACTAGAATATGCAATGTAAACAAACCATTGTTTATATATTCATTGTTTCTTATGTGTCCCACGGCCCTACAATACTCAACTAGTGTATCACTCTTAAATGTCCTCTAAGAGGAAGGGTCCTGGTACCAGCGTTATGCCATATTATAATCAATCAGAACACATCCTACAGATATGTGTCCTCCACATATCTTTCCCTATGGAGGTGGGTCACGTATCACTTGGCATTTCACATCATATGAGAACCGCAGCGACACATACAAGTAAATTTTAATGTCATCATCATAATTGCATATTATCATCTCGATAGTATCAACATAATTTTGCAAGATCAACATAATTATATTTTTGCATATACACATATAAGCCATATCTTGCAAAATATTACCTGCTACAATGTCATAACAAATGCTTATTTGGAAATTCGTTGTACTATTTATTAATTCAATATAAATGAAACTTCATTTTTCATATTTCATAAACATGCATCTATCTATAAATTCATGATTTATGAATTAAATAATTTATAAAATTATAATACTTGTCTTACTTACCTCAGTATGCAAATCCCAAATGGTAAACCAGCTATTTGGACACTTGGGTACCTACAGCATTATTTAAATAATTAAGTTTCTAAAATCTGAATAATAAAGTGACTCTTAGAACTCTACCCAGACTAATCCACGGGCCCAACTTTGGGCTCGAATATCTCTCAACATATTTGCCCAAATGGGGAAGTAGAATTACCCCAAGAAACTAGAATCAACCTTGATTCGGGCCATAATTTTATTTTACCATTTTTGGCACATTACAAGGCCCAAAATGCTGCTCAAAATTGGCTCGTGAGCCGGCCCAACAGGGCCCAAAGATCACGCAGCCCAGTTGGCCCACGATCTCTTTCTTCCCAGCAGCTCCCCTGTTTCACCCGAAACAAGGGAGAAAATGTGGTGGCTCTATCTATATAAACCTAAAAATAATTGCATACAGCAATGTACTTCCACAATCCAAACACCATGAATATCATCGATAAAGCTTGGACAAATCTTGGTGGGTACACATGAATTTAATTATATGAATTCTCAGCTTTCCAATTACTTGCAGGCTTAAAGATGGCTGAAACTGCCGCAAATTTTCTAGTAACATCCACAAATTTCCCTTTTTCCTATTCTTCCACCCGAGATCTTTGTAAAACCTTTATCTCTTGCCTTTGCGAGTTTGTTTACTAGATAAAGTCATCTTATCCCCTTAGATCAATATAAAAGTTTCAATGTAGGAGGAATTCTCAATCGACATCCACTTCTCTGAAGCTAATCCAAACAAATAAACCTCAATCAAGAAAATCAGATCAATAATTCATCTATATGCCGCTCACCCTACAATGTCCAGTAATCTAGATCGATCCCAGTCTCCAAATCTTTAATTTCCTATGGATCATAATCATCTTAAGATATCATATCAATCAAAGCACCAATCGATGTCCAGATCATCATATCTACATAAGATAACAAGATTACATCTTGGAAGAGGGAGAAAGCGTACCTATTGCAGACGCGGCAAAGACGATGAGAAGGAAGTATCTGCGCCTTCTCTTAAAGCCGACTCACTTCGCGATTCGTCAGGTCCAGCGATACGGAAATCTGATTGTTACGCGGAGATTTGAAATTCAAACATCTCGCGCAACTGCGGGAGTCCCTGGCGTCATTCATTCCGATCTCACGATTAACTCTCATGAGCAGGTAACGTAATCCCGGGGATTACAGGCCCAATAGACCCATTATCATGAAGCAAGAAGTAGTTGAAGTAAGAGACTGTGTTCTTTAACCTTTGGAAGAGTCTCTGGAATTGTTCAATCTTTTCATTCCAAACTATCTTTATGAAACAAATTTATTGAACTTTGTATATTTTCTTTGCCAAAATTGATGTTTTAATTGTTCACAAACAAAGCATTGTTTATTACATGCAAGCTTATATCATACCTTCATGGTTTTTGGTGCATAAAACTTGTAGTGTTGTTCTAAGCAATGTTTCCTGGATGTGATATATGTGACATTTAAGGATCTATAAAACAATACGACATGTCACTCTTCCAGAAAGCCCACATCCCAAAGCCCAACATGACTGTACTTATATGCTTTGCATTTGCATGAATTGCATGACCTGTTCGACCAGCGCCAACTAGCTTCACGACCTAGAATTTCTGGGGCATGGTTTTCAGTTGTTCATTTGCAATTCCACTTGGTTTCCATGCCATTATTTTCTAGCTACATTAGGAGTCATGGAAAGACATGCCGGTTGGCATGCATGATAAAGCATGGTATATATATCATGTCAGTGTGTGCCATGATTGCAATCAAACAATGGCATGCTATGTATGATTCTAGTACCAGGCTGGCAAGCCACCCGCTCAAAATACTCGAGTTTATGCTGGAAGTCCATGTTAACTCTCTGAAAGTTGATTGTTTCTCATCACTATGTGTTGGGTGGTGTGTCAGATGGTAGGTACCTAATTGATTAGACTGAGGCTAGAGTTATACTCTATGTCCTTAAGACAATTTCGTCCCACAATGGTTCTTACGGTCAGTATGACGATTGTCTTTCAGGATACAATAGTCTCCTTTTGATGAAAGTAGCACTACAATTCATCAAAAATATCAAACCAAGAATGCTACTCTCTTTTTAATGCACTATTGCTATACTACCCTTAGAAAGTATGCAAATGCCTAAGAGAGAACTCAATTCGTAATGGAATTGGAATGAATGAAATGAGAGGGTCTAGGATCCTATTTATAGGTTTTTAGGTGCCCCTTGGAAGCAACCCTACGAATTTAATTTAATTTAAATTCTTTGATCGAAGGATGTGAGGGTTAAGGGCTTATCACCCTTGATATGCCCTTTAGACATCGTGATCTTCAGATCAGGCGATCGGATAAGCCTTTTCATGGCTATGATCTGAAGATCAGCCGATCAGATAAGCCTATCCTCATCCTGATAAGTCTTTTCATCATCATGATCTGATGATCACGTTATCATATAGGCGGTTGCACGTCTTTGATATGCCTTTTTATGATCAGACCGTTGACTTATCTCCAACCGTACGATCGAACGGGTGACTTATCACCAACCGATGATCGGATGGTGCCTTATCACCAACGTCTGTTGACTGGTCAACCGACGGGTGTGAGCCATTGGATCGCGATCGCTATCATGATTTGATCACCATATTTTGACCCTTCATCTGATCGATCAACGATTAGTTCTGATCCTGATGATGATCAACGGTCAATTGATCTCAGCCCTTTATCTTGATCCGATCAGTCTCCACCGTCGGATCCTCATAATCTATAAAAAATTTAAAGCCCCTCAAGACAATGCGCACATGCAAAGTGCAAAGTGCGCCTACAAAGCGCCCATTGCGCCCTTCGCACAGGCGCGTGCGCGAGGGTGATGCAAGCTCTCCACTTATGGTGAGCCTAAGGAACTTAAGCTTCAAGGAAGTGGTTTCTATATAAGTGAACCTTCCTTTCTTGATTTTTTTGATGTGGGACTAAATGTCTCCGCAATTTCTCATTCACATCCTAAAGAGAGGTGATGGGCTTTCAAGGCCCATTAGGGTATTCAAGGCCTATTTTGGGCCATTACCCAACAATCTCCATATGAATAGAAATTAGACTTAGATCAAAGATCATCAAAGATCAGCAAAGGCAAACTCCCACATAAAAGGATTTTAATGCAAATGAATATGCAGACACACTAAAGAGAGTATAATGGGATGAAGTTGTATCGGGATAGGTAGCTTGTGGCTTTGAACTAGAGGTGGGCACTAGGCCATGCCGCCCATGGCACGGCACGGCCCAGGCCCAGATGGGCCATGCCGGGCCAAAAAAATTTCTGTTGGCCCAGCACGGCACGGCCCATGATGGGCCTGGGCCAGCCCATCGTGCCGTGCCGGCGGCCCACCTGGGGCCTGGCCCGTGCACAGCTCAAATAAAAAAATTTATAAAAAAAATATTTTTTTTGATAAATTAAAAAATTATTAGGAATAAAAAATTTTATTAATATAAAGCCACCTTAATGGAGGGAGGTTTGGCATAGACCCCTACCAGTTTATTAATTTAAAATCAAATGGTACAAAAGGGAGGGGGGCTAGGCCTGAACTCCAGAACATAATACAATAAGTAAAGAAAAAAAATAGAAAGATCGCAACCATCGAATCATCACCGATCGGATGGATCGCAATCGTCAGATCGATCATCGCCGATCGGGATCATGGCATGGATCGATCGCAACCGTCAGATCATCTCCGATCAGATAGATCGCAATCGTCGGATCGATCATCGCTGATCGGGATCATGGCTTGGATCGATCGCAACCATCGGATCATCTTCGATCAGATTGATCGCAATGGTCGATCGATAATTGTCGATCAAAAACATGGCTTGGATCAATCGCAATAGTAGGATCATCTCCAATCAGATGGATCACAACCGTTGGATCGATCATTGTCGATCAGGTTCATGGCTTGGATAGATCGCAACCATTGGATCATTGCCGATCAGATGGATCACAACTATCGGATCCATCATCCTCGATCGGGATCATGGCTTGGATCGATCGCAACAGTCGGATCGTCTCTGATTGGATTAATCGCAATGGTCCAATCGATCATCATCGATCGGGATCATGGCTTAGATCGATCGCAATCATCAGATCATCGCCGAACGGATGGATTGCAACTATCGGATCGATCATCCCGATCGGATCATGGCTTGGATCGATCGCAACCGTTGGATCATCTCCGATCGGATTGATCACAATGGTCGATCGATCATTATCGATCGGGATCATGGCTTGGATCGATCGCAGTCATTGGATCATCACCGTCGGATGGATCGCAACTATTGGATCGATCATCCCCGATCGGGATCATGGCTTGGATTGATCGCAACCATCGGATCATCTTCGATCGGATTGATCACAATGGTTCGATCGATCATTGTCGATCAGGATCATGGCTTGGATCGATTGCAACCATCAGATCATCACCAATTGGATGGATACAACTATCGGATCAATCATCCCCGATCGGGATCATGGCTTGGATCGATCGCAACCGTCGGATCGTCTCCGATCGGATTGATCGTAATGGTCCGATCGATCGTCGTTGATCGGGATCATGGCTTGGATCGATCGCAACCATCGGATCATCGCCAATCGGATGGATCGCAACTATCAGATTGATCATCCCCGATCAGGATCATGGCTTGGATCGATCGCAACCATCGGATCATCTCTGATTAGATTGATCGCAATGGTTCGATCGATCATCACCGATCGGGATCATGGCTTGGATTGATCGCAACCATCAGATCATCACCGATCGGATGGATCGCAATCGTCGGATCGATCATCGCCGATCAGGATCGTGGCTTGGATTGATCACAACCATCGAATCATCGCCGATGGATGGATCACAACCGTTGGATCGATCATCGCCGATCGAGATCATGGCTTGGATCGATCGCAACCATCGGATCGTCTCCGATCAGATTGATTTAAAATCAAAATGGTACATAAGGGAGGAGGGCTAGGCCTGACCTCCAGAATAAAATACAATAAGTAAGGAGAAAAAAATAGAAAGATCGCAACCGTCGAATCATCGCCGATCGGATGGATCGTAACTATCGGATCGATCATCCCCGATCGGGATTATGGCTTGGATCGATCACAACCGTCGAATCATCTCCGATCGGATTAATCGCAACGGTCTGATCGATCATCGTCGATTGGGATCATGGCTTGGATCGATCGCAACCATCGGATCATTGCCGATCGGATGGATTGCAACTATCGGATCTATCATCCCCGATCGGGATCATGGCTTGGATCGATCACAACCATCGGATCTCTGATTGGATTGATCATAATGGTCCGATCGATCATCGACGATCGGGATCATGGCTTGGATCGATCGCAACTGTTAGATCATCGCCGATCAGATGGATCGCAACTGTCGGATCGATCATCCCCGATCAAGATCATGGTTTGGATCGATCGCAACTGTCGGATCGTCTCCGATCGGATCGATCGCAATGGTCCGATCGATCATCACCGATTGGGATCATGGCTTGGATCGATTGCAACCATCGAATCATCGCCGATCGGATGGATGGTCCGATCGATCATCATCGATCGGAATCATGGCTTGGATCAATCGCAACCATCGGATCATCACCGATCGGATGGATCGCAACCGTCAAATCGATAATCACCGATCAGGATCGTGGCTTGGATCGATCGCAACCATCGGATCATCACCGATCGGATGGATCGCAACTGTCGGATCGATCATCGCCAATCATGATCATGGCTTGGATCGATCGCAAACATCTGATCATCTCCGATCAGATTGATTTAAAATCAAAATGGTATATAAGGGAGGGGGGCTAGGCCTGACCTCAAGAACAAAATACAATAAGTAAGGAGAAAAAAATAGAAAGATCGCAACCGTCGGATCATTGCCGATCAGATGGATCGCAACTATCGGATCGATCATCCTCGATCGGGATCATGGCTTGGATCGATCACAACCGTCAGATCATCTCCGATCGGATTGATCGCAACGGTCCGATCGATCATAATCAATCGGGATTATGGCTTGGATCGATCGCAATCGTCGGATCATCGCCAATCGGATGGATCGCAACTGTCAGATCGATCATCCCCGATCAGGATCATGGTTTGGATCGATCGCAACCGTCGTATCATCTCTGATCGGATCGATCGCAACGGTCTGATCGATCATCACCAATCGAGATCATGGCTTGGATCGATCGCAACCGTCGGATCATTGCAGATCGGATGGATCGCAACCGTCGGATCGATCATCGTTGATCGGGATCATGGCTTGGATCGATCTTAACTATCGGATCATCTCCGATCAGATTGATCGCAACTGTCTGATCGATCATCGCTGATCGGGATCATGGCTTGGATCGATCGCAACCATCGGATCATCTCTGATCGGATGGATCGCAAATGTTGGATTGATCATCGCCGATCAGGATCATGGCTTGGATCGATCACAACCGTTGGATCATCGTCGATCGGATGGATCGCAACTATCGGATCGATCATCCCCGATCGGGATCATGGCTTGGATTGATCGCAACCGTCGGATCGTCTCCGATCGGATTGATCGCAACCGTCAGATCAATCATCGCCGATCAGGATCATGGCATGGATCGATCGCAACCGTCGGATCATCTCCGATCAGATCGATCGCAATCGTTGGATCCATCATCGCCGATCGGGATCATGGCTTTGATCAGCTGCTGGGGCCTAGGCACCAGCCAGTGCCTAGGGCACGCCTAGGCACCAGCCATGCCATGATCCCGATCGGCAATGATGGCACGGCCCACAGAACGGCCCTGCTGGGCCGTGCCATAGCACGGCCCACAAAATGGCCAATAATTTGAATTTTTTACTAGGCCGTGCCTGGCACTGCCCATTTATTAATGGGTCGTGCCATGCACGGCACGACAATTTTCCTGGCATGATGGGCCTGGGCCATGCCGTGCCAGGCACGATGGGCCTGGGCCATGCTGTGCCAGGCACAGCCCAGCGCCCATGCCTACTTTGAACCTTTCTTAGTGAATTGTTATCGAGTTTACTTGCTAAAAGGTGAACATGATGTCTTGAACCTTTCAGCGTTTTGTGTAAACTAAGACAATAAGCATTCTTTTGGTTCTCATGGTTGTGTTCATTTTGGCCCCGAACAACTCCTGGTCTCATGAGTGCTTCAGAGAATTAAACCTTAAAATTCTCATAGAATTGGCCCAGTTCACACTCACATAGGTGATTCTTATTAAGAGTATCCTGCTATACCCCACATGATGTTCATGTCATAAGAATCATTAAAAGCAATGCTTATCCTAGTACCTTTAGCAGGTAGCACCAATTATCATAGGAATGAGTAGGATTGTACATCCTTAGTGCTATCAAGTCTCTTCATAATTTAGTTGTCCCTTTTGAACCTAGATCTTGGGATCTCCAGTCAGCTAGGTTGGGTATCCACTATGAAGATTTTTCAGTTATAGGTTTTAAACCCATTCCCCTCGATAAACAGTTTACTTGATCTCTTGGTAACCCCTTGTTAATGGATCCGCTAGGTTTTTCTTTGACTGAACATAGTCAATAGAAATTACACCAATTTCAAGTAACTGCTTAATGGTATTATGTCTGCGACGTATATGTCTAGACTTACCATTATACATCTTATTCTGTGCTCTGCATATTGCCGATTGACTATCACAATGTATGCATATTGCAGACACAGGCTTTGGCCAACATGGAATATCTTCTAAAAGGTTTCGAAGCCATTCTGCTTCTTCAGCTGCCTTTTCTAAGGCAATAAACTCAGATTCCATAGTGGATCGAGCTATACATGTTTGCTTAGAAGATTTCCATGACACAGCACCTCCTCCTAAGGTGAATACATATCCACTTGTGGATTTTGTATCTTCTGTGTTAGATATCCAATTTGCATCACTGTATCCTTCTATACAGCTGGATATCTTGAATAATGTAATCCATAACTTAGGGTATATCGCAGATATCTTAATACCCTTATTAGAGCTGTCCAATGATTTGGACCTGGATTACTTGTAAATCTACTCAACTTATTGACAGCATATGCTATGTCAGGACGAGTGCAATTCATGACATACATTAAACTGCCAATTATACGTGAGTATTCCAATTGAGATATGGGTTCTCCAGTATACTTAGCCAAATGTAGATTAACATCTACAGGTGTTTTCACCGGGCTAGTATCATACTTTTTTAACTTATTTAATATTTTCTCAATATAATGAGATTGAGATAATATTATTTCTTCAGATGTTCTAGTGATTCGAATCCCTAGTATAACATCTGCAACACCCATATTTTTCATATCAAAATGTTTGATCAACATTTTCTTTGTCTGTTTAATCATTTCAGTATTACTACCAATGATTAACAGGTCATCAACATATAAGCAGATTATCACATACCCTTCAGACCATGGAAAAGCCCATCTTGCTAAGGTATTACAAATAGTAGCCATTTTGTATCAGAAGTGCCAACATGTTCCTTGCTGCAAAGCAAATTGACCTTGAACAAGTTGGTGGGTTTGCTGGATTTCAGGAGATTGTATCCCTTTATCTACTTGCACGAATGTTATCTTGTTTCAAGTGTTCAATTTCTATCTCTTGTATTTGTGGAAGAGTGGTTGGCTGGTGTTAGTTGAGGTAGAAAACCACAGGGCCTACGAATGTCATTGATGCCTTTACTTACAATGCTAACTCAACAGGGATTTTTTTATGATGATATCATGGTTATTATGTGATTATTGCTCATGGCCCCATCCTATCCCCAAGATATGATTTCATCTTTGACAGATTAAACATGATGCTTTATGATGGTGAAATGCTCCAACAGTTTGCATGATCTTATGTACTGGCTGCCAAACATTTTAAATTTTTTGGTTTTGCTTGCATAGGTTGTAATATGATCCTTACAATGATGGAAGAGCTTCATTTCCTTATTGCAGTTACTGGTGGCTGGAATAATTCATACTCCGAAGCGGGACAGTCTCCGGTTGTAACCAACAGAAATGAAGCCTGACAAACGCTGGGAATTAATAGGCTGTCATAGCATAGAATATTTGGCTTTGCTCCAGCTTCAGCTATATAACAATTGAGAAAAAGGAGCAAGCAAGATAATACAATGACTAGATGAAGCTATCTTCCTCTATCGAGATTCAAATGAAGTAATGAGAACCAAATTAATCCTGACAAATTGTTAGAAAAATTGTTTTGATTTTTTTTCTTTTTTTTGAAAAAACCTTTTTAGAAAATGCTAGAAAAATTAATCTAAAATTTAAATTTAAAATCTAAATTAAAGTTAAAAAGGAATCAAACTGGTCGAGGCGTGTTAGACACTGCCCTAAGGACAAGTTTTTGCCCCCTCGTGCGGGTTGTTGGCGATTTGTCCCCAAGGTACAACGATCCGGCTCGATCCGATCCTCCTACCATGAGCACGATCGGGTGGAGGTGCAAACCCAATAATTCTTCAGATGCCCAAATAAAATATAATAATAAAATAGTTAAATACACTTTTTACCACTAGTAGCTTTCACCAGGTTGAGACAAACAGATTGAGACAATCTCCTAACTCCAAATAGCACTTGCAGCAATAGGAGACAAACTCTCAACTCCAAGCAGGACTTGCAGCAACAGGAGACAAACTCCCAACTCCAAGCAGATAGACTCCCAGCTCCAAGGACAGCTCCAAGGACAACTCCAAAGATTTGCAGCAACAGAATCTTCTCTAAAATGAATAAATCTTTTAGGATTTAGAATTTCTTTTTCTTCCTTAAATTTCTTTAGACTATCCCTATATATATATATATATATATATATATATATATATATATATCCGTTAGGCTTTGTTACCGTTCCTCCTGGAATGGAGGAAAAGTCGGAACGCTCGAGCGAACGCTCGAGCGTTTCCGGAAGTCATGGAACGCTCGCCGAGCGTTCCGTGCAAGCCCAGCGAAACAACGTCTCATGCGAGCATTTAATGCTCGCGTGGGTTAGTTACCTTTTTTTTAACTTTTTCCCTTTTTTAAAGAGTG
Source organism: Calamus simplicifolius (assembly GCA_900491605.1). Classification (NCBI taxonomy): domain Eukaryota; kingdom Viridiplantae; phylum Streptophyta; class Magnoliopsida; order Arecales; family Arecaceae; genus Calamus; species Calamus simplicifolius. The sequence goes on along the minus strand of UESW01002210.1, from coordinate 173,852 downwards.
TAAAAAAGTCAACAATCCCCCACAAAAGTTAAAAATAAAATAAAACAAATAATAAAATTAATATACAAAAAAAATTAGGGCATCTTATACTACGCAATAGGTGAGGTGTCCTGTGGACTTGAACCTCACTTAGTGTTGATTGTATACATTTGAAGGAACCATAGTGGATTAGACCTTGAACTAGGTCCTTGACTCAGACTTCTACTAATCACACACACAGCATGAATCAATTGGGTTTAAGCGGTCAGCGCATATTAAAGGCCTTGCGCTTAGTACCTTGATTTTTCATGAGAATTTCTTAAGGTTAGCCCAAACCTTTAGTCACGGCCTCATATGACAATTCTCATATATGTGAATACTCCAAGGGTATTTGTGACTAATACCCTGCAGATAACCTACCTCGAATCCATTAAGAGAATCACTCAACTTTACACAAATTTACTTTGTCACTTTATAAGAGCACTCATCATAGGGATGGGTTAAAAAAATTTTCAAAATTTGTGCTCTAACACGATCACTCAATCAGCTTCGTTTCTACCACATTGAACCTCATTCATGGGATCTCCAATCACAGAGGTTGGGTATCTACTGCTGGTGACCAAATAATGGGCTTAAGCCCCATCCCCCTCGATGAATCTAGGACTCCACTCCTAGATAATCCCTTGGTTAATTGATCTACCAAATTCTTCTCAGATTTAACAAATTCCAAAGAGATAACATCATTTTTCTTATGTTGTCTTATAGACTTATGACGAAGCCGTATATGGCGATTCATCTTTTTATTGGTACTCTTTTTATTTGTCAGTTCAATTGCAACCTTATTATCACAATGGATAGATATAGCTGGAACTGGCTTAGGTACCAAAGGTAGCTCTGATATTAGATTTTTTATCCACTCTGCCTCATTACAAGTGGTATCCAGAGCTATCAACTTGGCCTCCATGGTACTTCTAGAAATAATAGTTTGCCTAGTGGATCCCCAGGCAATAGTAGCACCGCCAAGAAGAAAAATGTATCCGGTAGTTGATTTTAAATCATGAGAATCAGTGACCCAATTAGCATCACTGTAACCCTCAACCACCTTAGGGTATTCAGTGAACATCAAAGAGAGATTAAGTGTTCCCTTTAAATATCGGAACACTCTTTCTAAGGCTACCCAATGAGATTGATCAGGATTTTGATTATATCTACTTAGCCTTCCTACAGCATAGGCAATATCAGGTCTTGTCCTGTTTGCTACATACAAGAGAGATCCTATAATTTGAGAATACTTTAATTGATTAATTGGGTCACCTAAATTTTTCTTTAGGTGAAAGCTAGGATCAAAAGGAGTAGATATTGATTTAAGATTGGAATAACCAAACTTCTTGATCATTTTTTCTATAGAATGAGAAAGAGAGAGAGCTATCCCTTCATGGGACTTGATAAGCTTCATCCCTAGGATTACATCCGCTTCACCTAAATCTTTCATGTCAAACTTAGAAGAGAGGAAAGATTTAACACTTGAAATAATTTCAAGAGATGTTTCAAAAATTAAAATATCATCGACATATAAGCAAAGGATTACACAATCATTATCGACGATCTTAGAATACACACACTTATCATGATTATTGATTTGAAATCCAAAAGATAGAATAATTTGATCAAATTTCTCATGCCATTGTTTAGGAGCATGTTTAAGACCATAAAGGGACTTGATAAGTTTACAAACCTTGTCTTCTTGTCCCTTTACAACAAAACCTTTAGGCTATTCCATATAGATCTCCTCCTCAAGATCTCCATTTAGGAACGCAGTCTTCACATCCATTTGATGAATGATTAACTTATGAATGGAAGCAATAGAAAGAAGTGATCTAAGGGTTGTTATTCTAGCTACAGGAGAATATGTATCAAAGAAATCTAACCCTTTCTTTTGGTTATACCCTTTGGCTACGAATCTAGCCTTATACTTTTTATTGAACATCAGGTCTAAATTTCTTCTTAAATATCCACTTACACCCTAAAGGTTTGCTTTCAGGGGGAAAATTCGATAAGATCCAAGTTTTATTTTGTAAGATTGAATTAAATTCAGAAAGGATAGCTTCCTTCCAAAAAGGAGCATCAGGAGAAGACATCGCCTCTGAAAAAGAAGAAGGTTCGCCTTCGACTAGGAAAGTAAAGAAACCTTCACCAAGATCTTTTTCTTTCCTTATCCTTGAACTTTTTCTAAGTTCAGAAGGTTCACCTTTAGGATTAGATCTTTTCCTTTTCCTTGACTCATTAGAGAACCCAGCTTCAAAAGAATCATGAACCAAGAAAGGATTAGAAGAGAGTTGATTTGGTACTTGGTTCTTGAAAGGAAAAACATTTTCAAAATAAGTAGCATCTCTTGATTCGATAAGAGTGTTATTTGAAATGCCACTTATATTAGAGTTTATCACTAGGAACCTATTTGTACTACTATCTAAAGAATAACCTATAAAGATAGCATCTACAATTTTAGGTCCTATTTTTCTTCTCTTAGGTTCAGGTATTCCTACCTTAGCTAAGCATCCCCATACTTTAAGATAATCTAGCCTGGATGTTCTACCTTTCCAAAGCTCAAAAGGTGTTTTAGGACTATCCTTAAAGGGTATCCTATTTAAAATATAACATGCAGCTAAAAGAGCTTCCCCCCACAAGTTCTCAGGGATGCCTGAACTTATTAACATTGAGTTAACCATATCCATTAATGTACGATTTTTCCGTTCAGCTACACCATTAGACTGAGAGAGTATGATGGTGTAACTTCATGAATAATCCCATATTCTTAACAAAATAGTGTCATTTCATTTGAAGTATATTCACCACCGTGATCTAACCTAAATTTCTTAAGCTTTTTCTCAGTTTGGGTTTCAGCTTCTACCTTATAAATCTTAAACTTATCTAATACTTCATCCTTAGATTTTATCAAATATATGTGACAATATCTAGAGAAGTCCTCTATGAATGTTACAAAGTAACGACTTCCTCCCTGTGTAGGAAACTTGGTAGAGTCACATACATCGCTATGGACTAATTCAAGAAGTGTTGAACTCCTATTTACTGATTTAAAAGGTTTTCTAGGCATCTTAGCTTGAATACAAATCTCACATTTAAACTTTCTATCAATATGAACCTTAGGAATTAGATTAAGATTTGTCATGTAATGAATACGATCAAAATTCACATGACCAAGTCTACTATGCCAAACATTTGAAGATTCAACATTAAAAAGAAGATAACTTTTATTATATAACTTAGAGGATACATTTAATTTAAAAAGACCTTCACATACAAAACCTTTACCAACAAACTTATTATTACGAGTAATTACAACTTTATTTGACTCTAGAACAATTTTATATCCTCTAGATATAAGAAGAGATCCACTAATCAGATTTCTTCTAACACTAGGAACTAACAGCATTTCATGAAGAACCAGGATTTTTCTAGATGTCATCTTTAGATCCACTTGACCTTTCCCAAGCACTTGTGCTGAAGAGTTATTCCCAAGTGTCACACCTCCTCCACTTGATTCCTGAAAGGTGGAGAACCAAGAGCGATCAAAACAAACATGAACATTAGCTCCTGAATCAAGCCACCAATCACAAGAAGATTGGATCGAGTTAATTAAGAATTTTGAATTTACCGACCTGAAAATAGGATCAGCACCACTCTCAACCACGTTAACTTATGGTTTAGATGATTTCTTCAATCGTTCAGTCTTTCGGTGGTAGCAGTCCTTTGCCACATGATTTGTCCTTCCGCATACAAAGCAGAACGTGACTTTATAATTCTTTGACTTCTGATTCGGTCAGTTCTGATTTGATCGGTTTTGAGGAGGTTTGTATGATTGGTTGGATCTAGATTGGAATTTCCTCTTCTTAAAATTCTTTCCCTTGAGTTTGAATTGATTTGGAGTTGGATTTGACTCGGTCAGATGGATTTTAGGTCCAATGTCGGTCTTTTGATTTTGATTGATCTTAAGCCGGTGTTCTTCTTCAATCTTAATAGAGTTAATCACTTCTGTTAGGGTCAAGCTACCTTGCTTATGGCTAAGCTCTCGAGTAAAGGATAACCAAGAAGGTGGAAGGGAATCTACTAAGGCTTGGACCTTATAGTTTTCAGAAAAACTACAGCCAATCAACTCTGACTTTCTAAGAAAATCTTGAAATTCATGAATTTGAATGCTAATGGGTTTGGAATCTACCATTATGTACTTTCAAAATTTTGAGATAGTGAATCTATCTAGACCAGCATCAACCATCCCATAGTCAGCCTCAAGAGCATCCCATAGTTCCTTAGCAGTTTTAGTAGGAAGGTAGACATCATAAAGATTATCAGATAGAGCACTTAAAATTCTATGTCTACAATGAAAATCTATTTCTTGGGGTGTTTTTGATGAAGATGAGGTATCAACTATACTAGAAGAACCTTGTTGACTATTAGATTTGGGATCTGATAATTCTATGGCAGAAAATAAACGTAAAGTGGTAAGCCAGTATTTCACTTGACTTTGCCACCTCCTAAAGAATAATCTATTAAATTTTTCAGGTTTAATTGCACTAAGATCATCAGAACCCATTTCAAGTAAATTTGTTGCTTAATGCGTTCTGCACAACCAAAAATTGAAGATTTAGCTTTATAATTTAAATTTTTTAAATTGGTGATTTTTTTAGATATTTCTAGATTTTAAATTTAATTCAAAAGAATTAAATCTAGAAACTACTTGCAATTATAATAAAACCACTAAGCGAAAATTAACTCAAATAAGTCAATTTTGAATTTGAGTTTCAAAAAAAAAAATTCCAATTTGAATTTCAAATTTGAATTTTAAATTATAAATTTTAAATTCAAAACTAATTTTAAATATTTAGATATTATATCTGTATATAAGATAATATATTTTTTATATAATACATATTAAATATTTATAATATTTAAATATAAATATGTTTGTAAAATGATTTTACAAAGAATTCTTTTTTTTTTACTAGAATATTTCACATTTGAAAGGGAGAAAAAGGCAACAGCTTAAAGGAAAAAAAATTAATAAAATATATAAAAAATTTAAGGATATGGTAATATAAAACCTTGAATTCTTAGGAATCTAAACTAATACTGCTAAGATAAATTAAATATGCTAACCATGTATTCATAGTAATCTAATTGCCAAATGAAAGATGAACCAGAAATATAAGTTTCCTAATAATATATTACTGTGAATCCATCAGTATCACCACCAAAGAGTTTGACTTGAGATCTATATACACATAGCCATAAATAGATATGACTGATATGTTGGTTATCTCAGTACGATTCTGAGATGTTTGTGGAAGCGTGATAAGGATCAAATCACTTATCTTAGCGGAAATAAGATACGGATCAAATCACATATCTTAAAAATTGAGTTAGCACGATCTATACCCGTATTAATTTAATAAAAAGGATAATAAAGAGATTAAGAAATTGACCTTTTGTTTTTCACGAACACTACCTTGGAATCACCAAATCCTTTGATCACCACGGATCTTTCCAAACGTTCTCCAGATTATGATGAACACGAACGAGTGGGCGTTCCTTTTGATTTGGGTTGAGATTACGCAACTGAATTTTAATTCACTTTGTATTCTCAACTCATGAGGTAAAGTGAAGTTGAAGGAGGAACTCTCTGTGGTTGATCATTGTTGTCCCGATCTTCTCTGTCTCTCGTGAATCTTATATTCACAGAGAATAACAACTTCCAACCTCTTTAATTAATTAATTAATTAATTAAAACTTAAAGATAAGTTCCAACTCTTGGAATTACTTTAAACCAATTGTTGGTTCGACATATTTATCATAGGACATTACGGGAGAGAGAAAGGCTCTCTCGGATCCCATATATTTTTCCAACTTAATAATTTTCACATAGACTCTTCTCGTGGAATATGCATACGATGTGTTCCCTAGCACACCGTATAATAGAAATTAATCCAATTAATTTCTATATGAAAAATAATTTAGAATTCTTAATTCAAATTAATAACTCAATCCAACATATCATAAAGTTCACATGAGGAACTATGGACATTATAATTTTAAGCTCCAATAATCTTGACATTCAATTAACACCTTAATTAAAATATCAAAATTATTAATTCCAAATTACTCCACTAAAAATTTGGAACTGCACTCTTAAAATTATAAAATTAATTATATTCAAAAGGATTTGAATCGTCCATTGATATAGTCACTACATATAAATCAATCCTCTATAAACGGTTCATGATTAAAGCTAGGCATTTTTCGTTAACCTCTTTAATCACATCTTTATTCATAATTACCATTGATTCTATAATGAATAATATATTTATGATCCAATCATAAATTGAGCGCTCTTATTATTCAAGTCCCAAATCAACATTTATGGGAACCGTCCATCTGACTTCTTTACGAAGGAATGAATTTCATCTTGTATATTAATATTCCCGACTACTTATGTTATTATATTTTCAATATACCAAGATTTTGACACTATGTTTCTGTGTCATTACCCGGTAAGTCAAAAAATATAATACAATAAATAGGAGTTTATTAATTACTTAGAATTAAGATCAATTCACATATGACCATCATTGATTAATTTTGAATTCTCTATTTTAACAACAGAATTTATTAGAGATTCATAATTAATCATGTTCCAGTCCTATATAATCAAATTATATAAAGCGCTTTCATTCCGATAATCTCATTATCAACAATCCGAATAAGATCGTTTCATTCAGAATGTAATGAACCGCGCTAGTAATTTTAAATTAAAGATCCCTATTGCAACTTTAATTTATAATTACAGACAAGTTTAGACTATTCTACTTTAAGTATTATCCTCTATATATAACACTTATATACAATATTTAAAGTCACATTTAAATAATCCAGGGATTTTTGATATTTATAAAGCATCATAACATGCATGCAAGAATAATATTAAAAATTTCTCAAATATTCAGCAAAATAATAAATGTCATTTATTTATGGGCACATATCCCAACAATCTTCCACTTGTCCTAAAGCAAATGCGACATGTCTCTAAGTCCCATCCCATCAAGATGTAGCTCAAAACCTCAAGCCGTAATGTCTTAGTAAACGGATCAGCTATATTGATCACAGATGCGATCTTCTCAAATGAAATGTCTCCTCTACTAACAATCTCTCTCACAAGGTAAAATTTTCTCTCTATATGCTTTCCTCTACGGTGGTTTCTGGGTTCCTTGGCATTGGCTACTGCTCCACTGTTGTCACAGTAGAGTCTAACTTGTTCATTCATATCTGGAACAACTTCTAGATCTTTCAAGAATTTTCGAAGTCAGGCTGCCTTTAGCTGCTTCACAAGCTGCTACATATTCAGCCTCCATGGTTGAGTCAGCAATGCAAGTTTGCTTGACGCTTCTCCATATAATGGCTCCTCCTCCCAAAGTGAACACCGCTCCAGAAGTAGACTTCCTAGAGTCTCTATCTGATTGAAAATCAGAATCTGTATATCTAACAGGAATCAAATCCCTACTGGAATATACCAGCATATACTTTCTCGTACGCCTCAGATATTTAAGAATATGCTTGACCGCAACCCAGTGATCCAATCCTAGGTTTGACTAGTATTGGCTAACCACTCCCATTGCAAAGCAGATGTCGGGTCTTATACACAACATAGTATACATCAAACTACCAACTGCCGAAGCATAGGGAATCCGTCTCATATCTTCCTTCTCTTGCGGTGTTTTAGGACACTACTCTTTAGAAAGATGAACTCCATGTCGAGTAGGTAAATTACCTTTCTTAGAGTTTTGCATCGCAAATCTGATAAGCACCTTGTCAATATACGATGCCTGAGACAACGCCAAAAGCCTATTCTTGCGATCCCGTATAATTTGGATGCCAAGAATGTAGCTTGCTTCTCCCAAATCCTTCATTTGGAATTGGCTGGCTAGCCATTCTTTATTTTGGACAGAGATCCTACATCATTCCCAATGAGTAAAATGTCATCCACATAAAGAACTAAGAAGACCACTTTATTTCCTTTCTTTTGCTTATAGACACAAGGTTCACCTAAATTTTGTTCAAAACCATAACATTTTATGGCTTCATTAAATCTGATGTTCCAAGATCTAGAAGTTTGCTTAGGCCCATAAATGGACCTTTGCAATTTGCAGACTTTCTGCTCTTGCCTTTAACCACAAAACCCTCTGGTTGGACCATATGAATAGTCTCTTCAAGATGGCCATTCAAAAATGCCGTCTTGACATCCATTTTCATATCTCATAATCATAATGAGCAGCAATGGACAAGAGAATCTGAATGGATTTTAGCATGGCTACTGATGAAAAAAGTATCCTCATAGTCTACTCCTTCCTTTTGGGTAAAACCCTTTGCCACTAACCTAGCCTTGAAAGTCTCTACTTTTCCATCGGCTCCTCTTTTTCTCTTATAGATCCATTTGCATCCAATAGGCTTTACGCCTTCTGGTAGATCTACAAGCTTTCAGACTGAATTAGAATACATTGATTCCATTTCGAGTTTCATGGCTTCCTGCCATTTCTCTTGATCAACATCCTCCATTGCCATCTTGTATGTCAATGGATCATCATCATGCCATCGGTGACTGCAACTTGTGCTTCTCCATCCTGACCATAACGGATGGGTAATCTAATTTCCCTCCTACTATGTCGTGGTGGTGGTGGCATTTGATCTTGAGTAGTGGTCTTAACTTGTTGTCGTTCAACAACTTTTGTTGGTGTGGGACTGATCTCATCAGCTAGCAACTCTTACAGAACTACTTTTCCTCTAGGTTTGAATTATGTCATATAATTGTACTCGAGAAACGTTGCATTTGTCGACATAAAAACTTTGTCATCTTGAGCATTATAAAACATTTCTCCTCTCATTCCATTAGGGTACCCAACAAACATGCATACTTCTGAACGAGGTTCCAACTTCCTAGTCTTTCCCTTCAGCACATGGGCTGGACATCCCCAAATGCGGATGTGTCACAAACTAGGCTTGCGACCATTCCATAACTCTAATGGAGTCTTAGGGATTGACTTAGATGGAACTAAGTTTAGAATGTATACAGCTATTTGTAATGCATATCCCCAAAATGAGTTAGGCAAAGAAGAATAGCTTAACATTGATCTTATCATATCAAGCAAAGTGCAATTCCTTCTTTCAGCTACACCATTTTGCTGTGGTGTTGCAGGTGCCATAAGCTGTAATAATATTTCATTCTCAATCAAGTGGTCCTGAAATTCATAATCCAAGTGCTCTTCTCCTCGATCAGATCGAAGAGTTTTGATTGATTTACTGAGTTATTTTTCTACTTCAGCATGGAATTCTTTGAACTTTTCAAAGGCCTCGGATTTTCTTTGCATCAGATATGCATATCCATATCTAGAATAATCATCAATGAATGTGATGAAATATTCATAGCCCCCTCTAGCTTTGACATTCAAAGGCCCACATACATCAGTATGTATGATGTCTAAAGGTGCTTTTGCTCTTTCACCTTTTGTTGAAAAAGGTCTTTTGGTCATTTTGCCTTCTAGACAGGATTCACAAACTGATAGAGTGCCAACCCTTAGCTCTCTTAAAGGACCATCCTTCACTAGTCTTTCTATTCTGTCTATATTAATATGACCAAGCCTCAAATGCCATAAATATGTGTCATTATCATTATTCGCAAATTTTCTTCTTTTAGGAGTTGGTTCAGCAACTTTAAACATTTCAGTTTGAAGCAAGTTGTTGGAATTTGGTTTAACAAAATATAAACCATTTTCAACATACCCAGAACAAATATTTATTTTTTCTTATAAATTGAAACATAGTCAACACTAAAAGAAATAGAAATAAATTGTTCATGCAACTTTGACACCGAAATCAAATTCTGTTTGAAACTCGGAATATAATAAATATTATCCAAAAGCAAATATTTATTATCAGCAAACGATAGTCGAACTATCCCTACTACTGTCGCTGACACCTTTTCTCCATTGCCTACTCTCATTGTAAAATCTCCCACTTGAAGATCCCGAGCAGACTCAAGCATCTGCAAAGAAACATAGATATGGTTAAATGCTCCTGAATTAATAATCCAGTTTGAGAAATCATTCTCAACTAAGCATGTTTCCATGACTAGTAAATCTAATTTACCTTGTTTCTTTTTCTGTTTTAGCTCATCAAGGTACTTTTTACGGTTCCTTTTCCAATGGCCATCTTGATGACAGTGGAAACACTTTCCTTTAGGTTTGGGCTGAGCAGCAACCTTTCCTTTCTTCTTCTGGATCTTCTTCTTGTTATCCTTTTTCTTTCCCACATAATTCTTCTTCTTTTTCTTCAAAGAAGAAGGCTTTGCCTCAGCTGCGTTGGCTTCAGCAACAATTGCCTTACCACCCTTATCATCTATAAGAGTCTCATATATTTGTAGCTCATTCAGGAGTTCAGTCAGATTACACCTTTTATGATTCATAATGTAATTAGTCCTGAATTGGAGAAAAGCGGAGATAATGTCTCCATAATCATGCCAACCTAACTCTTTTCATCAATTTTAGCTCTATTGATCTCAGCCTCATTGAAATGATTGACCATTTTGAGGATGTGCTCATGAACAGAAGAACCATTCTCCATTTTGCCATTCATAATGGCTTTTACAGCTTCGTAGCGAGCCTGATCAGATGGGCATCCAAACATCTGCTACAGAGATTCCATAATCTCTCTTGCAGTTTTAAAGGCCTCGTGCTTAGTTCTAAGCACCTCATTCATTGCTGCTAACAAGTAGCAGCGGGCTTTGTTGTTTGCAACAACCCAATGGTTGTACTCTTCAGCAGCAACCTTGGAGGCATTGGTTGGAGGCACTGGAGGACAATCCTCCTTAAGGACATAGTGGTAGTTTTCATTAATGAGAAGGATATTCATGTTGCTTTTCCACTTAACAAAATTTTCACCAGTTAATACTTGAGAGGCGAGAAGTGAGAAAATTGGATTTGACATATTTGCTGAAAAGATAAGAAAATTTTAATAAATAATTACATAAATATCATTACACAATTTAAGGCAAAGTAAATAAGATGCATAAAAGCACATGTTAAAATACACAAAAACATGTTTACTTTAAAGGCCTAAGGAATTTTAATCTCCACAACTAAGTGCCGTCGTAGGGTAGGTCAAATAGTTGCTAATTAAAATGAGAACTTCTCAATTAATAAGTATCTTCCGAAATATCTCATATTTCTAATACTCATTAATTTTCTTAATTTTTGTCAAGAAAGTAATTAACTAATTTAATTACTTCTTCATGAGTGTGACCCATCGTATCAGACCTTTTGAGACTTAATTTAGAAATTGCCGCCGTAGGGTAGATCAACTCTAAAATACATCTTAAAAGTCCTATCGCATGGAAGACAACTTTATTATTGCCATTAGTAGACACCCTCCGTAGGAAGAATGAAGTCAAAGCGTCACGAGGCGCTACTAATAACTCACGGTGTTGTACTAACGATGGAGACCAAGGGTTTATATTGTTATATTACCCCTCCCACTCATTATTTTGCAAAAGTGTATTTTATTTGTAAAACAACTTTTGTTTCATAAACTCTTAGTTAATTTAAACAATTTAAATTACTAAGATTTTATAATGTTAAACACTTTAAAATTATAAAATAAGCTAAATGTGATAACTTAAATATAACATTTAAATTTAAAACATCACATTTTGGCACATTAATTTTGCAAATCCAATTGCTCAATTAATTTACAAATCTAATCTCATTAAATTTATTGCAAAGTGCATTAAATATAATTTACTAAAAACTTTTTAGTAAAATAATAAAATAATAATGCATAGATGCATGACATATAATAATTAGGTAGACACATTTCTATGCATATACTAGGCATGAAATGTAATTATTATCGTCATAACAAAATATTTCATAAAAACTGAAAAAAAAAAAAAATTCTAAGAGTAAATGTGATTATTATCAACATAACAAAGACATTTAATAAGAAGCGAAACGAATACATGACTCTTCACATCTTTAGAGGTGAGACTGGGAACCGGTGAGGCTTTTTGAATCACTGAAAAATAGTGAGGCTCTTCGAATTCCTGGAAACGATGAGGCTCAAAGCCAAGGGAAGGGATTCCTCACTCAAAACCTCTTGGAAAAAATTCTATCGGACAGCCTTTAAAAAATTCTCAATGAAATAGGACTTTATAACAAATATAAAAAAAAATTCTAACTGAGAACTTTTCTCAAACCATGAAGAACCTTTCTTTATCAATATAAAAGGAATCCTATATTCAATTGATTTAATCAAAAGAAAGTTACATAGCTTATTCCATGGAATCAATAAATTAATGCTAATCCATTTACACATTCATCATCATGAAATATTAAAAGCATATTATGCATGAGTGCCTACCCAATTATTATATAATTTATTATTAAATTAATAGGGGTATAACGTGCTCTGATACCAATTGTTAGTTATCTCAGAATGATTCTGAGATATTTGCGGAAGCGTGATAAGGATCAAATCACTTATCTTAGCGAAAATAAGATACAGATCAAATCACATATCTTAAAAATTGAGTTAGCACCATATTAATTTAATAAAAAGGATAATAAAGAGATTAAGAAATCGACCTTTTGTTCTTCACGAACACTACCTTGGAATCACCAAATCCTTTGATCACCATGGATCTTTCCAAACGTTCTCCAGATTATGATGAACACGAATGAGTGGGCGTTCCTTTTGATTTGGGTTGAGATTACACAATTGAATTTTAATTCACTTTGTATTCTCAACTCATGAGAAAAAGTGAAGTTGAAAGAGGAACTCTCTATGGTTATCATTGTTGTCCCGACCTTCTCTTTTCGTGAATCTTATATTCACATAGAATAACAACTTCCAACCTCTTTAATTAATTAATCAATTAATTAAAACTTAAAGAAAAGTTCCAACTCTTGGAATTACTTTAACGTATATTGATCCAACAACCAATTGTTGGTTCGACATATTTATTATGGGATGTTACGGGAGAGAGAAAGGCTCTCTCAGATCCCATATATATTTCCCCAATTTAATAATTTCCATATAAACTCTTCTCGTGGAATATGCATACGATGTGTTCCCTAGCACACCGTATAATAGAATAATCCAATTAATTTTATATAAAAACTAATTTAGAATTCTTAATTCCAAATTAATAACTCAGCCCAACATATCATAAAGTTCACATAATTTATGGAGTCATCCAAAGGAACTATGGACATTATAATTTTAAGCTCCAATAATCTTGATATTCAATTAACACCTTAATTAAAATATCAAAATTATTAATTTCAAATTACTCTACTAAAAATTTGGAACTGCACTCTTAAAATTATAAAATTAATTATATTGAAAAGGATTTGAATCATCCATTGATATAGTCAGTACATATAAATCAATCCTCCATAAACGGTTCATGATTAAAGCTAGGCATTTTCCATTAACCTCTTTAGTACATCTTTATCCATAAGTACCATTGATTTTATAATGAATAATATATTTATGATCCAATCATAAATTGAGCGCTCTTATTATTCAAGTCCCGAATCAACACTTATGGGAACCGTCCATCTGACTTCTTTATGAAGGAATGGATTTCATCTTGTATATTAATATTCCCGCTACTTATGTTATTATATTTCCAATATACGACACTATTTTCTGTGTCATTACCCGATAAGTCAAAAAATATAATACAATAAATAGAAGTCTATTAATTACTCAGAATTAATATCGATTCATTAATTTTGAATTCTCTATTTTAACAACAGAATTTATTAGAGATTCATAATTAATCATGTTCCAGTCCTATATAATCAAATTATATAAAGCGCTTTCATTCCGATAATCTCATTATCAACAATCCGAATAAGATCGTTTCATTCAGAATGTAATGAACCGTGCTACTAATTTTAAATTAAAGATCCTTATTGCAACTTTAATTTATAATTACGGACAAGTTTAGATTATTCTACTTTAAATATTATCCTCTGTATATAACACTTATATATAATATTTAAAGTCACATTTAAATAATCAGAGATTTTTGATATTTATAAAGCATCATAACATGCATGCAAGAATAATATTAAAAAATTTCTCAAATATTCAGTAAAATAATAAATGTTAATTGTTTATGGGCACATATCCCAACATGATATGCTATAGAGCCTAATATGATCATGATTTGATATATATATGAAGAATGCTAATTTTAATCCATGTAAAACACTATAAAATCACTTTTAGTACTCAATGTAACCTAAATGCTATTCTTAAGTATTAGAATGTGTAAGGTTTCATAAGAGAGAGAGTATGTGTTATAAATCTCAAATTTTTTTTGCTATAAAATTATTTTTATTTTTGTTGGAATAGATATTAATGTGATAAACCATCATAATTTTTTTTCCTTTTAGATTTTTTGTATGTGTGTTTTTTTTCCTTTCATATTTTTTTCTTATGTTTTTGTTAATTTTTTCTTTTCTATTGCAACAATAACTGAGCAATTAAAATCTAAATACAGTCTAAAAAAAGTCTTATTGCACTGTGTGCGATGCTAAACAAACGCATTGCCCATGATTATTGGTGCATGGTGCATGCATACACGTTAATTTGATTTTAAATAGAGTAGAGTGAAAAAAAATCAGATTCATATAGCTAACCCTATATGTAGTTGAAAAATGTGTAGATGAGTTTAATTGAATTGTATGACTCCATGTGGTGCAGCATGTGGTGCTGCAAAACTTTTCCTTCAGTCTAGTCCAATAATGCTGGATTGCGTCCAGAATCTCGGACCCGTCATTGCATTCCACCTGTCCATAGGATGAATCAATACATTAGACTGCTCCTAGTTGCATACTAATGCATGAAGAAAATCACAATTTTCATCAGGAACCGATGCCACCTTACCAACCATCACCACCCACTTTCCAAACAAAAAAAACAAAAAGAAAGATTTTTGATTTAAATGAGTCCCATAATTCAATCTGATGAGTCCCATAAACAGGAAACCACAATGTTATATAGTGAGTACTACGAAACAAAGAACAAAGAACAAAAGATAAACCAGAAGGCCAAAAAAAATAAAAATACTGATGAAGAACAAAGAACAAAGATAAACCAGAACACCAAACAAAATTAAAAATACTGATGCAAGAGCAAAGACTAGGATGCGGGCTGCGTCTTGCCATCCTTCTCAAACTGCTTCAAATCCCACGTCCCACCGACCCTTCTCGGCTCTTCGAAACCAACCCTTCTCGAGCCTTCGAACGCAAGAATCACCGCCTTCACCGTAGCGCTCCGAATAGCCTCTTCCTTCTTCTCCTCTATGGCTGCAGAGCCCACCTTCCCTATCCCTTTTCCCGTACACCACGTGAGAAAGAGAAAGCAAGGTGAGTTTTTGAGAGAGGTTGGGACTTAAGGATAAAAACGCTATCGACATGCTGTTTCATTCGAGAAGAGAAGACTTCGCATTCTTTTCTCTGTTCCTTTGGTGAGAACATGGGAGCTTGCAAATCCCTGAACCTCAAGAGCACTAGACAGGGAAAAATCAAAAGGATGATGAGCGAGATTGATCAATGAACAGGGGCGTTAGTCATGGAAGCGCCAGCCAATATTTAATTATGGAGGTTACATATGGAGCCGATCCATCTTTACCTGATCTATAATTTCCTTTTAAGTAATATCCTTTATTATTATAAAGATTTAGTCATATAGATTGGGTATTCATGGTTACATCTCTGTATTGAGGCTTCAACATAATTATAAATTTGGCAGCCTCAACGCATACGCACAATGCTTGGATCCCCGTGCTGAAGATATAAGACATCACCGAGTACTGTGTTGATACATATACCATCTTGCAATTAATCTCGTAAGAGACGTGGAGATTGATTGTAATTATCCAAAAGATCTAGGTCAAAAAAGCTAATTGAAAAATATTTTAGGGGCTTTGATTCGTAAGTATTCAAGTTTTCTTTTTTTTTAGTGCACAATCATTATGAGACTAGATGCAAACTGACATAAATCCTCATAAATTTTCTTATATAAGTCCAAGCATTTTTATTACATCAAGAATCTAATCACAAACATTATTAACGGCTGATAATCCATACAAAAAATCCAGTGCTACACAGTTTTTTAAAGTCTCTACTTCTTTAATATCATTGGTAACAACACAAGTTTTTAATTAAAAATAAATAAATAATATTTATTAGTCCTTACATTATACTTAAGATTTGCTAACAAATGAGACACTAAAAGCACACATTACATGAGTCCTCACATTAATGACCTGCTAAGAAGCCAAAATAAATGAGTAGTTCAGTGCTTTCAGCTGCTCAAGTGCCAAAGACCTCAACTAGCCCATTTTACATTTTTGAAAACATATTTAATTGTTTACTTTTAGAATCCCACCTTATACACTTGGCATTCTGCAAAATAGTGGAGCCAAAATGGTGTAGATGAGTTAAATTATATATATATATATTGAAAAAAACAGTGGAGATGAGCAGCAAAGGTGCTCTGTAATAAGGATCTTCAACAATCAACAACTTCACACATCATTTGTAATAATGGACCATTAGATGAGTAAATGACTGATTAATAAGAAAGAAAAAGAATGAAGGGGCATTGAAGAACTTTTTTTCTCCTTGAACAATGCATGCATGATGCCACTAACCAGGCTTATAAACATGAAGGCAAGTCCTCGTGATTGCTCCAAAGTCTCGGGGCCAAAATCTTTTATTTGCTTTGATATAATAAATGGAGCAAAAATCTTTACCTCGGTAGTGGAACCCCTCGCATGGGTCGGGGCTCAATCGTGGCTTCGCGCGAAAAGCCCGCGGCTTGACAGCTAAAACCCCGTACCTGGAGGCACGTATTCTCTCTTTTTCCTGCTTCAGGGGAGCTCTCATCGTCCTCTTCCAAATGGCGCTCGCCATCGCTTCTTGGGGAGCGAGCAAGTTATCTCTCTCCATGGAGCGCCCGTGGAGCAGCAGAAGCAAACCAAGAGGAGCTCTAAACCCTTCAGCTCCTGGTGTTTGTTGGATGGATAGATAAGATTGCTGATGATCAGATAAGTTAAGAATTTTAAATTTTTGCTATGGTTATCTTTAACTTTGGATAAAATGAGTTGGAGGTTCCGGTCTCCAGTGAGATCCCCGTGATCACAATAATCCGATCAAAACTCTTATCATAAAAAAGATAAGCGTGGATTAAAATATTAAATCCGATTGATGCGAAAGCAATACCAATAATCTGAATAATCATGGCAATCATTACTTGATTAGAGAAAATGATTGCATACCTTTTTGCTAAAGATTTCTGCTGGATTTCCTCATGAATAAGAAAACGTCCGTGCATGAAGACTCCTTTGCATGAAGGCTTCTGCACCGGAGACTCCTCAAAGGAGTGGAGAAGCTCTCTAAGATCGCTAATTTCTTCTTAGGAATAAACGGGATAATCTTTAGTCCTCAACTCCCTGAATGAGCAAGGGGTATGGCCAAGGAAATAAGCAAGGATTTTTTTGGTGAATAAAAATCAGTCGAATTCTTTTGTGTTTCTCTCTTATGGATCTCTCTATCTTTACTGTTCTTAAGAAACAGATAAAGACGGGCGGATGAAAAATGAAAAAAAGATTTTTCTCTCTACTTTCTCTGATCATGGTGCTCGCTATTTATAAATGGAAAGCGATACTCTAATCGAAGAAAGCGTCGCGTCCCTACGGGAGAGACGCTTCTCATCATCATCCAAAGATGCGCGAAGAATACATCGCTTCATGAAAAAATACGTTGTCTCTTCTGTGTCTGATCTGAGAACATCATGCCCAACTTACAATAGGCCCGCTGGTCTAAAGGCTCATTGGGACCAAGGCCCATAAAGCCTAAACCCAAAGTCCTCAAACAACCCATGGCCTCCACTTTGGTCACGGATCCATGTTACAGAGTTTAGTTTCATTAAGAAACTTTTCTCTGAATTTTCCAAAAAAATAAACACAATATTAGGCGGCATTACTTGCTCATCGCATCACCTAAAATTTAAAAATGAATTCTTAAAATTTAGGAGCGAGTTTCCTTTTATGGTGTACACCTTGGACTTCGTGGGACACACATAACCTAGCTCCTAAGAATATTGTCCTTACACCGCCATTCCCTATGACTCGGGACAATATTCTTAGTCGTGATTTATTTCCACCAGAAAATCACAACTGCACTCCAGGATATGCGCGACATTTACATCGAAATAAAATAAATTATCACATAAGACAATCTCATCCCTGACCTATGAGATCGATATGCAAATGGTTCCTTCATGCGACACTCGAATATTGGCATCAAGTAATTTGTGTACTATCACTTGTCCAATATCCATCTAATACCTTGAGCTCTAGGTTCCCTCATATCCATCCACTGAGTGTCATGAATCAACCCGTCGATTGATCATGTCTATAAAGATCACTATGCATAGTTTTAAGATAGATTAATTTGAACCTCTCAAGGGAGTGTTATTACTTTCTCATGGAAAGTACATGAATGACTATATTGCGAGTATGTTCTTAGACCCTAGTGGCATATGCCCAACCCACCGAGTATCAATTATTTATGGATTTTGCTCATTTGGTGAATCAAAGCATATACGCTATAAGTCTGAGTTCAGTGACTTGCTCAAGCTTAAGAACAATCGTACTCTCATAGCTATGAGTTAAATTTCATGATAGTACATTTCTAAAATTTATTCTCATGTAAGTCCGTCAATACGCAATATGCGTACTAGTATACTAATTCGAGAATCCCTCTCAAATAGTCAAGACAAACTATTTCCCCAATTGGAAATTACGTATACTTCAATTTCTCATAATAAAGCGCCTAACTTTATTAAAATTATGACAATTGTATTTCGAATGTAATAAATGATCTCGTGTCTTCTGTACTCATGTGTGAAGCATCTCGAGCACTCAAAATCATTATTTCTAACATTCGTAGACCTTTCAGGAGAATTACATACAACAAGTATATAGGATGCAAATATCAAATCATTTATTATATATCATCTGATGTCAATCATCATAGAAAAATTATGTCTTTTAGACCATAATTTCCAACATACTCCCACTTGGGCTAAAATACATACTACCATAACCTAACTCCCATCCCCTCAACATGACTTGTAAAAATATTTCCCTTGAGGGTCTTGGTAAAGGGATCAGCTAAGTTTTCCAATGAGGCGATCTTGAGCACTTCCACTTCTTTCCGCTGCACAAACTCTCGGATCAAGTGAAACTTGCGCTCAATGTGCTTGCCTTTAGTGTGATAACGAGGTTCCTTCACTTGAGCAATCGTAGCCGTTTTGTCACAATACAGTGTTAAAGGTCTCTCAATTGAAGGTACAATCTCAATTCCATAAGAAACTTTCTTAGCCAAACTGCTTCTTTTGCTGCCTCAGATGCTGCCACATACTCAGCTTCCATGGTGGAGTCTGCGATACAAGATTGTTTCACACTCCAACTGATAGCAGCACCACCTAATGTAAATAGAAAACCGGATGTAGATCTTCTAGAATCTTTATCTGCCTGAAAATCAGAATCAGTATATCCCATTGGGATAAGCTCATCACTATGATATACAAGCATATAATCTTTCGTTCTCCGAAGATACTTGAAGATATGCTTGACATCTATCCAGTGTTGTATCCCTGGGTTCGACTGGTAACGGCTGACCATACCTACGGCATAACAGATATCAGGTCTCATGCATAACATGGCGTACATAAGGCTACCAACAGCCGAAGCATATGGTACCTTACTCATTGTATGTTTTTCCTCATCAGTCTTGGGACATTGGTCCTTTGATAGAGGAACACCATGCCTGAAGGGTAACATACCCTTTTTGGAGTCGTGCATTGAGAACCTATGCAGAATCTTATCTATATAAGCCGCCTGAGATAAACCCAATGTTCTTGTCTTTCGATCTCGTAAAAGTTTGATCCCAAGAACATAGCTAGCATCTCCGAGATCTTTCATACTGAACTATGTGATAGCCAAATCTTGACTGAGGACAATGCTGCGACATCATTGCCAATAAGCAACAAATCATCTACATATAATATCAGAAACACTACAGCTTTACCATCTAATCTCTTGTAGACACATGGCTCATCAGGGTTCTGATTAAAACCATAGGATTTAATCGTCTGATCGAATCTAATGTTCCATGATCTGGATGCTTGTTTAAGTCCATAAATGGACCTTTTAAGCTTGCAAACCATGTTCTCTTGGCCTCGAGATATGAACCCCTCTGGTTGGACCATATAGATAGTCTCGTCAAGATATCCATTAAGGAAAGCGGTCTTGACGTCCATCTGCCAAATCTCATAGTCAAAATGAGCTGCTATGGCCAAGAGAATCCGAATCGACTTTAGCATGGCAACAGGTGAAAAAGTTTCCTCATAATCTATACCCTCCTTCTGGGTATAGCCCTTTGCCACCAACCGTGCTTTGAAGGTTTCAACCTTCCCATCTGGTCCTCTCTTTCTCTTGTAGATCCACTTGCACCCAATGGGTTTGATCCCAGCCGGTGCATCTACAATATCCCAAACTTCATTCGAGTACATAGATTCCATTTCTGATTCCATAGCCTTGTGCCATTGGTCTGCATCTACATCCGTGATAGCTTCATCGTAACTAGTGGGATTTGATTCTTGTTCATTGGAGATCGCCACATAGGATTCTCCAAAGAACATAAACCTATTAGGTGGTCTCAAAATCCTCCCACTGCGATGAACCACGGGTGTCGCATCTAATACTGGTTTGCAATAGGTGTTTCATCCTTATCATTATGTCTTGAATTGAAAGATGATCCCTCAGGTGTATGTTCTTGTAGAACCACCTTTTTAGGATCAGCGGTACTAATACAATCATCTTCCAATAATCTAGCATTCGTGCTAACGAACACATTTCGACTCTCAGGATTATAGAAGTAGCCGCCTACAGTTCCTTTTGGGAAACCAACCCAGTAGCAAAGTATAGATCTTGGTCCGAATTTAGACGTCTTTTCAGTCAATACATAAGCAGGACATCCCCATACTTTGAGGTACCTTGGATTGGACTTACGTCCAGTCCACATCTCATAGGGAGTCTTGGGTACTGACTTAGATGGGACTAAATTCAAAATATACTGCCATTTCTAGAGCATATCCCCAAAAGGATTCTGGTAAACTTGCATGACACATCATGCATCTTACCATCTCAAGTAGAGTTCTATTTCTCCTTTCTGCTACCCCATTCTGTTGTGGTGTTCTAGGAGCAGTAAGTTGAGAAACAATGCCATTGTCAATGAGGAACTGTTTATATTCTTCAAGAAGGTATTCACCTCCACGATCTGATCTAACAGCTTTGATTCGTTTTCCCAACTGATTCTCAACTTCAGCCTTGAACTGCTTAAACTTTGTAAAAGCTTCAGACTTATGTCGCATCAGATAAACGTATCCATATCTTGAGTAATCATCAGTAAAAGTAATGAAATACTCAAAACCTCCTCGGGCTTGTACCGTCATTGGTCCGCATACATCAGTGTGCACCAAGTCCAGTAAATTAGAGGCCCTAAGGCCTTTGGTCTTAAAAGACCTTCTAGTCATTTTTCCTTCCAAACAGGATTTGCACTGAGGCATTTTATCCATATCCAATGGACCCAAGGATCCATCCTGGATAAGCCTTTTAATCCTATTAAGGTTTATGTGACCTAGTCTTAAATGCCAAAGTGTTTCTTCATTGTGTTCAGCTTTTCTCTTATTTGAGACAGTATGCACTATTTTAGTGTCATTGGATGTGGGAGTTATTGGATGTACATAATATAAATTTCCTAATCTTGATCCTCTACAAATTTCTTTACCATTTCTACTAATGGAAACATCAAAATGGAAAGAAACATTGTAACCATAGGAAATCAAACATGCTACTGAAATTAAATTTCTTTTAATGTCTGGTACATAAAGCAATCATCCAATACAAGTTTTTTGTTACATCCAAAAGATAAACTAACTCTACCAATACTAGTAGCTCCCACTTTTACTCCTGTCCCCAACCTCAGCAATATCTCTCCTCTATTGAGTTTCCTGGTTACCTGGAACCCCTGCAATGAATTGCATATGTGATTAGTGGCTCCTGAGTCTACAATCCAGGATACAGTAGAATCCACCACTAAACATGTTTCAATAACAAAAATATTACCTGTTGCATTCTTCTTGGCAATTAGTTTTGGGCAGTTTGTCTTCCAGTGCCCTTTCTGGTTGCAGTGAAAACATCTCCCTTTTACTGCTCCTTTAGCGGTCTTTGTCTTTTTGATCTTGCCACCCGCTACCTTAGGATGCTGCTTCTTCTTTCCTTTGGGCCTTTTGGGCTTAGAAGAAGAAGCCTTAGTAAAGTGAACTGCCTTTTCCTTCCCTAGAATCTGCTCAGCTGATTGCAGCTCTTTCATGAGCTCTGGGAGGGTCATGCCAAGTTTGTTCATTGAATAGTTAAGCTTGAATTGATCAAATGAACTTGAAAGGGTTTCCAGCACTATATCTATCTGAGTCTCTTGATCGATCTCAGCACCCAAATCGATGGCCTCATATAGGTAGCCCATCACTTTAAGCATATGCTCTCGGACCGGGGTACCTTCAGCCATACGAGTATTGATCAGCTTCCTGATAGCACTCTGCCGTGCAGCCCTGCTCGAATGAGCGAACATCTCTTGGAGACTAAAAATCATATCATAAGCCGTCTCCATGTTTTGATGTTGCTGCTGTAGCACTGGGCTTAAGGAAGCCAAGATATAGCATTTGGCCATCTCATCAGCCTTGTTCCATTTTTCAAATTCAAGCTTTTCATTATCCATTGGGTTTTGACCCAACTGAGGACAGATATCTGTTAGGACATACTTATACCCAGAAATGAGTACTATGTCCAGATTTCTCTTCCAATTCAAATAGTTTGGTCCGGTTAACTTATTATCATTAAGTATAGAAGCAAGTGGAGAAAATGATGACATCTGAAATATAAATAATGGCATACATGCATCAGTTATATATGCTCCATAAATATTCTTTTAACATTAAGATTACTAAGTAGCAAAAACTTAAAAAAAAATCTACAAAGTCTCAATGTAACAGTGTATTGACCTCCATAAAAATGAGTCAACCCAAGTCCCACCTGGTCATAGTCCCCAAGTGCTGATCTAACAGCCTTACTTGGTTATGATCACTGCTTTGGTTTTTTTGGCTTTTTTTTTTTGGCTCCTATCATTATAGGTCAAGTGTTAACCAAGGTTTAATCTTCTGGGATTAACAAGTTTGAAAACTCCATCCCTAATGGGGGTCACGCATGTGACACGAGTAAGTGTTCAAATAGGATACCCTAGATTATTCATTTAATTCTTAGAACTATGCAAACTAATGGCATACCCCATCCCTAATGGGGGTCACGCATGTGACACGAGTAAGTATATCATATGCAACAAAGAATTAAATATTTTATTAAAAATTCTCCCACTATAGCTGATGTATGTACTCCATCCCTAATGGGGGTCACACATGTGACACGAGTAAGCACATGCATCATAGCGTGAATCAACCTTTTTGGGAAGCCGCGGGTTACATGTTACCCTCACACACTTGATAATTTGTTAATTAAGTTTTTGTATAATTTGTGATTCACCTTATGTCCAAATGGCCTTGGACATACCTTTAATCACTTAACCAATTATGTAATCATTTTTCTGATTAACGCCCATAATTGTCATAGGTGCTTTGGTTTCCTATCTATTCAATCATGCCAATTTAGGGTCCTTTAATCATTTAATTACATTTAACTCATAATATTCTAATGAGTGATACCATGCCAATAAAATATGCATGCAATACACATAAGCAATAAAAATAATAATAATAATAAATTGTTTGGCTAGCCCAAACAACGAAGGCATTCCGGAATCATAATGAAATATTAATCAGACCACAATCATCTTGACCGTCCCTTTCCAATTAACAAGATACCCCCAGCCCCCATAAACATAAGTGCATAGTAGGATAAGAGCGTCATGTTGACCTTCAACGAGCTCCATTCTTAAATGCCTCATTTAAACATCTCTTCCATCTAAATAGCTCTTTCTCTCTCATCCTTCAATCTTTCTATTACCTTTAATAAATCCATTCGGACCAGAACCTTAACCTTCCTGACGTCTTGAGGTCTCATGCCGTGGAATCCCTTCTTCTCACGTGGAGTCCGGACGGAAGAAGGGAGGCATCCTTCTTTCTGTTCGTTCGTGGCACAGACGGCTGAACAAGAAGTCATCAACGGAAGTCCTTCTTTCTTTTTGTTCGTTCCTGGCACCAGACGGGCTGAACAAGATGTCATCCGAACTGAAGAAGGGAGCCAACGTCCGAGTTGCTTCTGCATTAAATGGTCCAAACGGAAGAAGGAGGCCAATCGTCTTCTCCATCGTCCAATCCCAAGAAGTATTCCGGACGAAACCGTGTGGAGTCCACGGACGTGTGTATTCCTTCCGTTCCAACAAGAAGTCTTCCGGACGGACGCGTGTATTCCTTCCGTTCCAGCCAGAAGTCTTTTGGACGGAACTGGGTGGAATCCACGAAGAAGGGAGGTGTTCTTCCGTTACAGGAAGAAGGGAGGAACTCGCTCCCGGATGCTAGGAGTCCAAACGTCCCTCTTCGAGTCCGGACGTTCCAAGAAGTAACTGGTTGGAATCCACGGAAGAAGGGAGCCATGTTCCTTCCGTTATAGGAAGAAGGGAGGAACTCGCTTCCGTTACAGGAAGAAGGGAGGAACTCGCTCCGGACGCTAGGAGTCGAAACGTCCCTCTTCATCGAGTGAACGTTCCAGGAAGTAGGGAGAAAAAAATGGATGGAAGAAAGATCTACGGCCTATTTTAATATTTTTCATCTTCCCCGAAGAGAGGAGGCATCCATATAGATTACTTATTATCCAAACCAACGCTCTGATACCATTTTTTTTGTTGGATGGATAGATGAGATTGCTGATGATCGGATAAGTTAAGAATTTTAAATTTTTGCTATGGTTATCTTTAACTTTGGATAAAATGAGTTGGAGGTTCTGTCTCAGTGAGATCCCCGTGATCAGAATAATCCGATCAAAACTCTTATCATAAAAAAGATAAGCGTGGATTAAAATATTAAATCCGATTGATGCGGAAGCGATACCAATAATCTGAACAATCATGGCAATCATTACTTGATTAGAAAATGATTGCGTACCTTTTTGCTAAAGATTTCTGCTGGATTTCCTCGTGAATAAGAAAACGTCCGTGCGTGAAGACTCCTTTGCGTGAAGGCTTCTGCACCAGAGACTCCTCAAAGGAGTGGAGAAGCTCTCTGAGATCGCTGATTTCTTCTTAGGAATAAACGGGATAATCTTTAGTCCTCAACTCCCTGAATGAGCAAGGGGTATGGCCAAGGAAATAAGCAAGGATTTTTTGGTGAATAAAAATCAGCCGAATTCTTTTGTGTTTCTCTCTTATGGATCTCTCTGTCTTTACTGTTCTTAAGAAACAGATAAGACGGCGGATGAAAAATGAAAAAAAGATTTTTCTCTTTACTTTCTCTGATCATGGTGCTCGCTATTTATAAATGGGAAGCGATACTCTAATCGAAGAAAGCGTTGCGTCCCTACGGGAGAGACGCTTCTCATCATCATCCAAAGATGCGCGAAGAAGACATCGCTTCATGAAAAAATACATTGTCTCTTCTGCGCCTGATCTGAGAACATCATGCCCAACTTACAATAGGCCCGCTGGTCTAAAGGCTCATTGGGACCAAGGCCCATAGAGCCTAAACCCAAAGTCCTCAAACCACCCATGGCCTCCACTTTGG
Organism: Calamus simplicifolius; assembly: GCA_900491605.1. Lineage (NCBI taxonomy): Eukaryota > Viridiplantae > Streptophyta > Magnoliopsida > Arecales > Arecaceae > Calamus > Calamus simplicifolius. The sequence continues at coordinate 147,881 of UESW01002210.1, read as the reverse complement.
TCACGGATCCATGTTACAGAGTTTAGTTTCATTAAGAAACTTTTCTCAATTTTCCAAAAAAATAAACACAAATTAGGCGGCATTACTTGCTCATCGCATCACCTAAAATTTAAAAATGAATTCTTAAAATTTAGGAGCGAGTTTCCTTTTATGGTCTACACCTTGGACTTCGCGGGACACACATAACCTAGCTCCTAAGAATATTGTCCTTACACCGCCATTCCCTATGACTCGGGATAATATTCTTAGTCATGATTT
>UESW01002210.1:0-146001 GCA_900491605.1 Calamus simplicifolius | reverse complement strand
CCTCTCAAGGGAGTGTTATTACTTTCTTATGGAAAGTACATGAATGACTATATTGCGAGTATGTTCTTAGACCCTAGTGGCATATGCCCAACCCACCGAGTATCAATCATTATGGATTTTGCTCATTTGGTGAATCAAAGCATATACGCTATAAGTCTAAGTTCAGTGACTTGCTCAAGCTTAAGAACAATCGTACTCTCATAGCTATGAGTTAAATTTCATGATAGTACATTTCTAAAATTTATTCTCATGTAAGTCCGTCAATACGCAATATGCGTACTAGTATACTAATCAAGAATCCCTCTCAAATAGTCAAGACAAACTATTTCCCCAATTGGAAATTACGTATACTTTAATTTCTCATAATAAAGCGCCTAACTCTATAAAATTGTGATAATTGTATTTCGAATGTAATAAAATGATCTCGTGTCTTCTGTACTCATGTGTGAAGCATCTTGAGCACTCAAAATTATTATTTCTAACATTCGTAGACCTTTCGGGTGAATTACATACAACAAGTATATAGGATGCAAATATCAAATCATTTATTATATATCATCTGATGTCAATCATTGTTGGCCCAGATGACAACCCAAGAGGGGGGGGTGAATTGGGTTCTTTAAAAAATTAGCCTTTTTAAAATAGTTTGCTTGTGATTTATGATGGCAAATGCAAGGTAACTATAAAGTAACAGTGAATAAGATAGAGATAGAGAAAGAGACAATAAACACGGCAAACACAAAAGATTTTATAGTGGTTCGGTGTATCCAACACCTACGTCCACTCCCAAGATTCACTTGGGTCCACACTATAATCACCCTAGATTACAGCAGAGTTGTTTTACAAGCTCACAACTCGAACTTGTTGTTTTTCCGGGCGCACAACGAACCCAGCTGGTTTTCAAGGGCTCACCAGCACAAAAACCCTAACTCAAGCTTAACCAAGCTTGAACCGAGGTAAAACTACCTCCTCTAGTTCAATCCCCCAGATTGAACTAGGCACAAACAAAATAAGTATTGTTTTTGAAATACAAAGCTCCTCAATGAGCAAATATACAAATTAAGAATAACAAGGTTTAGAAAAGCCTGATTTGTAGATAGGTTGGCTTTTGAGCTTTTCTTCTTTTCTTCTTTTCTTCTTCTCCTTGCTGGATTGAATCAAGCCTCAGCTCCGATTCTTCACAGTTGAAACAGTTGAGAAGAGTTGAAAAGCAAGAAATGAATCTCCTTTCTCCAAGTTGGGAAATCCGCCAAGACTTTGATTTGAACGCTTTGGATTCCTCTTGAGCTTTTTGGAGTGGAGTGGATTTGAGCTAGAAGGTTTTCCTTTCAAGATTCAAGCTCTCGGATTTTTGAAATGGGATTTGTCTATCTCAGATTTTCTCTCTTTTTTTTATTTTTTCTTTTTTTTTTTTGAACAATAGACTTCCCTTTTTATAGATTTCTTTTACACCATTTTTGGAAGAAAACTATCCGTTGGAGTGTACCTTGTATCAAAATATATCCGTTAGAAATAAGGTAAAATAGAAATATTACCGTTAGAGCTGATCTGGCAACTTGATTTTTCGTTCCAGGTGGGTTGGAGTCGACTCTAACTTTTCTGGAGTCGGCTCTAGCTCGAGGCATTTTAAAACGATATTTCTGGAGTCGTCTCTGGCTTTTCTGGGGTCGACAAGAAACTTTTCCGGAGTCGACTCTAACTTACCCGGAGTCGACTCTAGGTTGGGGCCAGAAAAATTGACTTTCTGCTTCTTCTGTGAGAGTCGACTCTAACAGTCTCGGAGTCGACTCTAATACCGTGCCAGTTCCGGAGTCGGCTCTGTGATTCTCGGAGTCGACTCTAATGTCTGCAATTCTTACCTAGACATTAGATTCGATCCAGAACACTATGTAACTCTGATTTTGATCATTCAATAGTCTTATAATCTGAAACACTAAATCAAAATCATCAGAGCCTTCAAGAGTTATACTCAGATAGTTTTGTTAATCATCAAAATCATCAATTGGGTCAACAATCTCCCCCTTTTTGATGATAACAAAAACTTTGAGTATATGCATTCAAAAATTCATTCGAACTAAGGATTATAGTCATTTTGAACTTAAACATTTTTTAATTAAGGATTTGATGCCAATATTCAACGTAAACTTTAAAATTATGCATGAGTTCAATATAATTCATCAATTATGAATATTTAATCTTAATGTGCATAAAAATTGCAATTGAGTTTTTGTTAAGCTCCCCCTGCATTGAATAGCTCCCCCTATATAAACATCAATTTTAACTGATTAAGATTTCAAGTTGTTTGCATAAATAATTCCCCCCTTTCTTTCTTTCTTTATGCATATACAATCAACTTTCATTATTTTCAAGTCTTTCTTTCTTTGCATATTCATATTCAATATTCATGTTCAAATGCATATATTCAACCATCTCTCCCCCTTTTTTGCAACAATAAGGAGAGTATAGATAAAGAAAGTTAATAAAATATAGGGATTCAAGCAGTCAATATTTGAAAATGTGAAATTTCATTTCATAAGTAAGAACATTACATTGGTTGATCATGTACATCCAAAATGAAATACATTAGATATTCAAAACTTCCTAAGTACAAACTATCAAAATCAAAATCAAGGTCAGATGTGTTTAAATACAATTTTCTTCAATGACCTATGATTTCATTACATCATCCTTTTGTGATTTCTTAAAGTTTTCAAGGCAAGCTTCGATTTGAGACTGCAAGGTCAATGTCCTTCTTCAATTGACCCGTTGCATGAATGAGCAAGGGTTATGGCCAAGGAAATAAGCAAGGATTTTTTTGGTGAATAAAATCAGCCGAATTCTTTTGTGTTTCTCTCTTATGGATCTCTATGTCTTTACTATTCTTAAGAAACAGATAGAGACGGAAGGAAAAAAAAAAAAAAAAAAATTCTCTTTACTTTCTCTGATCATAGTGCTCGCTATTTATAAATGGGAAGCGATACTCTAATCGAAGAAAGCGTTGCGTCCCTACAGGAGAGACGCTTCTCATCATCATCCAAAGATGCGCGAAGAAGACATCGCTTCATAAAAAAATACATGTCTTTCTGCGCCTGATCTGAGAACATCATGCCCAACTTACAATAGGCCCGCTGGTCTAAAGGCTCATTGGGACCAAGGCCCATAGAGCCTAAACCCAAAGTCCTCAAACCACCCATGGCCTCCACTTTGGTCACGGATCCATGTTAGTTTAGTTTCATTAAGAACTTTTCTCTGAATTTTCAAAAAAAATAAACACAAAATTAGGCGGCATTACTTGCTCATCGCATCACCTAAAATTTAAAAATAAATTCTTAAAATTTAGGAGCGAGTTTCCTTTTATGGTCTACACCTTGGACTTCGCAGGACACACATAACCTAGCTCCTAAGAATATTATCCTTACACCGCCATTCCCTATGACTCGGGACAATATTCTTAGTCGTGATTTATTTCCACCAGAAAATCACAACTGCACTCCAGGATATGCGCAATATTTACATCGAGATAAAATAAATTGTCACATAAGACAATCCCATCCCTGACCTATGAGATCGATACGCAAATGGTTCCTTCATGCGACACTCGAATATTGGCATCAAGTAATTTGTGTACTATCACTTGTCCAATATCCATCTAACACCTTGAGCTCTATGTTCCCTCATATCCATCCACTGAGTGTCATGAATCAACCCGTCGATTGATCATGTCTACACTCGATCTATAAAGATCACTATGCATAGTTTTAAGATAGATTAATTTGAACCTCTCAAGGGAGTGTTATTACTTTCTTATGGAAAGTACATGAATGACTATATTGCGAGTATGTTCTTAGACCCTAGTGGCATATGCCCAACCCACCGAGTATCAATCATTTATGGATTTTGCTCATTTGGTGAATCAAAGCATATACGCTATAAGTCTAAGTTCAGTGACTTTCTCAAGCTTAAGAACAATCGTACTCTCATAGCTATGAGTTAAATTTCATGATAGTACATTTCTAAAATTTATTCTCGTGTAAGTCCGTCAATACGCAATATGCGTACTAGTATACTAATTCGAGAATCCCTCTCAAATAGTCAAGACAAACTATTTCCCCAATTGGAAATTACGTATACTTTAATTTCTCATAATAAAGCGCCTAACTCTATAAAATTGTGATAATTGTATTTGAATGTAATAAAATGATCTCGTGTCTTCTGTACTCATGTGTGAAGCATCTTGAGCACTCAAAATTATTATTTCTAACATTCGTAGACCTTTCAGGAGAATTACATACAACAAGTATATAGGATGCAAATATCAAATCATTTTATATATCATCTGATGTCAATCATTGTTGGCCCAGATGACAACCCAAGAGGGGGGGGATGAATTGGGTTCTTTAAAAAATTAGCCTTTTTAAAATAGTTTGCTTGAGATTAATGAAGGCAAATGCAAGTAACTATAAAGTGCAGTGAATAAGATAGAGATAGAGAAAGAGACAATGAACACGGCAAACACAAAAGATTTTATAGTGGTTCGGTGTATCCAACACCTACGTCCACTCCCAAGATTCACTTGGGTCCACACTATAATCACCCTAGATTACAGCAGAGTTGTTTTACAAGCTCACAACTCGAACTTGTTGTTTTCCGGGCGCACAACGAACCCAGCTGGTTTTCAAGGGCTCACCAGCACAAAAACCCTAACACAAGCTTAACCAAGCTTGAACCGAGGTAAACTACCTCCTCTAGTTCAATCCCCCAGATTGAACTAGGCACAAACAAATAAGTATTGTTTTTGAAATACAAAGCTCCTCAATGAGCAAATATACAAATTAAGAAAACAAGGTTTAGAAAAGCCTGATTTGTAGATGGTTGGCTTTTGAGCTTTTCTTCTTTTCTTCTTTTCTTCTTCTCCTTGCTGGATTGAATCAAGCCTCAGCTCCGATTCTTCACAGTTGAAGCAGTTGAGAAGAGTTGAAAAGCAAGAAATGAATCTTCTTTCTCCAAGTTGGGAAATCCACAAAAACTTTGATTTGAATGCCTTGGATTCCTCTTGAGCTTTTTGGAGTGGAGTGGATTTGAGCTAGAAGGTTTTCCTCTTGAGATTCAAGCTCTCGGATTTTTGAAATGGGATTTGTCTATCTCAGATTTTCTCTCTTTTTTTTCTTTTTTCCTTTTTTTTTTTGAACAATAGTCTTCCCTTTTTATAGATTTCTTTCAACCATTTTTGGAAGAAAACTATCCGTTGGAGTGTACCTTGTATCAAAATATATCCGTTAGAAATAAGGTAAAATAGAAATATTACCGTTAGAGCTGATCTGGCAACTTGATTTTTCGTTCCAGGTGGGTTGGAGTCGACTCTAACTTTTCTGGAGTCGGCTCTAGCTCGAGGCATTTAAAATATTTCTGGAGTCGTCTCTGACTTTTCTGGGGTCGACAAGAAACTTTTCCGGAGTCGACTCTAACTTACCCGGAGTCGACTCTAGGTTGGGGCCAGAAAAATCGACTTTCTGCTTCTTCTGTGAGAGTCGACTCTAACAGTCTCGGAGTCGACTCTAACTTCCGTGCCAGTTCCGGAGTCGGCTCTGTGATTCTCGGAGTCGACTCTAATGTCTGCAATTCTTACCTAGACATTAGATTCGATCCAGAACACGATGTAACTCCTGATTTTGATCATTCAATAGTCTTATAATCTGAAACACTAAATCAAAATCATTAGAGCCTCCAAAGTTATACTCAAATAGTTTTGTTAATCATCAAAATCATCAATTGGGTCAACAATCTCCCCCTTTTTGATGATAACAAAAACTTTGAGTATATGCATTCAAAAATTCATTCGAACTAAAGATTATAGTCATTTTGAAACTTAAACATTTTTAATTAAGGATTTGATGCCAATATTCAAAGTAAACTTTTAAAATTGTGCATGAGTTCAATATAATCATCAATTATGAATATTTAATCTTAATGTGCATAAAATTGCAATTGAGCTTTTTGTTAAGCTCCCCCTGCATTGAATAGCTCCCCCTATATATAAGCATCAATTTTAACTGATTAAGATTTCAAGTTTTTGCATAAACAATTATTTCTCCCCCTTTCTTTCTTTCTTTATGCATATACAATTTTCATTAAAATTTTCAAGTCTTTCTTTCTTTGCATATTCATATTCACAACGCATATTCAACCATCTCTCCCCCTTTTTTGTTATCAGCAATAAGGAGAGTATTAGATAAAGAAAGTTAATAAAAATAGGGATTCAAGCAGTCAATATTTGAAAATGTGAAATTGCATTTCATAAGTAAGAACATTACATTAGTTGATTCATGTACATCCAAAATGAAATACATTAGATATTCAAAAACTTCCTAAGTACAAACTATCAAAATCAAAATCAAGGTCAGATGTGTTTGAATACAATTTTCTTCAAATGACCTATGATTTCCATTACATCATCCTTTTGTGATTTCTTAAAGTTTTCAAGGCAAGCTTCAATTTGAGAGACTGCAAGGTCAATGTCCTTCTTCAATTGACCCGTTGCATGAACATAAGATCCTGATCCATCAGCAATGCCTTCCATCCTTTCGAAGATTTTGTGAAGTCAGCACCAAAGGATTCAACAGAATTGCTTAAGGTAAAGGAGATCATGTCCAGTCTCGAATTAAGTTCTTCCTTCAACTGATTAAAGTCTTCTTTTAATTGAGTAATTTCATGAGATCTCTGACTATCATACTCAGCAAGCAAAGCTCTCAACTGACCAATTTGTTCATCAGAGAATCTCCCAGAATTTGTTATAGACTGATGTGGAGGTGAGGGAATAGAACTAGGTCCGGCCTCTGAAGGTCCAGCTGAAGAAGGTCCCGCAATAGATGGATCAGGGACAGATGGTCCCTCAGTGGATGGTCCCGGGATGTCTTCTACTCTGGTTCTTCTGCTCTATCTCTTTCTGCTCTTTCCTCTCTTCCTCCTTTCATCCAAACACCATTCAATTTCTTGAAGCCCATCCGATGAATAGTAGAATGCTATAATAATCAGTGTGTCTCAATTTTCTTAAAGGTTCATTCTCCATAATGAGCACACCTTGGCTTCTAAAGATTAGTGTCAAAATCATACCATATGGCAGTGTTGATCTCTTCTTTGTAGCTGCCTCTGCCATGTATCCAATCATCATGCCAGCTAAGTTGACTGGCCTTCCAGTAATTATGCAATCCATTAACAGAACGTCTCGCTCCGAGACATACTCGAATCTACCAATTTTTGGAAACAAGATTCTTCCACAGATATTATGTAGTAATCTGAGTTCTAGATTCAATTGATTTGCAAAGATTTCTTCAAACTCAGTTACATCTCTCCTAGCATTCTTGTCAATGCTCCACTTCTATCCTCATGTTGATATTCCATTAAACCGATTGTGGGCATTTCCAATAAGTTTCCAAGAATCTCAGTGGTTATTGTCACTCTTGTTCCTCTTACTATACTTATAATCCACCTTCTCCTCTGCTTAAACCGTTGTAAAACTCTCTTACTAAGGCTGGATATGTGGGTATATCTAGTGAACAGATTTTTTCCCATCCCATTTCCTTTCAAACTTCTTCCTATAGTGAATCCTTCCGACTCAAAGAAATCAAAATTCACCTTTCTCCCAGTGGTAATGGTCTTACCGGCTAAATGATCAACCTTTGGGTGAAGATGGTGAAGGAGGGGAATCCTCTTGAGTGGCCGAAGAGGAGGAAGGCGAGGGTTGCCTCCGAACAGTGCGTCTCCTCGTTGGAACGGATGCTCCACCGACGAATCCGCGCCTCTTAGGTGCCATTGAGAAGATTGGAAGATTAATCAAGGGTTTTGAGTAGATTGGGGAAGTTGGAAAGGCTTTGGAGCTTTTTGGAGAGGTTTTGGAGACGATGGAATGATTGGGGGTCGACTCCGCCTTTTTATTTTTGACCTAGCTCGACTTAGAGTCGACTCCCGAAAACTGGGTGTCGGCTCCGAACCAGAAAATCTGTCAGCGCTCGAATTAGAGTCGGCTCCACAAAAGCCAGAGTCGGCTCTAATCGCTTAGACAGAACATCAAAAACTCAGGTGTCGACTCCACAAACTGTCAGAGTCGACTCTAACAGTTTCAGAGATAAAAAATTAAGTTTCAAGGATTTGAAACTATTCAAATTAATCATCAAATTATAGATTAATGTTCCTTAGCAATTGGGGAAACAATGAATCAAGATCTAGATAGATTTCCTTATTGAAATATCAAGATTTTTCAAGAAAATGATGAAATCTAGATAGATGTCCTTAAGAGTTTCAGAAAACTATTCCAAAGGATCACAAACTCCTAATTCTCCTCTAAGATAACAAAATCTCTCTTCACTTAAGGGTTTTGTTAATATATCTGCAGTTGTTCTTCAGTATTCACATAATCAAGACAAATTTCATTATTGGCTACATGTTCTCTTATAAAGTGATATCTTATTTCAATATGCTTTGTTCTTGAATGTTGAATTGGATTTTTAGTTAGATTTATTGCACTTGTATTATCACATCTTATAGGTGTCTTATCAAGTGTGATACCATAGTCTTCAAGTTGTCTCTTAATCCATAGGATTTGAGCACAGCAACTTCCAGCTGCAACATATTCTGCTTCCGCAGTAGATAATGCAACCGAATTTTGCTTTTTGCTAAACCATGAGATTAAGTTACTTCCTAAAAATTGGCATGCACCACTTGTGCTTTTTCTATCTAACTTGCATCCAGCATAATCAGAATCAGAATAATCAGATTTAATGTTGAGTCTCTAGAATACCATAAACCTACATTTTTTGTTCCACTTAAGTATCTTAGTATTCTTTTAACAGCAATTAAATGTGATTCTTTAGGTTCAGACTGAAATCTAGCACATAAGCAAACAGCAAACATTATGTCTGGTCTACTTGCAGTTAAATAAAGTAGGGATCCGATTATACCTCGATAATATTTTTGATCAACCTTCTTACCTTCTTCATCTTTGTCCAGCTTGCATGAAGGACTCATTGGTGTTCCGAGGGGTTTATTGATTCCATACCAAACTTCTTTAGAATTTCTCTTGTGTACTTTGTTTGGTTGATAAAGATACCCTCTTTGCTTTGTTTGATTTGGAGTCCAAGGAAGAAATTGAGTTCTCCCATCATGCTCATTTCAAATTCTCCCTGCATTAACTTAGCAAACTCTTGACATAGAAATCGTTAGTAGCACCAAATACAATGTCATCAACATAAATTTGAACTACAAGTAAATCTTTACTTTTCTTTTCAAAAATAATGTTTTATCAACATTTCCTCTTGTAAAATCATTTTCAATTAAAAATTTACTTAGTCTATCATACCAAGCTCTAGGTGCTTGTTTCAAACCATATAATGCCTTGTGCAATTTAAAAACGTGATTTGAAAATTCATGATCTTCAAAACCTGGTGGTTGTTCTACATAAACTTCTTCATTTATTAATCCATTTAAAAATGCACTTTTGACATCCATTTGAAATAAATTAATGTTCATGTGACATGCAAATGCTAGTAATAGCCTAATGGCTTCTAATCTAGCTACAGGTGCAAAGTTTCATCAAAATCAATACCTTCTTCTTGATTATATCCTTTTGCAACTAATCTAGCTTTGTTTCTAATTACTATGCCATTTTCATCTAGTTTATTTCTAAAAACCCATTTTGATCCTATAACAGAATGATTTTTAGGTCTTTCCACTAATGTCCATACATTATTTCTAGTGAATTGGTTTAATTCTTCTTGCATAGCTAGCATCCAATTATTATCTTTTTCAGCTTCTTCAATGGTTTTAGGTTCAATTTGAGAGACAAATGCAAGTGATTACTAATATTTCTCATAGATGATCTAGTTCTTATTCCTTGAGATGGATCACCTATAATCAATTCCTTGGGATGACTATAAGCGTATCTCCAATCTCTTGGTAGATCTATATCATTATGATTAGTATTAATATCATCAGCATTAGGCGAATCATTATCTTTAGCTTCTTGTTCATGATCTGAAGATACATCAATATTAAGTTTTTCAAGATTTTTTCGAGAATGTTTGTATCTTCCTCATCATCAATCCTTTTGGAACTTGATGTTAAAGATTCATCAAAAATTACATGAATAGATTCTTCAACAATTAGGTTCCTTTATTAACACTCTATATGCTTTACTAGTTGTTGAATAACCTAAGAATATTCCTTCATCAGATTTTGCATCAAATTTACCTAAGTTGTTTTTACCATTATTATGAATAAAACATTTACAACCAAATGCATGAAAATATTTAATATTGGGTTTTCTATCATGCCATAATTCATAAGGTGTTTTCTTTAAAATAGGTCTTATTAAGGCTCTATTTAGGATGTAACATGCTGTGTTAATAGCTTCCGCCCAAAAGTATTTGGTAGTTTACTTTCACATAGCATGGTACGGGCCATGTCTTCTAGAGTCCTATTTTTCCTTTCAACTACACCATTTTGTTGTGGGGTCCTAGGTGCAGAAAAATTATGATTAATACCATTTTCATTGCAAAAACTTTCAAATAAGTGATTTTCAAATTCAGTTCCATGATCACTTCTTAGAGACACTATGGTAGTGTTTTTCTCATTTGTGACTTTCTTGAAGAATTTCATGAATATCGAGAAAGTCTCATCTTTGTGAGCTAAAAACATTACCCAAGTGAATCTAGAGTAATCATCTACTATCACAAGACCATATTTCTTTCCTCCTAGACTTGTGGTTCTAGTTGGTCCAAAAAGGTCCATGTGAAGTAGCTCTAATGGCCTAGAAGTTGAAACAATTTTTTAGATTTAAAAACTTCTAGTTTGTTTTCCAAATTGACATGCATCACATATTTTGTTATTTTCAAAATCTAATTTAGGTAAACCTTTTACTAAATCCATTCTAATTAGTTTTGAAATAAGGTGTGTGCTTGCGTGACCTAATCTACGATGCCACAACCAACCAATCTCATTCATATTAGCATTATTAGCAACTAAGCAATGATTATTAGTAGACAATTTGTCTAAGTCAATCAAGTATACATTGCCATTTCTATTTCCAATAAAAACAATGCTATTATCAATGGGATTAGCTACTGTGCATAAAGATTCAAATGATACTTTAAAACCTTTATCACATAATTGGCTTATACTAATTAAATTATGCTTTAAACCATCAACATAAAGTACATTATCAATAAATGTGGAGGGAGTTATTTGAATTTACCAAGGCCCAAATTTGGCCTTTGCCATTATCGCCAAACGTAACAACTCCTCCTTTCTTTTCTTCAAGGGTGATGAATTCTCTTTGTCACCCGTCATATGTCTTGAGCAGCCACTATCAAGATACCACTTTCTTTTTGATCTTTTGGCCACAAGACATTCCTGCAATAAAATCAAACTTTATGTTTAGGTACCCAAGCTTTCTTGGGTCCTTCATGGTTAGTAGCAACAAAATTGTTCCTTTCGGAACCCATATTTTCTTTCCTTTAACATTTAACTTTTTATTATTTTTTTTGCATTCAAAAGATTTATGTCCTTTTTGATTACATTTAAACAAGTAATATTACTTTGGTTGCTTTTACAAAAATTTTTTAATGATTTTTGTTTTCTTAAAGTGTTATACCCTAATCCTGCTTTGTCAAAAACTGCTTTTTGACTATCTAAAACATGTTAATTTATTGAGCTTAAGTAAATTATCAACAATGTTTTATATTTTTAACATCTTTCTTTAGTTTATCATTTTCATTAGAGATTGATTCTTTTCTTTATTAAAATTTTCATTTTCAGATTTAAGTTTCTTAATTTCATTGTTAAGATTTTCCTTTTCTTTAATGAAAGTTAAATTTTTATTTTTCAAAATTTGTATTTCTTTTTCAAAACTTTGAAATCAATAACAATTCATTAAAAGCTTCAAACATTCATCAAAGTAAATTCATCGCAAGGGTTTCGGAACTTACCTCATCGTTGTCGTCCGCCATGAAGCATATTTGCAACTTCCTTTTGTTCTTCTTCTTCGGAAGAAGATTCCTCGCTGTCACTCCATGTTGCCATATAAGCCTTCTTCTTTTTTTGTAGGCTTTCTTCAAGGACATTCATATCTAAAGTGCCCCGGTTTTTACACTCATAACATCAAGGGGTCTTTCTCTTTTTCTTGTCCTTGTCCTTTTTCTTATCCTTTTCTCCTTCCCACTTGCTCCAAATTTTTTTTGTGGAAGGGTTTCTTTTCCTCATAAATCTCTTAAATTTCTTTGGCTAAGAGAGCAGTCTCATCATCATCATCATTCTGCTGCTCTCTTCATCTTTTGCAGCTTTGAGGGCAATCATTTTCTTTTCTTTGTTCCTCCTCAACATGCTGCTCATTGTCAGCTCATGGGTCATTAGGGATCCTAGAAGCTCCTCTAAGGGTAAAGTGTTGAGGTCCTTTGCTTCTTGGATTGCAGTCACTTTTGCTTCCCATGATCTTGGTAGTGACCTAAGAATTTTGCGAACAAGTTCAGAGTTAGTATATGTCTTACCAAGACTTTTCAAACCATTTACAATATCAGTGAATCTAGTGACATGCATGTGATGGTTTCAGATTTGTTCCATTGTAAACAATTCATATTTATGAACAAAATATTTATTTTTGATTCTTTACTTGGTTTGTACCCTCATGGGTAACCTTCCAATCTATCCCAAATTCCTTTGCGGAATTACATGTGGAGATTCTATTGAATTCATTAGAGTCTAAGGAACAATATAAACATTCATGGCTTTAGCATTTAATGTGCCATCTTCCTATCATTATCATTCCAATCCCTTTCGGGCTTAGGAACAATAGTGCCATCTATAAGTGTGTGGGTGTACTAGGTCCATTAATTATAACACCCCAAAGCTCATAGTCAGAAGCTTGAATGAATATCCTCATTCTAGCTTTCCAATATGAATAGTTTGAGCCATTAAAAAGTGGAGGTCTATTCGTAGAATGACCTTCAGCAAAAGAACCAACTTTGTGTTGCCATTTGGATCTTTAGCTCTTGATCGTGAGATCAAATCTAAATGAGCACTTGCTCTGATACCAATTGTTGGCCCAGATGGCAACCCAAGAGGGGGGGGTGAATTGGGTTCTTTAAAAAATTAGCCTTTTTAAAATAGTTTGCTTGAGATTAATGAAGGCAAATGCAAGTAACTATAAAGTGCAGTGAATAAGATAGAGATAGAGAAAGAGACAATGAACACGGCAAACACAAAAGATTTTATAGTGGTTCGGTGTATCCAACACCTACGTCCACTCCCAAGATTCACTTGGGTCCACACTATAATCACCCTAGATTACAGCAGAGTTGTTTTACAAGCTCACAACTCGAACTTGTTGTTTTCCCGGGCGCACAACGAACCCAGCTGGTTTTCAAGGGCTCACCAGCACAAAAACCCTAACTCAAGCTTAACCAAGCTTGAACCGAGGTAAAACTACCTCCTCTAGTTCAATCCCCCAGATTGAACTAGGCACAAACAAAATAAGTATTTTTTTGAAATACAAAGCTCCTCAATGAGCAAATATACAAATTAAGAATAACAAGGTTTAGAAAAGCCTGATTTGTAGATAGGTTGGCTTTTGAGCTTTTCTTCTTTTCTTCTTTTCTTCTTCTCCTTGCTGGATTGAATCAAGCCTCAGCTCCGATTCTTCACAGTTGAAGCAGTTGAGAAGAGTTGAAAAGCAAGAAATGAATCTCCTTTCTCCAAGTTGGGAAATCCGCCAAGACTTTGATTTGAACGCTTTGGATTCCTCTTGAGCTTTTTGGAGTGGAGTGGATTTGAGCTAGAAGGTTTTCCTTTCAAGATTCAAGCTCTCGGATTTTTGAAATGGGATTTGTCTATCTCAGATTTTCTCTCTTTTTTTCTATTTTTCCTTTTTTTTTTTGAACAATAGACTTCCCTTTTTATAGATTTCTTTTACACCATTTTTGGAAGAAAACTATCCGTTGGAGTGTACCTTGTATCAAAATATATCCGTTAGAAATAAGGTAAAATAGAAATATTACCGTTAGAGCTGATCTGGCAACTTGATTTTTCGTTCCAGGTGGGTTGGAGTCGACTCTAACTTTTCTGGAGTCGGCTCTAGCTCGAGGCGTTTTAAAATGATATTTCTGGAGTCGTCTCTGGCTTTTCTGGGGTCGACAAGAAACTTTTCCGGAGTCGACTCTAACTTACCCGGAGTCGACTCTAGGTCGGGGCCAGAAAAATCGACTTTCTGCTTCTTCTGTGAGAGTCGACTCTAACAGTCTCGGAGTCGACTCTAATACCGTGCCAGTTCCGGAGTCGGCTCTGTGATTCTCGGAGTCGACTCTAATGTCTGCAATTCTTACCTAGACATTAGATTCGATCCAGAACACATGTAACTCTTGATTTTGATCATTCAATAGTCTTATAATCTGAAACACTAAATCAAAATCATCAGAGCCTTCAAGAGATATACTCAGATAGTTTTGTTAATCATCAAAATCATCAATTGGGTCAACAACTCGGAATCAACAGGAAGTTCAACCCTCTCGAAACTTTTCTTCGGTAAGAGTTCCCGCACTCCCCCCTTCTTGTCCAGCAAATGGCATGTCGCCACCCCGGTATTCTCTCCAGAAACCCTCTCAGTTGTTTATCTATTAATCTACCGAGCTTATTGCTGCGTTGTTTCGCATTCAAATTACTCTCTAGTTTGAACGGGTGTTGCGTGATTGATGTAGTAATAGAGATTACCGTAACAACTTAAGATTCTAGGCTGCGGATGAAGATCTAAGTTACATAATGGTATAGAGATTAGAATGTTAGGTGAAACGAAATAGCTATGAAACCTGGAGAATAGAGTGGGGAATGACTATATAAAAGAAGTTGTAATAGAATGATGAAGAACCGATTGGGATGATGGTATGGGAATGTTCGAATGCCCAAGGAGACTGAGGAGACGAAGATTAATGTGAAGTGGATGGCAGTTGCTGGAAAGGAGTTGCGGCAACACAAGAGGTAGCTCTTAAAAGAAATGATTGGTGAATGAAAATTCATGAAGCTAGCACAAAGTGGGAGATTCTATTACTTGGTTTAAGTTGCAAGAAACTATTTCTTCTTTGAGCAATTTGTTTTGATTGGTTGTTCTCTTACTTGTGGATCTATGCGATGACCTGAATAACTATGTTTATGTTAATTATGTAGACATGGGTAACAATAATTGTTATTTTGTTGCTTGTTGGATAATTAAGGACCTGAAGATTTTAACTTGGTTTTGAACATTATACTTTTGTTGTAGCCTCCATGTACATGGTAATTCATGCAATTCCTGCTTTAAAAAATGTTATTTCTGTTATCAGGTCATCCCTTTCTTGAGAGAAAGTGCATGGGACAACCACCTCCAGATCTGCCATCTTACAATAAAAATCAATTGTTTACTTGGGCATGCCTCTTGTCCCCTATGTAATAGAGCTGATCCTTGCAGAGTTTCTTTACCTTCAGCATGAAGATGCTGAGAAGCCAATTTATCTTTACATTAATTCAACTGGCACATCTAAGGTAAAATCTTTTTTTTTATGCTTCTACCAGCATACAAATCTATAAGTGCATTTTTTAGACTATATTGTTATAGGAGGTGTTGGCTTTGGAAATTTACAAAAGGTAGAAATCTTATATTGATCAAAGAAATACCATCAATACCTATGAAATTTGCAGTCTCCTGCATTTAGGATTTGTGAGCCTAATTTGGGGTTTTAGTGATGTCTATATTTATTGGCATCTGAAATACAATTAGTTCTATTATCTTTTCGGCATGCAATCATTTCTTTGTTAAAGGAAAAGAAGACTTGATGAATTTCTTTCACCCAAAATTCCTTCTTACATCAGTGTAAAGTACCATTCAGGAGTGAAAAAACATGTACTGTTTCTCTCGATTTCATTTTACTTCCTGTTTGTATGACTCAAGTAGTTATTGATATTCTATTGCCCTAAGTTAGTGGCTTATGTGCGACTATTTCCAATTTCTAATAGATGATGTCATGATAGAGTGCCTAAAACTTAATACAAAGCTGAGGGCTTGTTGTATGTCACAAGGGAATAAATTTAATGGTTCAGCTTGTGCTTGCAAAGGAAGTTGCTCGAGGGAATCATATTTTTGGCTTTGTTGTAATGCACTTATGTTCTTATCACAAACCTTTTATATTTCTTGTGATATTTAAATTCAGTTCACAAATCTGTCACATCTATTTTAATAATTTTTAATGATAAGTTTATGCATGAGCAGGATTGAATCAGGCTATCTGTTACCTAGGTAAGCTTATGGTCATAATTGTAACCATCAAACCTTGTGCGAACTCTTTGAGTTTAGTTTTGTGAATCCTTATTCACCAATAGATGCTATGAGGGGAAACCTCTGGTGTCATGATGTTACTGTCAGCATTGCTAAATCCTTTTTCACATATTCCATTCATCTTAACTAAACAAGCATTTAAGAATAATTCTTAGCCTTTTCAAGGTAGAGTGTAGCTAAGGAAAATTTATTCCTTGCTTGAATGTTTATGACGAATATTTATGATGAATTTCATGTAGCTTCTCTTCTTTGGGGTTATACTATAGTTGATGCCTTATGGTGACTGACTTGTATAAAGCAACTTTTTGTCCCACTGTTTTATGCTATTTACAAAAGTCCAAGATTTTGTCACTGCCGGTACCATTACAATTAAGAACTCTTAGAAGATTGAAATCTAAATTAATAAAATATATTCTGATTTGGTTGTCCAATTTCCTGGAAGAATAGTTGATGGTGACCTGGCTGAAAACCTTTTGGGTTGCTTGTTTAATGCTTTGATCAAGAACATTTTACTCTGGGTTCCAATCTAATAAGCCTCAATCTCTCATTGACATCCATAGTTATAGTGATAAACATTTGGAAGTCTATAGTATCTTAAAGTGGTGCATGCCTGTGACAGTTGAGGATTTGTGTGTGCGTGATGGTTATGGCGGCTGTTGTGTTGGTGTTGGCCCATCTAGCAGTGGAGCCAATAATTCATGTATTTTTTCTTCAAAATTTATCTGGTGGCAATTATTTCCTTATATTTGAGTATCCTATGTTTCCTGGGTTTAATGCTGCAAACTTCTGATGATAAGTTCTATGAAACTTTAGCAAATACCTTGGCCAAGGTAATCTTTGCGAGGTGTCACAAGATTCATTGCATTGAAACATTACTTGGGTTGATTCTACTCAGAGTTGGAAGTTAAAACTCTGTATGACATGCAGTGTAGGAGTACCACTGAACAGTGAGTTGACTCAGGGAGCAACTCACAGGGGGTATAAGACATTATCATGTTGACGGCAACTCACTGTACTTAGGCACTGGAGGTTCCAGAATTGCTTGCAGTCTTGGGTGCAAATTGTCGTCTCGATCCGGATGTCGGATTGAAACCATGGCTTAGTATGGTACTAGGACATCAATAGCCTAGTTCCATAGGGAAGGCTAGATTCACATGTGGAAGCTTCCTGTGCTACCGGCTTAGGTTTGAACCTATGGAGTCACGCACATAGTCAGATGACTTGTACGCAGGCGTGATCACTGATTTGAGTGGGACTCAATCAGATGGGTCATACGGGGTTCGTTCTGGCTATGTCTAGCTAGCTCCAGACATTAGTGGCAGCACCTACTTCGAGGGTGATTTGAGTTAGTTAGTAACTCAAATAGAATTTGGGACACGATATGAATTGGAATAAAGTTAATTTGAACCATGGACCAATGGTTGGTCTGATAACAGCGTGGTTTGGATCCGGGTTCGAAGTGGTTCGATCCGGATATCCAATAGAGCCTCTGAAAGTTTATTTATGAATTTTGAATTCATAAATCACTTCGGATTGGAGCTCGGCAAGGCGCAATATGAAGTATTGTTCAAGAGCTACGAGTAGCTTCTTTCGGATTTGAATTTGGACTTCAAATGGAATTGATTGGATCAATTCTGTTAACAAAAGGAAATTTTAATTGATAATATCTTTCATTCGTCATCATCCACTTGTTATAACAGCCTGGGAACGGAGTTATTGATTATGTTACGGAGGATGCTCAAAGGTCCCATCACTCTACGTTTCCTCTTAGGCTCGCCGTTTGAGGGACGATGAGGTGACTGCGGACTTAATGCCATGATGGGATTCATGTAATGGCATTTTAAAGAGCTCTTTCACGTTTTTTTTTTTTTTTATTTCGGAATTTTTCATCGGATATAAAAGGTTACGATGTGAATAAAAAAGGGTGAACATGTAAAAAATGATAGAGACTTTTTCGTGAAAGCTGATCTTCTGCAATCACAGAAAGTCTGCAAGAAGTCCAATTGGAGATTGTCTCTTCTTGGGAGAAGAGTTCTCCTTCCATTGTTCAAGAATTCCACCTCCTGTCTGCATTCATCAGGTGCGTGTGATATAGAGGAGCGGCGCGTGCGGCTGCTCTTGCAAGGCACGAAGGAGAACTTCTCTCTGCAGATCGGATCTGCTACCTTCGTTATCAATAGCTTCCACAATGAGAGGTACTGTTTTAAACTTATTTAAATAATCTTAAATTTCAGATCTGTTAATTTGCTTTAATTAATATTCAATGTGAATTTTAAAACCGATTTGCATGCTTTTCACCTTGAGATCCTGTGCATAGAAAAAACTTTTTTTCCTTCACTTAAAGGCTTAAGAAGAAAGTATATGAATATGCAGACATAAGTGGAAGAGGCCGAATACCAAGATGGTATCTTGTTTTTTGTATTTGCCATGCAGACTTAATACCAAGATGGTGTAAGGAAAAGAGGCCCATCAAAAAGCTTGAGAAGGTATATAAATATGCAGATGTGTTTCTTGGAAATTTTTTGATTTCCTTGAAATAGATGAAAGGTTTGGCCCTGTCACGCCCCGACCCAAAATTTGAGCCGGGTGACAACCCGCCGCATGCCGGGCATGCAAGGTGTCTCAAATTTTGACACATAAATCAATATAAGGCAAGAATTATAAATATTCAATTCAAATCCATAATTTATTACAAACCATAATTATAAGTCTTGGGCTACAAGCCCTACACACATGCAATACATGGGTTACATCATTAGTGGATCTTATTTTATTTAATAGAAGCTCCATCAACCCCAAATATCCTTCTTCACTCCTGACGCTCTGAAAAACATTGTGAGAATTATATGAGCTCACACTCAATAAGTAAGCCTATTATAATGCCAAATCATCATATCTTATCAAGATATTTTCAAATCACCTTTTTATAAAAACTTCCAATTTCAAATACATTTATCATGCTATAATCACATGCATATCATCAACCCAAAATCATTTGGAAGCTTAATTATACAATAAATACTAGAATATGCAATGTAAACAAACCATTGTTTATATATTCATTGTTTCATATGTGTCCCATAGCCCTACAACACTCAACTAGTGTATCACTCTTAAATGTCCCCTAAGAGGAAGGGTCCTGGTACCAGCATTATGCCATATCATAATCAATCAGAACACATCCTACAGATGTGTATCCTCCACATATCTTCCCCTGTGATGGTGGGTCACGTATCACTTGGTATTTCATATCATATGAGAATCGCGGCAACACATACAAGTAAATTTCAATGTCATCATCATAATTGCATATTATCATCTCGATAGTACCAATATAATTTTGCAAGATCAACATAATTACATTTTTGCATATACACATATAAGCCATATCTTGCAAAATATTACCCGCTATAATAGTCATAACAAATGCTTATTTGTAAATTCGTGGTACTATTTATTAATTCAATATAAATGAAACTTCATTTTTTATATTTCATAAACATGCATCTATCTATAAATTCATGATTTATGAATTAAATAATTTATAAAATTATAATACTTGGCTTACTTACCTCAGTACGCAAATCCCAAATGTTAAACCAGCTATTTGGACACCTAGGTACCTACAGCATCATTTAAATAATTAAGTTTCCAAAATTTGAATAATAAAGTGACTCTTAGAACTCTACCCAGACTAATCCACGGGCCCAACTTTGGTTTCGAATATCTCTCAACATATTTGCCCAAATGGGAAAGTAGAATTACCCAAGAAACTAGAATCAACCTTGATTCGGGCCATAATTTTATTTTACTATTTTCGGCCCATTACAGGGCCCAAAATGCTGCTCAAAATTGGCTCGTGAGCCGGCCCAACAGGGCCCAAAGATCACGCAGCCCAGTTGCCCCACACGATCTCTTTCTTCCCAGCAGCTCCCCTGTTTCACCCGAAACAGGGGAGAAAACATGGCGGCTCTATCTATATAAACCTAAAATAATTGCATACAGTAATGTACTTCCATAATCCAAACACCATGAATACAGTGATAAAGCTTGGACAAATCTTGGTGGGTACACGTGAATTTAATTATATGAATTCTTAGCTTTCCAATTACTTGCAGGCTTAAAGATGGCTAAAACTGCTGCAAATTTTCTAGTAACATCCACAAATTTTCCTTTTTCCTATTCTTTCACCCGAGATCTTTGTAAAACCTTTATCTCTTGCCTTTGTGAGTTTGTTTACTAGATAAAGTCATCTTATCCCCTTAGATCAATATAAAAGTTTCAATGTAGGAGGAATTCTCAATCGACATCCACTTCTCTGAAGCTAATCCAAACAAATAAACCTCAATCAAGAAAAGCATATCAATAATTCATCTATATGCCGCTCACCCTACAATGTCCAGAAATCTAGATCCCAGTCTCCAAATCTTTAATTTCTATGGATCAGAATCATCTTAAGATATCAGATCAATCAAAGCACCAATCAACGTCCAGATCCCCAAATCTACATAAGATAACAAGATTACATCTTGGAAGAGGGAGAAAGCGTACCTATTGCAGACGTGGCGAAGACGATGAGAAGGAAGTATCTACGCCTTCTCTTAAAGCCAATGCACTTCGTGATTCCTCGGGTCCAGGGATACGAAAATCCGATTGTTACGCGGAGATTTGAAATTCAAACACCTCGCGCAACTGCGGGAGTCCCTGGCGTCATTCGTTCCGATCTCACGATTAACTCTCACGAGCAGGTAACGTAATCTCGGGGATTACATTCTTCCCTCCGTATAAAAATTTCGGCCTTGAAATTGATACACTTCCATTAGAGAAAATTAGAATTCCAAATTTTGTCACACAATCAACTATGTTTTTATTCAAAGTCAACAGTCGTTGATACATCATTAACTATATTAAGATACAAATAGTTGTGGATATTTCTTTTTTATTTCCTCCTCAAGTTCCCAAGTAGCCTCCCTCTTAGAATGATTACTCCATTGCACCTTGAAATAGGGAATGGTACGCCATCTCAGAATCTGATCTTTGCGGTCCACGATACGCACAGGATACTCCTCAAATGATAAATCTTTCTTCAATTGTATAGGTTCATACTCTATTACATGGAGGGGGTAAGGAATATACTTCTCAACATAGAGACATGAAAAACATTGTATACCCCAGCTAGAATCGGAGGCAATGCCAGGCTGTAAGCAACCTCTCCGACTCTGCTCAAGATCTTAAAAGGTCCAATATAATGTGGACTCAGCTTTCCTCTAATCCCAAATCTCATCAAATCTTTGGTTGGTGATACCCTTACGAAAACATGGTCCCCAACCTGAAATTCCAATTTCTTTCTTCTGACATCAGCATAGCTCTTCTGCCTGCTCTGAGCTGTAGGAAGATGCTCCCTGATCAAATGCACCTTATCTACTGTCTGATGAATCAGCTCAGGGCCTAGCAATTTCTTTTCCCCCACATCATCCCAACATATAGGAGATCTGCACCTCCTACCATACAAAGCTTCAAATGGAGCCATCTGGATACTGGCTTGATAACTATTATTATATGCAAACTCCACTAAAGGTAAATGATTATCCCAAACTCCACCCAAGTCCATCACACAGGCTCGCAACATGTCTTCTAAAATCTGTATGGTCCTCTCCGATTGTCCATCTGATTGGGGATGATAGGATGTATTGAAGTTTAATTTGGTCCCCATGGCCTTATGAAGACTCTTCCAAAACTGGGACACAAACCTGGTATCTCTATCTGATACAATAGATACATGAACACCATGGAGTCTCACGATCTGCTCAATATACAAATTAGCCAATCTTTTACTAGAGACCCCAACTCTGAAAGGTAGGAAATGAGCTGATTTTGTTAGTTTGTCTACAATAACCCAAACTGCATCGTTACTCCTGGGAGTTTTGGACAGACTAGTCACAAAGTCCATTGTAATCTTTTTCTGTTTCTACTATGGAATCATCAGAGACTGAAGAGGTCCCATAGGCCTTTGATGCTCGGCCTTCACTCGCTGACACACCAAGCACTTGGCCATATACTGAGCAATCTCCCTCTTCATACCTTTTCACCAAAAATTTTTTTTTAAGTCTCTGTACATCTTAGTGCCACCTGGATGCACAGTATAGGGAGAGTAGTGAGCCTCCTTCAAAATTTCAGCCTTTAGCTCCTCAATGTTTGGCACACAAAGTCTTCCTTCAAATTTCAGGGATCCATCCTCCATACATAAAATTCATTCTGAACTCCTGACTGCACAGCTTCTTTAATCCTTTGTAGATCTAGATCTTCTATCTGGGAGAACTTGATCATGTCAACTAGGCTCGGCTGAAGTACAAGTGCTACAACAAGCCTATCAGACTGCTGTACTCTCACTCCAACCTCCAACCTCTCAAGGTCTCCCAATATATGAGGCTGGGAAGTAATCATAGCAGCTAACTCAGAAGAGGATTTTCTGCTCAAAGCATCAGCCACTACATTGGCCTTCCCAGGATGATAATGTAGATTCAGGTTATAATCCTTCAGTAGTTCCAACCACCTTCTCTGCCTCAAATTCAGCTCCTTCTATGTGAAGATGTATTTTAGACTCTTATGATCTGTATACATATCACACGATACTCCATATAGATAATGCCGCCAAATCTTTAGAGCAAAAACCACAGCAGCCAATTCCAGATCATAAGTAGGATAATTCTGCTCATAAGGTTTCAGTTGTCTGGAGGCATAGGCTATCACCTTTCCATTCTACATTAAAATGCATCCCAATCCTTTCCGAGAGGCATCAGTATATATAGTAAAACCTTCAGATCCTGTCGGAAGAACAAGAATGGGAGCTAACACCAGGCGCTGCTTTAACTCCTGAAAACTTTTCTCACACTCCACTATCCAGTCAAACTTCACTCGCTTTTGGGTTAAGCGAGTTAGGGGTAGAGCAATGCGAGAGAAATCCTCCATAAATTTATGATAATACCCAGCTATCCCCAAGAAGCTTTTGACTTCTACCACATTGGAAGGTCGGCTCCAGCTAATGATAGCTTCAATCTTTTTCGGGTCCACATATACGCCATCTTTAGAGATTATATGACCCAAGAAAGATACTTGATCCAACCAAAACTCACACTTCTGCAGCTTGGCATAAAGCTTCTTCTCTTGAAGAATCTGTAGCACGATCCTCAGGTGGTCCTCATGCTCCTTATGGCTCTTGGAATATATCAAAATATCATCAATGAAACCACTACAAACTGATCCAAATATGATTTAAAAATTTTGTTCATCAAGTCCATGAATGTTGTTGGGGTATTAGTTAACCCAAACGGCATCACCAAGAACTCATAGTGGCCATATCTGGTTCTGAATGTTGTCTTAGGCACATCTCCTCCTTGACTTTGAGTTGATGGTACCCTGACCTGAGATCAATCTTTGAGAATATCTAGGCTCCTTGGAGTTGATCAAACAAGTCATCAATCCTCGGCAGAGAGTACTTATTTTGCACTGTTACCTTATTGATTTCTGGTAATCAATGCAGAGTCGAAGACTGCCATCCTTCTTCTTAACAAATAGAACTGAAGCACCCCAAGGAGAAGCACTAGGCCTGATAAATCCCCGATCTAGGAGCTCCTTCAATTGATCCTTCAGTTCTTTTAGCTCAGCCGGAGCCATGTGATAAGGGACCTTGGATATAGGTCTAGTTCTAGGAACTAGATCAATGGAGAACTCAACTTCCCGATCTGGGGGCAAATCAGACAATTCATCCAGAAAGACATCAGGGAATTCTTGAGCTATAGGAATATCCTCCAACTTGGTCTCTTCCTTCTGAAGATCCTTGACAACAGCAAGAAATCCTTGACTACCATTCATCAAATACCTTCCAGCTTGCAGCGCTGATATGAACACTGAGGCTAGGTGTTTATGACCACCAGTAAAATTAAATTCAGGCTGACTTAGAATTTTGAAGTTGACAATCTTCCTGAAGTAGTCTACTAAAGCATGATAGGAGGCCAACCAATCCATTCCAAGGATAACATCAAAGAACATCAGTGGAAGGACAATTAGATCAGCATTCAACCTCCTATCCTCCAAGACAATTGGGCAGGATTTGCATACTGTGTCAACCTTCATAACATCTCTATTTGGAAAAGAAATATGCAACTCTTGCTCCAAAGGAATAGGTGTCAATGATGAATTCTTTTCAAGATAGATGTCAGATATGAAAGAATGTATGGCATCCGGGTCAATTAAAGTTTGAGCATAAGCAGTACCTACTTTAATCATTCCTGGACATAAGTGTAATTTGTTTTAACATCAAAGATTGAACCTAACTTCTAATTAACTATCAATGCATTGCATTAGATAAGAATGTAATACTAGCTATAAAATTAAATGGTATACCTTTCACCACAGAATTAGAGGCGGCAGCATCCTGCTGAGTGAGGTTGAAGACCCTTCCCTGGGTCCTCGATGGCTGCTGCTGATGCTGCTGGCTCATCCCTTGACTTGAAGAAGGCTGCTGATCCTTCCAAAGGAGACAGGTGGCCATCTTGTGATCAGTTCCCACAATGAATGCAACGAGTCTCCCTATTCTATGGTTCTGCTGGGGCCTAATGTGCACCTTTCTTCTTGGCCTGAGCTGGGGGTTGGCCAGAAATAGGCCATTTCCTCTTCCTCCACTGCTTCCAATCTCTCTGAACAACATTCATATCCATCTCAATCACCAAGGCCTTATTCACCACAGCATTATAAGTGAGAAGCTCAAATGCATTGACTGCTTGCCTCAGTCTGGGTCCCAGTTCCTCAGTGAATCTAGTGATCTTGGCCATTTCATTGGTCACAATATTTGGAGCAAAATGGGCCAACCTGGTGAATTCAGCTTTATACTTGGCTACAAAAAGATTCCTTTGCTCTAATTTGATAAACTCTGATTCCATCTATCTCTGTACACTCCTAGGAAAGTATTTGTCGAAAAAAGCCTACTGAAACTCTCCCTAAGAGATAACCTGTCCACCCCGTCGCTGCTCCTCAACTAACCACCAGTCATAAGCCTCCCCCTGGAGAAGATAGGTGACAAATCTGATTCGCTCCATCTCCTGGCTACCATGGGCCGTAAAAGCCTTCTCCATATCTCGCATCCACCGCTCAGCATCAACAGGGTTGGTGGATCCAAAAAAAGGGGCAGGGGCTAACTTTTTAAAATCTGTAAAGCTGCGGCCAACCCCTATCTAGGATTGAGGTGGAGTAGGCTGGGTCACTGGTATGGCTTGAGTAGGTAAGGTTGGCTGAGTTTGTCAAGCAGGAGGGGCAGGCTGAGTCTATGGAACAGTAAAAACAGGCTGAGTCTGTGGAACAGAAGGAGCAGACTGAGTGGACAAAGCCTGCAGGATCAGTCATTGCATGTCCAGTATCGACTGCACCATACTCGAGAGAACCTGAAGCATCTCGGTCTGGAGTCGCTGGTGATCAGCCCCGACCGGATTGACAGGCAGCACCTTTGGTAGCTTCCTGACCTCCCGGTTGGTCAGCATTACCAACCTGGGAACCCTCATCATTTTGTTGGCTTCTAGTGCGACAAGTCATTCCTATCTCCTGATAAATTAGTTGTAATTAATATCATGGTAAACTTTAAATGTCAAGCTTTCAAAGCATGATATCTGAAATTCCTTTACATTTATAATTGTCTCAATGTCATCCTAGTATTTTTCCTAAAGTGTCATCATGTATGTGTCCCTAATGTCATAACCTAGGCTCTAATACCACTAAAGCTGTCACACTCTCGACCCAAAATTTGAGCCAGGGTGACAACCCGCCGCATGCCGGGCATGCAAGGCATCTCGAATTTTGACACATAAATCAATATAAGGCAAGAATTATACATATTCAATTCAAATCTATAATTTATTACAAACCATAATTATAAGTCTTGGGCTACAAGCCCTACATACATGCAATAAAGGGGTTACATCATTAGTGGATCTTATTTTATTTAATAGAA
Organism: Calamus simplicifolius; assembly: GCA_900491605.1. Taxonomy (NCBI): domain Eukaryota; kingdom Viridiplantae; phylum Streptophyta; class Magnoliopsida; order Arecales; family Arecaceae; genus Calamus; species Calamus simplicifolius. The sequence goes on along the minus strand of UESW01002210.1, from coordinate 119,656 downwards.
GCTCCATCAACCCCAAATATCCTTCTTCACTCCTGAGGCTTTGAAAAACATTGTGAGAATTATATGAGCTCACACTCAATAAGTAAGCCTATTATAATGCCAAATCATCACATCTTATCAAGATATTTTCAAATTACCTTTTTATAAAAACTTTCAATTTCAAATACATTTATCATGCTATAATCACATGCATATCATCAACCCAAAATCATTTGGAAGCTTAATTAAGCAATAAATACTAGAATATGCAATATAAACAAACCATTATTTATATATTCATTGTTTCTTATGTATCCTACGGCCCTACAATACTCAACTAGTGTATCACTCTTAAATGTCCTCTAAGAGAAAGGCTCCTGGTACTAGCGTTATGCCATATCATAATCAATCAGAACATATCCTACAGATGTGTGTCCTTCACATATCTTTCCCTATGGAGGTGGGTCACGTATCACTTGGCATTTCACATCATATGAGAACCGCAGCGACACATACAAGTAAATTTCAATGTCATCATCATAATTGCATATTATCATCTCGATAGTACCAACATAATTTTGCAAGATCAACATAATTATATTTTTGCATATACACATATAAGCCATATCTTGCAAAATATTACTCGCTACAATAGTCATAACAAATGCTTATTTATAAATTCGTGGTACTATTTATTAATTCAATATAATAAAACTTCATTTTTCATATTTCATAAACATGCATCTATCTATAAATTCATGATTTATCAATTAAATAATTTATAAAATTATAATACTTGGCTTATTTATCTTAATACACAAATCCCAAATGGTAAACCAGCTATTTGGACACTTGGGTACCTACAGAATCATTTAAATAATTAAGTTTCTAAAATCTGAATAATAAAGTGACTCTTAGAACTCTACCCAGACTAATCCACGGGCCCAACTTTGGGCTCGAATATCTCTCAACATATTTGCCCAAATGGGGAAGTAGAATTACCCCAAGAAACTAGAATCAACCTTGATTCATGCCATAATTTTATTTTACCATTTTTGGCACATTGCAAGGCCCAAAATGCTGCTCAAAATTGGCTCGTGAGCCGGCCCAACAGGGCCCAAAGTTCACGCAGCCCAGTTGGCCCACACGATCTCTTTCTTCCCAGCAGCTCCCCTATTTTACCCGAAACAAGGGAGAAAATGTGGTGGCTCTATCTATATAAACCTAAAAATAATTGCATACAGCAATGTACTTCCACAATCCAAACACCATGAATATCATCGATAAAGCTTGGACAAATCTTGGTGGGTACACATGAATTTAATTATATGAATTCTCAGCTTTCCAATTACTTGCAGGCTTAAAGATGGCTGAAACTGCCGCAAATTTTCTAGTAACATCCACAAATTTCCCTTTTTCCTATTCTTTCACCCGAGATCTTTGTAAAACCTTTATCTCTTGCCTTTACGAGTTTGTTTACTAGATAAAGTCATCTTATCCCCTTAGATCAATATAAAAGTTTCAATGTAGGAGGAATTCTCAATCGACATCCACTTCTCTGAAGCTAATCCAAACAAATAAACCTCAATCAAGAAAAGCATATCAATAATTCATCTATATGCCGCTCACCCTACAATGTCCAGTAATCTAGATCGATCCCAGTCTCCAAATCTTTAATTTCCTATGGATCATAATCATCTTAAGAAATCATATCAATCAAAGCACCAATCGACGTCCAGATCTTCAGATCTACATAAGATAACAATATTACATCTTGGAAGAGGGAGAAAGCGTACCTATTGCAGACGCGGGGAAGACGATGAGAAGGAAGTATCTGCGCCTTCTCTTAAAGCCGACGCACTTCGCGATTCCTCAGGTCCAGCGATACGGAAATCCGATTGTTACACGGAGATTTGAAATTCAAACACCACACGCAACTGCGGGAGTCCCTGGCATCATTCGTTCCGATCTCGCGATTAACTCTTGCGAGCAGGTAACGTAATCCCGGGGATTACAGGCCCAATAGACCCATTATCATGAAGCAAGAAGTAGTTGAACTAAGAGACTGTGTTCTTTAACCTTTGGAAGAGTCTCTAGAATTGTTCAATCTTTTCATTCCAAACTATCTTTATTAAACAAATTTATTGAACTTTGTATATTTTCTTTGCCAAAATTGATGTTTTAATTGTTCACAACCAAAGCATTGTTTATTACATGCCAGCTTATATCATACCTTCATGGTTTTGGTGCATAAAACTTGTAGTGTTGTTCTAAGCAATGTTTCCTAGATGTGATATATGTGACATTTAAGGATCTATAAAACAATACAACATGTCACTCTTCCAGAAAGCCCACATCCCAAAGCCCAACATGACTGTACTTATATGCTTTGCATTTGCATGCATTGCATGACCTGTTCGACCAGCGCCAACTAGCTTCACGACCTAGAATTTCTGGGGCATGGTTTTCAGTTGTTCATTTGCAATTCCACTTGGTTTCCATGCCATTATTTTCCAGCTACATTAGGAGTCATGGAAAGACATGCCGGTTGGCATGCATGATAAAGCATGGTATATATATCATGTCAGTGTGTGCCATGATTGCAATCAAACAATGCGGCATGCTATGTATGATTCTAGTACCAGGCTGGCAAGCCACCCGCTCAAAATACCCGAGTCTATGCTGGAAGTCCCTGTTAACTCTCTGAAAGTTTATTGTTTCTCATCACTATGTGTTGGGTGGTGTGTCAGATGGTGGGTACCTAATTGATTAGACTGAGGCTAGAGTTATACTCTATGTCATTAAGACAATTTCGTCCTGCAATGGTTCTTACGGTCAGTATGACGATTGTCTTCCAGGATACAACAGTCTCCTTTTGATGAAAGTAGCACTACAATTCATCAAAAATATCGAATCAAGAATGCTACTCTCTTTTTAATGCACTATTGCTATACTACCCTTAGAAAGTATGCAAATGCCTAAGAGTGAACTCAATTCGTAATGGAATTGGAATGAATGAAATGAGAGGGTCTAGGATCCTATTTATAGGTTTTTAGGTGCCCCTTGAAAGTAACCCTACGAATTTAATTTAATTTAAATTCTTTGATCGAAGGATGTGAGGGTTAAGGGCTTATCACCCTTGATATGCCCTTTAGACATCGTGATCTTCAGATCAGGCGATCGGATAAGCCTTTTCATGGCTGTGATATGAAGATCAGCCGATCAGATAAGCCTATCCTCATCCTGATAAGTCTTTTCATCATCATGATCTGATGATCACGTTATCAGATAGGCGGTTGCACGTCTTTGATATGCCTTTTTATGATCAGACCGTTGACTTATCTCCAACCGTACGATCGGACGGGTGACTTATCACCAACCGATGATTGGATGGGTGCCTTATCACCAACCATCCTATTGACTGGTCAACCAACGAGTGTGAGCCGTTGGATCACGATCACTATCATGATTTGATCACCACATTTTGACCCTTCATCTGATCGATCAACGATAAGTTCTGATCCTGATCCGATGATCAACGTTCAATTGATCTCAGCCCTTTATCTTGATCCGATCAGTCTCCACCGTCGGATCCTCATGATCTATAAAAAATTTAAAGCCCCTCAAGATGATGCGCACATGCGAAGTGTAAAGTGCGCCTACAAAGCGCCCATTGCGCCTTCGCACATGCGCGTGCATGAGGGTGATGCTACGCATCACCTTCAAGCTCTCCACTTATGGTGAGCCTAAGGAACTTAAGCTTCAAGGAAGTGGTTTCTATATAAGTGAACCTTCCTTTCTTGATTTTTTCGATGTGGGACTAAATGTCTCTGTAATTTCTCATTCACACCCTAAAGGGAGGTGATGGGCTTTCAAGGCCCATTAGGGTATTCAAGGCCTATTTTGGCCTATTACCCAACAATCTCCCACATGAATGAAAATTGGACTTAGATTAAAGATCATCAAAGATTAGTAAAGGCAAACTCCCACATAAAAGGATTTTAATGCAAATGAATATGCAGACACACTAAAGAGAGTATAATGGGATGAAGTTGTATCGGGATAGGTAGCTTGTGGCTTTGAACTAGAGGTGGGCACTGGGCCATGCCGCCCATGGCACGGCACGGCCTAGGCCCAAATGGGTCGTGCCAGGCACGGCCCGATACAGCACAGCATGGACCAGAAAATTTTTTTTGTTGGCCCAGCATGGCCCATGATGTGCCTGGCATGGCCCACCTGGGTGCCTGGCACGACCCAGTGGGCCTGAGCCATGCCGGCCCAGGCCCACCTGGGTCGTGCCAGCCTGGGCATGCCTGGCACGGCCCACCTGGGGCCTGGCCCGTGCACGGCTCAAATAAAAAAATTTGTAAAAAAAATATTTTTTTTTATAAATTAAAAAATTATTAGGAATAAAGAAATTTTATTAATATAAAGCCACCTTAATGGTGGGAGGTTTGGCATAGACCTCTACCAGTTTACTAATTTAAAATCAAAATGGTACATAAGGGAGGGGAGCTAGGCCTGACCTCCAGAATATAATACAATAAGTAAAGAGAAAAAAATAGAAAGATCACAACCATCGGATCATCACCCATCGGATGGATCGCAACCGTCGGATCGATCATCGCTAATCGGGATCATGGCATGGATCGATCGCAACCATCGGATCATCTTCGATCAGATGGATCGTAATCGTCGGATCGATCATCGCCGATTAGGATCATGGCTTGGATCGATCACAATCGTTGATCGTCTTCAATCGGATTGATCGCAATGGTCAGATCAATAATCGCGATCGGGATCACGGCTTGGATCGATCGCAACAATCGGATCATCTCTGATGGATGGATCACAACCGTCGGATCGATCATCACCGATCGGGTTCATGGCTTGGATCGATCGCAACCATCGGATCATCGCCGATCGGATGGATCGCAACTATCGGATCGATCATCCCCGATCGGGATCATGGCTTGGATCGATCGCAATAGTTGGATCGTCTCGATTGGATTAATCGCAACGGTCCAATCAATCATCATCGATCAGGATCATGGCTTAGATCGATCGCAACCGTCGGATCATCACCGATCGGATGGATTGCAACTATCGGATCGATCATCCCCGATCGGGATCATGGCTTGGATCGATCGCAACCATCAGATCGTCTTTGATCGGATTGATCACAACGGTCCGATCGTTCATCGTCGATCGGGATCATGGCTTGGATCGATCGCAGCCATCAGATCATCACCGATCGGATGGATCGCAACTATCGGATCGATCATCCCCGATCGGGATCATGGCTTGGATCGATCACAACCATCGGATCATCTCCGATCGAATTAATCACAATGGTTCGATCGATCATCGTCGATCGGGATCATGGCTTGGATCGATCGCAACCATCGGATCATCGCCGATTGGATGGATCGCAACTATCGGATCGATCATCCCCGATCAGGATCATGGTTTGGATCGATCGCAACCGTCGGATCATCTTCGATCGGATTGATCGCAATGATCCGATCGATCATCACCGATCGGGATCATGGCTTGGATCGATCGCAACCGTCAGATCATCGCCGATCGGATGGATCGCAACCGTCGGATCGATCATCGTCGATCGGGATCATGGCTTGGATTGATCGCAACCATCGAATCATCGCCGATCGGATGGATCGCAACCATTGGATCGATCATCGCCGATCGGGATCATGGCTTGGATCGATCGCAACCATCAGATCGTCTCCGATCAGATTGATTTAAAATCAAAATGGTACATAAGGGAGGGGGGCTAGGCCTGACCTCTAGAATAAAATACAATAAGTAAGGAAAAAAATAGAAAGATCGCAACGGTCGGATCATCACCGATCGGAAGGATCGCAACTATCGGATCGATCATCCCCAATCGAAATCATGGCTTGGATCGATTGCAACCGTCGGATCGTCTCCGATCGGATTGATCACAATGGTCGATAGATCATCGTCGATCGGCATCATGGCTTGGATCGATCGCAACCATCGGATCATCGCCGATTGGATGGATCGCAACTATCGGATCGATCATCCCCGATCGGGATCATGGCTTGGATCGATCACAACCATCGGATCGTCTTCAATCGGATTGATCACAATGGTTCGATCGATCATCGTCGATCGGGATCATGGCTTGGATCGATTGCAACCGTCGGATCATCGCCGATCAGATGGATCGTAACTGTCGGATCGATCATCCCCGATCAGGATCATGGTTTGGATCGATCACAACCATGGATCATCTCCGATCGGATCGATCGCAATGGTCCGATCGATCATCACTGATTGGGATCATGGCTTGGATCGATCGCAACCGTCGGATCATCGCTGATCGGATGGATGGTCCGATCGATCATCACCGATCGGGATCATGGCTTAGATCAATCGCAACCATCGGATCATCGCCGATCGAATGGATCGCAACCGTCGGATCATCATCGCCGATCAGATCATGGCTTGGATCAATCGCAACCATCGGATCATCGCCGATCGGATGGATCGCAACCGTTGGATCGATCATCGCCGATCGGGATCATGGCTTGGATCGATCGCAACCATCGGATTGTTCTGATCAGATTGATTTAAAATCAAAATGGTACATAAGGGAGGGGGCTAGGCCTGACCTCGAGAACAAAATACAATAAGTAAGGAGAAAAAAATAGAAAGATCGCAACCATCGGATCATTGCCGATCAGATGGATCGCAACTATCGGATCGATCATCCCCGATCGGGATCATGGCTTGGATCGATCGCAACCGTCGATCATCTCTGATCGAATTGATCACAACGGTCTGATCGATCATCGTCGATCGGATCATGGCTTGGATTGATCGCAACCGTTGGATCATCACCGATCGGATGGATCGCAACTATCGGATCAATCATCCCCGATCAGGATCATGGTTTGGATCGATCGCAACCATCGGATAGTCTCTGATCGGATCGATCGCAACAGTCCGATCGATCATCACCAATTAGATCATGGCTTGGATCAATTGCAACCGTCGGATCATCCCCGATCGGATGGATCACAACTGTCAGATCGATCATCGCCGATCGGGATCATGGCTTGATTGATCGCAACCATCGGATCATCTCCGATCAGATTGATCGCAACTGTCCGATCGATCATCGCCAATCGGGAACATGGCTTGGATCGATCGCAACCATCGGATCGTCTCTGATCAGATGGATCACAACTGTTGGATTGATCATCGCCAATCGAGATCATGGCTTGGATCGATCACAACCGTCGGATCATCTCCGATCGGATTGATCGCAACGGTCCAATCGATCATCGTCGATCGGGATCATGGCTTAGATGGATCGCAACCGTCGGATCATTGTCGATCGGATGGATCGCAACTATCGGATCGATCATCCCCGAACGGGATCATGGCTTGGATTGATCGCAACCGTCGGATCATCTCCGATCAGATTGATAACAACCGTCAGATCGATCATCACCGATCAGGATCATGGCATGGATCGATCGCAACCGTTGGATCATCTCCGATCAGATCCATTGCAATCGTCGGATCCATCATCGCCAATCAGGATTATGGCTTTGATCAGCTGGCTGGGGCCTAGGCGCACGCCTAGGCACCAGCCGTGCCATGGCACGGCCCATAAGGGTCGTGTCATGGCATGGCCCAGAAGGGCCGTTCTGGAGGGCTGTGTTGGCATGGCCAAGCCAAAACGGCCCAGAAGGGCCATTCTAGATGGCACGGCCCACAGAACGGCCCTGCTGGGCCGTGCCATGGCACGGCCCACAAAATGGCCCAGAAGGGCCGTTTTGGCACGGCCCGTGGCCCATTTCTTGATGGGTCACGGGCCGTGCCAAATTTGAATTTTTTTATCGGGCCGTGCCTGGCACGGTCCATTTATTAATGGGTCGTGCCAGGCACGGCACGACAATTTTCCTAGCACGATGGGCCTGGGCCGTACCGTGCCAGGAATGGCCCAGCGCCCATGCCTACTTTGAACCTTCCTTAGTGAATTGTTATCGAGTTTACTTGCTAAAAGGTGAACATGAAGTCTTGAACCTTTCAGCATTTTGTGTAAACTAAAACAATAAGCATTCTTTTGGTTCTCATGGTTGTATTCATTTTGGCCCCGAACAACTCCTGGTCTCATGAATACTTCAGAGAATTAAACCTTAAAATTCTCATAGAATTGGCCCAGTTCACGCTCATATAGGTGATTCTTATTAAGAGTATCCTGCTATACCCCACATGATATTCATGTCATAAGAATCATTAAAGGCAATGCTTATCCTAGTACCTTTAGCAGGTAGCACCAATTATCATAGGAATGAGTAGATTGGACATCCTTAGTGCTATCAAGTCTCTTCATAATTTAGTTGTCCCTTTTGAACCTAGATCTTAGGATCTCCGGTCATCTAGGTTGGGTATCCACTATGAAGATTTTTCAGTTATAGGTTTTAAACCCATTCCCCTCAATAAACAGTTTCCTTGATCTCTTGGTAACCCCTTTGTTAATGGATCCGCTAGGTTTTTCTTTGACTGAACATAGTCAATAGAAATTACACCAATTTCAAGTAACTGCTTAATGGTATTATGTCTGCAACGTATATGTCTAGACTTACCATTATACATCTTATTCTGTGCTCCGCATATTGCCGATTGACTATCACAATGTATGCATATTGCAGACACAGGCTTTGGCCAACATGGAATATCTTCTAAAAGGTTTCGAAGCCATTCTGCTTCTTCAGCTGCCTTTTCTAAGGCAATAAACTCATATTCCATAGTGGATCGAGCTATACATATTTTCTTAGAAGATTTCCATAACACAGCACCTCCTCCTAAGGTGAATACATATCCACTTGTGGATTTGTATCTTTTGTGTTAGATATCCAATTTGCACACTGTATCCTTCTAGTACAGCTGGATATCTTGAATAATGTAATCCATAACTTAGGGTATATCGCATATATCTTAATACCCTTATTAAAGATGTCCAATGATTTGGACCTGGATTACTTATGAATCTACTCAACTTATTGACAGCATATGCTATGTCAGGACAAGTGCAATTCATGACATACATTAAACTACCAATTATACGTGAGTATTCCAATTGAGATATGGGTTCTCCAGTATACTTAGCCAAATGTAGATTAACATCTACAAGTGTTTTCACCGGGCTAATATCATACTTTTTTAACTTATTTAATATTTTCTCAATATAATGAGATTGAGATAATATTATTTCTTCAGATGTTCTAGTGATTCGAATCCCTAGTATAACATCTGCAACACCCATATTTTTCATATCAAAATGTTTGATCAATATTTTCTTTGTCTGTTTAATCATTTCAGTATTACTACCAATGATTAACAGGTCATCAACATATAAGCAGATTATCACATACCCTTCAGGTAGGGTTTTGGCATATATGCATTTGTCACATTCATTTATTTTGAATCCATTTGATAACATTACATTATCAAATTTTATATACCATTGCTTAGGTGCTTGCTTTAATCCATATAAGGATTTAACAAGTCTACACACCTTCTTTTCTTATCCTGGAACAATAAATCCCTCATGTTGTTCCATGTATATTTCTTCATTTAATTCACCATTTAGAAAAGCAGTTTTAACATCCATTTGATGAATTTCAAGATTGTTAATGGCTGCAAAAGCGATTAACATTCTTATAGATGTTATTCTACTTACTGGTGAATAGATATCAAAGAAGTCTATACCTTCTTTTTGTTTGAAGCCTTTAGCCACTAATCTGGCTTTATACTTGTCAATTGATCCATCAGCCTTTAGCTTTTTCTTAAAAATCCACTTGCACCCTAAAGGTTTCATACCATATGGTAAGTCTACCAACTCCCAGGTATGATTATGCATGATGGACTCAATTTCACTATTAACAGCTTCTTTCCAAAAGGGTGCTTCTGGATTAGACATTGCCTCCTTGAATGTCTGAGGTTCATCTTGTAACATATAAGTTACATAATCAGGACCAAAAGACTTTGCAACTCTTGGTCTCTTACTGCGTCTAGGTTCATCTTCAGGATATTCTTCCTGATGACTAATACTAGCAGTATTATCATAAGTTCTTTTATTTGAACTTATTTCTAATTTCTTTTACTTGGAAATATATCTTCAAAGAATGTTGCATTCCTTGATTCCATGATTGTATTTATCTTTATATCAGATATATCTGATTTATACACAAGAAAGCGATATACACTACTATTATGTGCATAACCGATAAATATACAATCAATAGTTTTAGGTCCTATTTTGACCTTTTTGGGGTCCGGAATAGCTACTTTAGCTAGACACCCCCACTCTTAAGTAATTGTAAGAAGGCTTCTTTCCTTTCCATAACTCATATGGAGTAACTTCCTTCTTCTTAAGAGGTATCTTATTAAGAATATGATTTGCTGAGAGAATTGCTTCTCCTCATAAATTCTGTGGTGTACCAGAATTTATTAACATAGCATTCATCATTTCTTTTAATGTGCGGTTTTTACGTTCCACAATTCCATTAGATTGAGGTGAGTAAGGAGCAGTAGTTTGATGAATAATGTCATGCTCTTGACAGAATTCGTCAAAAGGTGCATCGTATTCACTACCTCTATCACTCCTTATGGCCTTAATCTTTTTGCCAAGTTAATTTTCAACTTCATTCTTATAACATTTAAATATTTCTAAAGCCTCATCTTTAGACTTTAGTAGATACACATAGCAGTATCTTGTTGAATCATCAATAAATGTTATAAAATACTTTTTACCTCCTCTAGTTTGAATTGACTTTAAGTCACATAAATCACTGTGAATTAAGTCAAGAGGTTCAGTATTTCTTTCAACCGATGGAAATGGTGTTTTTGCTAATTTAGCTTCAACACAAACTTCACACTTGTAATGTGGATCGATTTCACGATTAGGTAATAATTCTAATTTCATTAATTTTCGTAATGAATTAAAATTTACATGTCCTAATATGCCATGCCATAAACAAGAAGAGTCAATCATATAAGCAGAAGAAGAAGCTTTATTTATTTCAAGGTTTCTGTGTACAGTCATTACATTCACCTTGAATAATCCATTATTTAAGTAACCCCTTCCAATAAATATCCCCCCTTAGTGAGTACAAATTTATCAGACTCAAAGACCATCCTAAAGCCATGTTTGCTTAGGAGGGAGCCTGATATAAGATTCTTCCCGATGTTAGGGACATGTAGCACATCATTAAGTAGAAGCTCCTTGCCAGATGTCATCTTCATAATGATGCGGCCAAGTCGTTCTATCTTGGATGTAGCGGAGTTACCCATGACCAAATTTCTACCATTGATAGGAGTATATGATGAGAACATACTCTTATCAGAGCAGACATGTCCGGTAGCTCCAGTGTCGATGTACCACTCATTTGCTTTGTCAACCATATTTGCTTCAAATACAACTGCTGACAGCATCATCTCGGATACCTCTTTGGATAGGGTTTCAGTAACGTTGACTTCTTTCTTTTCTTTATCCTTGAAACGGCAGTCCTTGGATTTGTGACCTTGCTTTTCACAAACAAAGCACTTTCCCTTAAACTTATATTTCTTTGGATTGCCCTTCTTATGTTTAAAGCCTTCGTCTGAAAACTTGTGTTTCTTCTTCCCTTCTAAGAGGTTGGCCTTTGGCTCAGCAGGTTGTCCTCCTGTCTTCTTGTCTTGGCTCTTATTTTCCTCCTCGATCCTCAGGCGAACAATTAGGTCTTCAAGTCCCATCTCCTTCCGCTTATGCTTCAGGTAGTTCTTGAAGTCCTTCCATAGTGGTGGTAGCTTCTCTATGATGGCAGCTACTTGGAATGACTCACTGAGAGACATTCTCTCTGCATGTATCTCATGCAGGATGATCTGGAGCTCTTGGACTTGCTCCATAACAGTTTTGTGGTCGACCATTTTGTAGTCTAAGAACCTTCCAACCACAAACTTCTTGTGTTCAGCATCCTCTGTCTTATACTTTTTGTCCAGGGATGCCCAAAACTCCTTGGCAGTAGCAATACTGCTATACACATTGTATAGGGTATTGTCCAGTCCATTAAGGATGTAGTTCTTGCAAAGGAAGTCTGAGTGCTTCCATGCCTCCACCGCAGCAATGACTTACTTTTCGATCTCCCCTTCCTTCAGGACAAGTGGATCTTCATTTAGCACTCTGACTAGGTTTAGAGTTGTGAGATAGAACATCATCTTCTGTTGCCACCTCTTGAAGTCTGTGCCAAAGAATTTCTCCGGTCTCTCGACTTGAACGGATGTCTCATAGTAGCCATCTGCAGCAGCACTTCCGTGGTAGCACGAATTGTCTTAAGATTGTTGGTGGGTGTTGCAGATGGTGGCTACCTAATTGATTAGACTGAGGCTAGAGTTATACTCTATGTCCTTAAGATAATTTTGTCCCGCAATGGTGCTTACGGTCAGTATGACGGTTGTCTCCCAGGATACAATAGTCTTCTTTGATGAAAGCAGCACTACAATTCACCAAAAATATCGAACCAAGAATGCTACTCTCTTTTTAACGCACTATTGCTATACTACCCTTAGGAATGTATGCAAATGCCTAAGAGAGAACTCAATTCGTAATGGAATTGGAATGAATGAAATGAGAGGGTATAGGGTCCTATTTATAGGTTTTTAGGTGCCCCTTGGAAGCAACCCTATGAATTTAATTTAATTTAAATTCTTTGATCGAAGGATGTGAGGGTTAAGGGCTTATCACCCTTGATATGCCCTTTAGACATCATGATCTTCATATCAGGCGATCGGTTAAGCCTTTTCATGGCTGTGATCTGAAGATCAGCCGATCAGATAAGCCTATCCTCATCCTGATAAGTCTTTTCATCATTGTGATCTGATGATCACGTTATCAGATAGGTGGTTGCACATCTTTGATATGCCTTTTCATGATCAGACCGTTAACTTATCTCCAACCGTACGATGAACGGGTGCCTTATCACCAACCGACGATCGAACGGATGCCTTATCACCAACCGTCCTGTTGACTGGTCAATCGATGGGTGTGAGCCATTGGATCGCGATCGCTATCATGATTTGATCACCGCATCTCGACCCTTCATCTGATCGATCAACGATCAGTTCTGATCCTGATCCGATGATCAACGGTCAATTGATCTTAGCCCTTTATCTCGATCCGATCAATCTCCACCGTCGGATCCTCATGATCTATAAAAAATTTAAAGCCCATCAAGCTCCTCGTGATGATGCACACGTGCGAAGTGCAAAGTGCGCCTACAAAGCGCCCATTGCGCCCTTCGCACACGCGCGTGCGCGTGTGCGAGGGTGATGCTCAAGCTCTCCACTTATGTTAAGCCTAAGGAACTTAAGCTTCAAAAAGTGATTCCATATAAGTAAACCTTCCTTTCTTGATTTTTTCGATGTGAGACTAAATGTCTCCGCAATTTCTCATTCACACCCTAAAGGGAGGTAATAGGCTTTCAAGGCCCATTAAGGTATTCAATGCCTATTTTGGCCCATTACCCAACACTATGAACTTTGAATCTCACGTGGGATTTGCTTTCTTATGCTGAACAGATATGTTAAACCACCTGTTTTCACACTTTGTGTTGGCAATGCTTGGGGAGAAGCTACTTTACTTTTGGCTGCTGGTGCGAGAGGGAACCGTGCTGCTTTACCATCATCTACAATAATGATTAAGCAAGTATAACTCCACTTTTAGTCTTCATCAGTAATTTAGGCCTTTTAATTTGCTTTTGAAGCATAGGTCTCATTCCTTGCTAGTAGCGGTGGTAGAAAATACATCTAATATTTTTCTTGTTAAGATATTAAATATGTTCTTTGAGATTTTAACATGACAACAATATCCTGTTTTCAATCTGCAGCCTGCTGCTAGGTATCATGGGCAAGCAACAGATACTGATATAGGAAGAATAGCATTAAATAATGTGAAGGCATAATTGGTAAATTTGACTGCATTTTGTTATTTTGCCATGTGTACTGTTGCAGTTGCTTATGTTAGAACTTCAAAATTTTGTGCTTAAGTTTATATGAAACATATGTAACATTTTCATTGAAAAGAATTTTGACTAATATTTATGATAACAGTTAGTCTTTCCCATTGCCCTCCCTCCTAACTCAGATTGGTGAACTGGTTACACTGGAGAAAAGATAAAATCAATGGGTGACTGGGTTGGTTGTGATTTATCTTGGTGATGAATATTTTTTTCCTTCTGGAATACAAATACGAACACTTGCCAGTGCCAGGGGGATGAACATCCATGCAAGACAAGGGAAGGTTATATATAATATTACAGTATAACAATCTGCTTGCCAGCCAGGGATTGAGTTGGAAGAGATGATATCTTTATCTTTTTATCCTATCTTCCAACTTCTTGCAGCAGTACTGTAGAATGACTTCATTATAGCATCATGAATCCGTTTATCACATAAGACCTACACAGTATGGTTAGCTCTATATTTTTCCCCCTTCCTTTTTGAGTAAATGTAGCAGCTTTCAGGTAATCACAATTAGACTTTGTAGATGCAAAATTTTCTAGACAAATGACTTGATTAGCTTTCTAGGAATGACCCTGGTCTGAATGAGGTCATATATTTTAATTCTTGTAGTAGTAGAGATCCTTGGACAATTATTAGCCACCTAGATAGTTCAGAAGCATCAGTAAACTTGATCAGTAAACCTCAGGCCATGAAAGCAGAGAGAGTCTACCAAATTGAACTACTTCTTATAACATCCTTAAAAAAAGTTAGTGCGTCTCAATCTAGTCATTGCATTTGACTCGTGTATTCTATCAGGTGTTTCTCTACTCGTGGTATATTGGGAAACCTCCTCGGTAGATTGAGAAAGATATCAGATGCCCAAAATATTTCAGTCCTAGTGAAGCAGTCGAATATGGTATCATTGACAAGGTATTGATCGCTACTTATTTTACTATTTCCTGGCAAACATTATAGAACAGTCATCTAGCCCCTCAATTTCTACAGGTATTGTACAATGAAAGAGACTGAGAAGATAATGGTGCCATTTCAGACCATAGAAAAGCCCATCTTGCTAAGGTATTACAAGTAGTAGCCATTTTGTATTAGAAGTGCCAGCATGTTAATTGCTGCAAAGCAAATTGACCTTGAACAAGTTGGTGGGTTTGCTGGATTTCAGGAGATTGTATCCCTTTATCTACTTGCACGAGTGTTATCTTGTTTCAAGTGTTCAATTTCTGTCTCTTGTATTTGTGGAAGAGTGCTTGGCTGGCGTTAGTTGAGGTAAAAAAACACAGGGCCTACGAATGTCATTGATGCCATTACTTACAATGCTAACTCAACATGGATTTTTTTTATGATGATATCATGGTTATTATGTGATTATTGCTCATGGCCCCATCCTATCCCCAAGATATGATTTCATCTTTGACAGATTAAACATGATGCTTTATGATGGTGAAATGCTCCAACAGTTTGCATGATCTTATGTACTGGCTGCCAAACATTTTAAATTTTTTGGTTTTGCTTGCATAGGTTGTAATATGATCCTTACAATGATGGAAGAGCTTCATGTCCTTATTGCAGTTACTGGTGGCTGGAATAATTCATACTCCGAAGCGGGAAGTCTCCGATTGTAACCATAAGAAATGAAGCCTGACAAACGCTGGGAATTAATAGGCTGTCATAGCATAGAATATTTGGCTTTGCTCAAGCTTCAGCTATATAACAACTGAGAAAAAGGAGCAAGCGAGATAATACAATGACTAGATGAAGCTGTCTTCCTCTATCGAGATTCAAATGAAGTAATGAGAACCAAAATAATCCTGACAAATTGTTAGAAAAATTGTTTTGATTTTTTTCTTTTTTTGAAAAAACCTTTTTAGAAAATGCTAGAAAAATTAATCTAAAATTTAAATTCAAAATCTAAATTAAAGTTAAAAAGAATCAAACTGGTCGAGGTGTGTTAGACACTACCCTAAGGACAAGTTTTTGCCCCCTCGTGCGGGTTGTTGGCGATTTGTCCCCAAGGTACAATGACCTGGCTCGATCCGATCCTCCTACCGCGAGCACGATCGGATGGAGGTGCAAACCCAATAATTCTTCAGATGCTCAAATAAAATATAATAATAAAATAGTTAAATACACTTTTTACCACTATTAGCTTTCACCAGGTTGAGACAAACAGGTTGAGATAATCTCCTAACTCCAAACAGCACTTGCAGCAATAGGAGACAAACTCCCAACTCTAAGCAGCACTTGCAGCAACAGGAGACAAACTCCCAACTCCAAGGACAACTCCAAAGATTTGCAGCAATAGAATCTTCTCTAAAATGAATAAATGTTTTAGGATTTAGATTTTCTTTTTCTTCCTTAAATTTCTTTAGACTATCCATATATATATATATATAATATTTTATATCCGTTAGGCTTTGTTACCATTCCTCCTAGAACGGAGGAAAAGTCGGAACGCTTGAGCGAATTAGCATCACTGTAACCCTCAACCACCTCAGGGTATTCAGTGAACATCAAAGAGAGATTAAGTGTTACCTTTAAATATCGGAATACTCTTTCTAAGGCTACCCAATGAGATTGATCAGGATTTTGATTATATCTACTCAGCCTTCCTACAGCATAGGCAATATCATGTCTTGTCCTGTTTGCTACATATAAGAGAGATCCTATAATTTGAAAATACTTTAATTGATTAATTGGCTCACCTAAATTTTTCTTTAGGTGAAAGCTAGGATCAAAAGGAGTAGATATTGATTTAAGATTGGAATAACCAAACTTCTTGATCATTTTTTTCTATAGAATGAGAAAGAGAGAGAGCTATCCCTTCATGGGACTTGATAAGCTTCATCCCTAGGATTACATCCGCTTCACCTAAATCTTTCATGTCAAACTTAGAAGAGAGGAAAGATTTAACTCTTGAAATAATTTCAAGAGATGTTCCAAAAATTAAAATATCATCGACATATAAGCAAAGGATTACACAATCATTATCGATGATCTTAGAATACACACACTTATCATGATTATTGATTCGAAATCCAAAAGATAGAATAATTTGATCAAATTTCTCATGCCATTGTTTAGGAGCCTGTTTAAGACCATAAAGGGACTTGATAAGTTTACAAACCTTGTCTTCTTGTCCCTTTACAACAAAACTTCAGGCTGTTCCATATAGATCTCCTCCTCAAGATCTCCATTTAGGATCGCAGTCTTCACATCCATTTGATGAATGATTAACTTATGAATGGAAGCAATAGCAAGAAGTGATCTAAGGGTTGTTTTCTAGCTACAGGAGAATATGTATCAAAGAAATCTAACCCTTTCTTTTGGTTATACCCTTTGGCTACTAATCTAGCCTTATACTTTTCTATTGAACCATCAGGTCTAAATTTCTTCTTAAATACCCACTTACACCCTAAAGGTTTGCTTCCAGGGGATAAATTCGATAAGATCCAAGTTTCATTTTGTAAGATTGAATTAAATTCAGAAAGGATAGCTTCCTTTCAAAAAGAAGCATCAGGAGAAGACATCGTCTCTGAAAAAGAAGAAGGTTTGCCTTCGACTAGGAAAGTAAAGAAACCTTCACCAAGATCTTTTCTTCCCTTATCCTTAAACTTTTTCTAAGTTCAGAAGGTTCACCTTTAGGATTAAATCTTTTCCTTTTTCTTGACTCATTAGAGAATCCAGCTTCAAAAGAATCATGAACCAAGAAAGGATTAGAAGAGAGTTGATTTGGTGCTTGGTTCTTGAAAGGAAAAATATTTTCAAAATAAGTAGCATCTCTTGATTCAATAAGAGTATTATTTGAAATGTCACTTATATCAGAGTTTATCACTAGGAACCTATTTGTACTACTATCTAAAGAATAACCTATAAAGATAGCATCTACAGTTTTAGGTCCTATTTTTCTTCTCTTAGGTTCAGGTATTCCTACCTTAGCTACGCATCCCCACACTTTAAGATAATCTAGCCTGGGTGTTCTACCTTTTCAAAGCTCAAAAGGTGTTTTAGGACTACCCTTAAAGGGTATCCTATTTAAAATATAACATACAGCTAAAAGAGCTTCCCCCCACAAGTTCTCATGTACGCCTGAACTTATTAACATTGAGTTAACCATATCCATTAATGTACGATTTTTTGTTTAGCTATACCATTAGACTGAGGAGAGTATGGTGGTGTAACTCCATGAATAATCCCATATTCTTGACAAAATAGAGTCATTTCATTTGAAGTATATTCACCACCGCGATCTGTCCTAAATTTCTTAAGCTTTTTCTCAGTTTGGGTTTCAACTTCTACCTTATAAATCTTAAACTTATCTAATACTTCATCCTTAGATTTTATCAAATATATGTGACAATATCTAGAGAAGTCATCTATGAATGTTACAAAGTAACGACTTCCTTCCCGTGTAGGAAACTTGGTAGAGTCACATACATCGCTATGGACTAATTCAAGAAGTGTTGAACTCCTATTTACTGATTTAAAAGGTTTTCTAGGCATCTTAGCTTGAATACAAATCTCACATTTAAACTTTCTATCAATATGAACCTTAGGAATTAGATTAAGATTTGTCATGTAATGAATACGATCAAAATTCACATGACCAAGTCTACTATGCCAAACATTTGAAGATTCAACATTAAAAAGAAGATAACTTTTATTATATAACTTAAAGGATACATTTAATTTAAAAAGACCTTCACATACAAAACCTTTACCAACAAACTCATTATTACGAGTAATTACAACTTTATTTGACTCTAGAACAATTTTATATCCTCTAGATATAAGAAGAGATCCACTAATCAGATTTCTTCTAACACTAGGAACTAACAGCACTTCATGAAGAACTAGGATTTTTCCAGATGTCATCTTTAGATCCACTTGACCTTTCACAAGCACTTGTGCTGAAGAGTTATTCCCAAGTGTCACACCTCCTCCACTTGATTCCTGAAAGGTGGAGAACCAGGAGCGATCAAAACAAACATGAACATTAGCTCCTGAATCAAGCCACCAATCATAAGAAGATTGGGTTGAGTTAATTAAGAATTTTGAATTTACTGAAAGAAGGCTCAGCACCACTCTCAACCACATTAACTTGTGGTTTAGATGATTTCTTCAATGGTTCAGTCTTTCGGTGGTAGCAGTCCTTTGCCACATGATTTGTCCTTCCGCACACAAAGCAGAACGTGCCTTTATAATTCTTTGACATCTGATTCGGTCGGTTCTGATTTGATCAATTTTGAGGAGGTTTGTATGATTGGTTGGATCTAGATTGAAATTTTCTCTTCTTAAAATTCTTTCCCTTGGGTTTGAATTGATTTGGAGTTGGATTTGACTCGGTCAGATGGATTTTAGGTCCAAGGTCGGTCTTTTGATTTTGATTGATCTTAAACCGGTGTTCTTCTTCAATCTTAATAGAGTTAATCACTTCTGTTAGGGCCAAGCTACCTTGCTTATGGCTAAGCTCTCGAGTAAAGGATAACCAAGAAGGTAGAAGGGAATCTACTAAAGCTTTGACCTTATAGTTTTCAGAAAAACTACAACCAGTCAACTCTGACTTTCTAAGAAAATCTTGGAATTCATGAATTTGAATGCTAATGGGTTTGGAATCTACCATTATGTACTTTCAAAATTTTGAGATAGTGAATCTATCTAGACCAGCATCAACATCCCATATTCAGCTTCAAGAGCATCCCATAGTTCCTTAGCAGTTTTAGTAGGAAGGTAGACATCATAAAGATTATCAGATAGGGCACTTAAAATTCTATGTCTACAATGAAAATCTATTTGTTGGGGTGTTTTTGATGAAGATGAGGTATCAACTATACTAGAAGAACCTTGTTGACTATTAGATTTGGGATCTGATAATTCTATGGCAGAAAATAAACCTAAAGTGGTAAGCCAGTATTTCACTTGACTTTGCCACCTCCTAAAGAATAATCCATTGAATTTTTCAGGTTTAATTGCACTAAGATCATCAGAACCCATTTTAAGTAAATTTGTTGCTTAATGCGTTCTGCACAACCAAAAATTAAAGATTTAGCTTTATAATTTAAATTTTTAAATTGGTGATTTTTTTAGATATTTCTAGATTTTAAATTTAATTCAAAAGAATTAAATCTAGAAACTACTTGCAATTATAATAAACCACTAAGCGAAAATTAACTCAAATAAGTCAATTTTGAATTTGAGTTTCAAAAAAAAATTCCAATTTGAATTTCAAATTTGAATTTTGAATTTTAAATTTTAAATTCAAAACTAATTCTAAGGCTTCTGAACAGATTCAAAAATAAGAATTTTTTTTACTTATAATAAAATCTAGCACTTTCTAATGATAGAAAACTTGTCCTTAGCTGTTAGAAAAATTGTTTTGATTTTTTTCCTTTTTTTTAAAAAAAAACTTTTTAGAAAATGCTAGAAAAATTAATCTAAAATTTAAATTCAAAATCTAAATTAAAGTTAAAAAGGAATCAAACTGGTCGAGGCGTGTTAGACACTGCCCTAAGGATAAGTTTTCGCCCCCTCGTGCGGGTTGTTGGCGATTTGTCCCCAAGGTACAACGACCCGGCTCGATTCGATCCTCCTACTACGAGCACGATCGGGTGGAGGTGCAAACCCAATAATTCTTCAAATGCCCAAATAAAATATAATAATAATATAGTTAAATACACTTTTTACCACTAGTAGCTTTCACCAGATTGAGACAAACAGGTTGAGACAATCTCCTAACTCCAAACAGCACTTGCAACAATAGGAGACAAACTCCCAACTCCAAGCAGCACTTGCAACAATAGGAGACAAACTCCCAACTCCAAGCAGCACTTGCAGCAACAGGAGACAAACTCCCAACTCCAAGCAGATAGACTCTCAGCTCCAAGGACAACTCCAAAGATTTGCAGCAACAGAATCTTCTCTAAAATGAATAAATCTTTTAGGATTTAGATTTTCTTTTTCTTCTTAAATTTCTTTAGACTATCCCTCTATATATATATATATATATATATATATATATATTTTATATCCGTTAGGCTTTGTTACCGTTAGGCTTTGTTACCGTTAACACTCGAGCGAACGCTCGAGCGTTTCCAGAAGTCACGTAACGCTCGCGCGAGCCCAGCGAACCAACGTCCCACGCGAACATTTAATGCTCGCGTGTGTTCGTTACTTTTTTTTAACTTTTTTCCTTTTTTAAACAGTGTAAAAAAGTCAACATAAATATCACTAAAGAGTTTCATAATGAAGAACGATCCAGCCTTTTATAGAGAGTTGCAAATTTTCGAGTCAACGGTTCGTAAGCCAAAAACAAAGGAGAAAACATTGA
This sequence comes from Calamus simplicifolius, assembly GCA_900491605.1. Taxonomy (NCBI): domain Eukaryota; kingdom Viridiplantae; phylum Streptophyta; class Magnoliopsida; order Arecales; family Arecaceae; genus Calamus; species Calamus simplicifolius. The sequence continues at coordinate 98,298 of UESW01002210.1, read as the reverse complement.
GAGGCAAGCATCATATGACATGAGGCTTCACCTTAACGTCCCAAGTGTATGCCTTAGTGTTCATTAATCAACCGTTAGTGTTGTTGGTGGGGAAAGCGATGGTCATGGTCCCAAGAAACTCTTTGGCATGATCATTGTTCCATTAGAAGTGGGGAGAAGCCACGGTGGCCTCTTTTAAAGCCGCCAACTGTTGGCTCGGTCCCCTCCAAATTAATGGGACATGGGATGGGAGGTGCTTCCATTTATGTAATTGAGAGCGTACACGTGAACGGCATAGCAATGCAGCATAAGCTATGAGGAGGTTGGTGGTATCTTTTATAACTGGCCTCCAAAATTCTAATGAAGCATGGTTTGTTGGTGTGTCTCTCTCCATTTCTCTATGCTTTATAACTGGCCTCCAAATTCTAATGAAGTTGACAAGCAAAACCTTTTCAGAGATTTAATTAGAAAAACAATGTTATGGACTGCAACGCACGACGCATCATCCTACCGGTAAGCTGACATGACATGGCATGGGTGAATTGGCACTGTTCATAGGGGTTGGAGTTTTTCTTAAGATAATTTTTTTCGATCTCATCTTCTGACACACCATATCGAATCAAGCAAGCTTTTCCTAATTGGAATTAGTAATATAAAAAATAATTTGTTGACCTTTTTTTATGAAAAAAAAAAGAAAGAAAACAAAATTTAAATTAAAAAAAAGGAAAAGAAAGGAACGAGCGTTCCTATGAGTGGCGGCACACTTGTGTCATACGAGCATTCCATGAACGTTTGCATGGCCATACGGTGCATGGACGATCAAAAACGATCTAAAAAATTTAAATTTTAAACTATTTCTGAAGTGATTTGAAGGTAACAGCCATGAGGCCTTTAAGGTCATTATGGTTGTTGAGAGTTATCTGAACTAAGCCTATAAATGGTTGTTGAGAATCATCTGAACTAAGCCTATAAATAAGCTCAAGAGTTCAGAATTGAAAAGATTTTAAAGAAGCCCTATTCAAAAAGAGTTCTTTCTTTTTTTTTATATATATTATTATTATTATTATTAATTTTTTTTAGCATATGAAGGAGTCGTTTGGTTATACCTTTACACGATCGTGCTCATGATAAAATGTTCGGATCGAATCGGATCATTGTACTTTAAAGACATATCGCCTACATTCTGCACGAAGGAATGAAACTAGTCCTTAGAACGGTATCTAACATGTCTCGGTCCAAGCACAATTTTATCTTCTTTGAATTTAAATTTTGTTGTATTTAAATTTTTACCTTTAAATTTCTAGCAATTTTTAGATATGTTTTCAAAATCAACTAATTTTTTCAATAGTAAATTTTAAATTTGAAAGGAATCGTTGGGTTGCACATTTACTCTATTGTACTCGTAATAGGATGTTCGATTCGAACCGGATCGTTATACCTTGGGGATAATCGCCTACAACCTACACGAAGGGATGAAACTAATCCTTAATACATTGTCTAACATGCCTCGATTCAAGCACGGTTATCATCTTCTTTGAATTTAAATTTTTTATGTTTAATTTTGTAATTTTTAGTGATTTTTAGATAGGTTTTCAAAGCAAACTATTTTCCAACAATATATAGATAAATCTGTGATGGATGGAGATCAGAGAGTGCAACAAGAACTTAAAATCCTGCAGCCTTGGAGCAAATTGTGAGGAAAATCATAAATACAAATACATGTGTGAAATCTTATGCAGCATCTATAATCTGATTGTTTTGCTAGGGTCAGTGGATGGCGGCAGGTCTAGTGCCTTGCATGATTATTTTCATAATGATGTTTTCTGTCGACAGTTCACAAGCACTTAGCAGATGGAATATCATCATATCTAATTAAAGAATTTGTTGTTGTTATTTATATGAACTGATAGATGTATATTTACTTTCAGTTCATGCTTCTAAGAAGGGTGAAAGAGTAGTATAATTATTTCTTTTAAATAAAGGCCATATTATGTCAAAAAATAATATTTCATTCGACAGCGAGCTGACATTTCGTTCAAAATTACTAGTCAATCTGCACTACTTATATGTCAAAGGCATTATCATAAAAGAAAGATTGCAAATCTTAATGCATATTATGTCAAAAAATAATAAAAAAGAATTTTAAAGAACAAAGAGATAATCAATAATAGTGATTAGCTAATATGCATCTTATTACGGTTTGAGTCATTATTTTCCCAAGATGAAATCAGGTATGAAGCCCAATCAATATAAGAATATATGTACCAATGACAATGATTTTTTTTTTATTACAAACGGGCGATCACACCAGTCTAGCATGAGTCAAGCCCGACATATCAGAGTACAAAATCTGAGATAGGACCATAGGACATAAAACACCCGGCCTCCAGAGCCACCAACGACAATGATTAGGAAAATATGTAGCAGTTGATTTCAAAAGACATAACTACAGTGGCCAACCCAACCTTTGCAAAGTCTGAACCTTGGTTTAAGATTCGAGCTCTGATTGTCTGTGTGCTTGATCTCTGGCGAGATTTGCCATTCTCTGCGATCGATCCTCTCTGATCAATGGTTTCAACTGTCCCCCCTACTCCAATGGCTGTAGATGATGCTAAGGAGGGTTGAAAGCCCTAGAGCAGGGTTGCGGATACCGGCTTCGTTTTGGTTTCTCCTTCCTTGTTGTCAGATGTGGTGGCGATGCTGGAGAGCCATATTCCTGACATAGTCCAAGTTCCAGCAGCGGCCCTGGAGGAGGCAATTGATTGCTGAGAGGATAAGGCCATCTTGGCTAGAACCTTCCATCGCTGGGTTCCATCGGAAGCCATCATCCGGGAATTCCGGCGAGCAGGTGTCCCCGGTGACATCGATCCTATAAGTTTAGCTCACCATTGTCACATCTTTCATTTTGCTGATTCTCAAGCTAAAGAGATGGTGTTGGAAAGGTCGTGGGTGGCTAATGGCCAACTAATCGCCACTGAGGAATGGCGATCGAAGTTCATCCCGGTGGCGGACTCCATGACTTCTACCCTCCTTTGGGTGCGGCTGCCCAACCTTCCACTGAAATTTTGAAATGATGAAATCTTGAGAACTATTCTGGCGCCGGTGGGCCACTTTGTCTTCTCCGACTCTGCTACCCAGCTGAAGAACAGGGGGGGTTTGCACGGGTGTGCGTACGAATTGATCTGCGGAGTCGCTCCAGCCAGGAGTCTGAGTGCAAGGGAATCGATCTCTCATTTGGAAACAATTTGCATACAAACATCTCGAAGGAATTTGTTCCAATTGCAGGACGTTGCACCTCATTGGCCCCTGTTCGTCATCGCCTCTGCCCACCGATCCAGAGAAGTCATCGCATGGTTCTAATTACGGCCCCTGGATGGAGGTTCTTCGCCAGCAGAGGTCTTCCTTTGGCCACGTGCTGGAGCCGAAGAAGAACACCCATTCTGCTCCAAATCCTGCTGCAACTGATCCACGATCGGCTTCAGTTCCGTGCTTGGCCCCATCGTCGGTGGTTGGCAAGAGCCGAGGAAGATGGCTCACCGGTGCATTCAGAAGTCAGGAAAGGCCCTGGTCATAGCTGTCGAGGTCCCAGACCTGGTTGTCACTGGGATGAAGGAGGTTGAAAGACTGTTTGCGGGTATCAGTAAAACTGGGCCATGCCGGTTGAAGGACTGTGTGCCGGTATCAGTGAAACAGAGAGGGTTAAAATGACTGAAATTCACTCTGAATGTTCTGGCCCTCAGCTAATTCTGAACCAAAATTTGATCACTGAGAACCTATTTGCCCTACTTGATACAGACAAATGGGTTGGAAGGATCACTGATCGTAGGGATGCCTACCCGGGTCCCTCAAAGCGGGCCAGGCTTGCGAAGACCCAATCTCAGCGGATTGTCTCCAAAATTGAAAGACGAAAAGGAAAAGGTGTAGCTTCTAGTCCAAAAATCACAATGGATCAATGCACTTTTACATTTTCTCTGAACCCAGCTTGGGGTCCTATTGTCTCGGCTGGTAGGAGTGGTCAAGTTTTTTGTAGCCAGGGTACAGTCCATGAAGGGGAGAAGGTCCAGCCAACTAAGGTTGAGGGACGATGCCATGAGTTGATAGTCTCTTGCCTTAAAGTGGCAATCCATGGACAGAGCAATGATACCATGATCTCTGCTGAGTCCCCCGGGTTGAAGAGACTAAAGCTGAAACTGGAGCTCAATTGGTGGATAACCAATTAATGGATTGTACTACACAGAAGGTTGAGGGTGGTATCCTGTCTATTGGGTACCTTTCTGATAATGCTATGTTGGAGGACCAGGTTGAGCCCCACCCTCCCTCAACTAGTAAATGAAGATTCTAATTTGAAATGTTAGAGGAGCTCGAAAAAACTTCTTTTCGATCCTCTTTTGGGAGACTGATGCAGCTACATGATTTTGATATTTTTGTTCTTTTGGAAACCCGATTATCGGGAGACAGCCTGGCCCGATTTAGGAGACAGGTTGCCAGATCTTAGTCTTCTTATGCTGTGAAGTCAGAGGGACTATTTGGTGGGATTTTGGCCATTTGGCGCAACACCTCTATTACGGTGGATGCCTTTCATCAGTGCAATCAGTAGATTGTTCTTGTTATCTCAGAGGGGACTTCCGACCCCTGGCTCCTCTTGGGTATTTATGCTAGCACTGACTTTAGGGTGAGGCGTGTCCTATGGTTCGACATACTTCCTCTTCTTGCCCAGGGACTACCTTCCATCATTGCTAGTGACTTTAATTGTATCACTGGAGCCAATAAAAAGAAAGGTGGCAAGCAAGTTATTGGCTCAACGGACATTTCTGAGTTTAGGACCTTCATTTTTTCTGCTGGGTTGCTGGATTTGAGATTCTCGGATCCCCAATTCACTTGGTGTAACAATTGCCAGGGTTCGGCTCATGTCTACGAGAGATTGGACTAAGCCATGGCCACATCCCAATGGCTTCAAAAGTATCCTTCTGCTATCGTTACTCACCTTCCCAGGATTGCCTTCGATCGCTATCCTATTCTGATATCCACTGAAGTTGATACTCATCAGCGGAGATAGTTTAGATTCGAGCAGTTTTGGACTTCCTATTCCTCGGCTCGATCCATCATATCCCAGGTCTGGCATATACCTGTGAAAGGTAATGTTATTTATCGACTATCTAGGCGTCTAGAGTTAGCAAGACACAGGCTCTATAGATGGAACAGACTGGAGGTTGGGGACATAATGAGAAAAATTGAGTAGGTAGAAGCTGATATTGCTACCCTTCATACCAAAGAGGATCAGGAAGGCTATCTCACTGATTCTGACCTTACTTCTTTTTGAGCTAAGCTTGCTCTTTACCACTCTCTTCTTCAGCAACAGGAGATCTATTGGAGGCAGAGGTCTAGGGTACAGTGGATTCATGATGAGGAATGCAATACCAGATTTTTTCATCAAGCCATCCTGAAGCGACGTGCTGCCAACAGGATTCAGCAATTAGTTGATAAGGAGGAGCATTATTAGGAGGATATCCTAGTCATCCGGGTTAGTTATTACACTTCTTTCAGTCTATATGGACTTAGCATACTAGTGATGGGGTTTCTGTTTACCAGGTTCCTCCTTTCAAAAGGTCTCTGCACATGAGAATGACCTTCTTATCAGGCCAATCATAGCGGATGAGATACGCTTGGCCTTATGGGAACTTGGGCCTGACAAGGCCCCTGGGCCTGATAGGTTTTTGCCTTTCTTTTTTTGCCACTATTAGGATATTATTGGCCAAGATGTTGTTTAGGCCATTCAGATTGTCTTCCAATCCAAATCCATTCTTGTTGACTGGAATCAAATTTCATCACTCTTGTGTCTAAGCGCACTGATGCTTCTATCCCTCAAGACTATCGGCCCATCAACCTGTACACTACGTTGTATAAGGTCTGTGCGCGTCTTTTAGTCACCCACCTACGAGATGTGATTCCTTGATTTATGTCTGTTAAATAGGGGGTCTTTATCAGAGGGCGTAGCATTTTGGATAATGTCCTTATAGCCAAGGCGTTTATGCATGATCTTCAGAGAGCCTCGGCCAGACAGTGCCTCATGGTTGTTAAGCTTGATATGGAGCAAGCTTATGACAGATTGAGCTGGGTTTTTCTGCACTGAACTCTTCATGAATTTGGATTTGATGGCCTATTTATTGATTAGATTATGGCCTGCATTCAAAGGCCATCCTTCTCTCTAATCATTAACAGGAATCAGACCGATTTCTTCCACTCTGTTATGGGGCTGAGATAGGGGTGCCCATTATCTTCTTTTCTATTCATCCTGGCTATGGACAATCTATCTCGTGCATTCTATCAGGCTCAGCAAGATTGTTGCATTGCCCCCTTCATGGCGGGCCCTCTGGGCCCCTCGGTCTCTCATCTTCTGTTTGCGGATGACTGCATTTGGGCCAGACTACTATTTGTAATGCGGCTATTTTTGCTTCCATTATTCAGTGCTACTGTCAGGCTTCTGGTCAGAAGGTCAACTTACAAAAGTCTACGATCTACTTCAGTCCGTAGACCACCAACACAACTAGGGAACTCATTCACCAAACCTTGGGTATATTTAGTAAGGCTGATCGGCTATCGTACTTGGGGATCCCTATTACGGGAAGATGATCTCGTAGTAGTGATTACATTGATATTGAGCGATGGGTTCGTGATCACATTGATGGTTGGTAGGTCAATGATTTATCCATGATGGCGAAGATCACTCTTATACGTTCGGTTCTTACTTCCCTTCCTTTGCAACTTCTATCTAATGTTGTCGTCTCGATTACTTTCCTAAGGAGGATAGAGAGAGGCTTCAGGGACTTTCTCTGGGCCTCTATATAGGATGGCCACGGTATTCATCTATAAGCATGGGACATGATATGCATGCCACTTCATGAAGGTGGTCTAGGAATTCAGTCACTGATAGTCAGGAGAGAGGCACTGATTACTAGACATGCTTCGCGGTTTCTTCTTGATTCGTACTATCTATAAAGCTCTTTTATGCATGCTAGATATGGTGATTGGATTCCTTCTATGTACTTTCATCCTTCCTCCAGGTATTCTTTCTTTGGAAGGAGGTTTGCCGGGTTGCTCTGACTATTCTGAATAACATCTCGTTGATGATTGAAGATAGCTCCTTGGTTGATGTTGTTCAGGACACTTAGATTTCTGATCTCCCCTTTCCCGATGGTCTACTTTTATTAGCACTGATATTCCAAATAATATGAGGGTTAAGGATCTGATCTCTTAGGATTCCTTCTCCTGGCATATCCTCACGGTGACCTATTTATTGGGGAGGTGCTTTCTCGTCGGATTCTTTCTATTCCGCTCATCCCGGGGCATACAGCCGACACCAGGTTATGACGGAAATCTTGTCTTTCTAGGAATCCCATCAGGGACCTTATGAAGGTGTATAGGCCTTAGCCTCAGAGCACGAGGGATGCTGCTTGGATTTAGAAGCTCCCTATCCATCCCAGGGTTCAGTTCTTTATATGGAAGATTGTGTGGGACTATCTCCCTACTTATTTTCTGCTCTCTGGAATGGGACTGTCCATACAAGCGACTTGTTCATTGTGTGGACAAGAGGAGAAGACTACAGACTATGCCATCTTCATTTGCCCCAGAGTGAAATGGATCTAGTAGAGGATGGGTTATTACTGTAGAGTGGATAATACGGGTTCTTCACGGTCTCCTTTCCTATAGAATCTTTAGAGGACCACCCAGCAGTAGGGTGCCCTTTGGGCAGTTACAGCCTATCAGATTTGGTTATCGTGAAACCTGCTTATCTTCACTGATGATGCTATATCTTTCCATAGGATTGAGTAGAAAGTTAGATCTCTATCGGTGGAATTTGCACTTCATCGCAATGGTTCTGATTTTGACACCTCTGGCCACTAGGGTTCCCCTACTGCTTCGGCAGCGAACTAGCATACGGTTTTCATCTCTTTGGAGCCCTCCCTCCAGGGTTTGTCAAAATCAACTTTGATGGAAGTATTCGGGGAAGATTAGCATGTTCAGCCTTTATTATTCAAGGGATCGATGAAGCTTTGCTATCGGCGGATGGTTTTGGCATCCTAGACTCCTCTATCCCTATGGCTGAGCTTTATGCAGCTTGGGCTGGTATTTCCTACGCCTCACAGATTCTTCATGCTCACAGCCTTTTCATTGAGGGGGTTCTCTAACTTTCATCCGATGGCTCCAGATGGAAAGCTGCAACCAAGTCCCCATCAATCCACTACTCCACAACATTTAGTTTGTTCTTCGGGAAGTTCACAGAGCCCAGATCCAGCATATCTATCGGAAAGCTAATTCTGCGGCTGACTTGGGGCGGCCTCTGTGGCCCATCATACGGGGTTTTGGATATGGAACCAGAATGATCCATATCCTCTTGTACTTAAATAAATCTTGTATTCTGATATATCTGGACTAACTCGCACTATAATAGTATAATTATTTGTCTGTAAAAAAAAAATTATTATTATTATTATTTGATATTTTTTTATATATCTATCAATCCCAAAATAATAACATAACCAAAGGTAGACTAACAAGATGAGTTATTGCTCAAAGTACAAACACTATGAATCTTATTTTCATGATTGCAAAAGGCAGAGAGAGATAGAGAGTCCTGAGAGTCCTGACAAAAGGCCTGGTCATGATGATCCATCCGATTTCAAGTACATAAAATCAATTTTACTGAAACATACAATGCCATCACAAATGAAACCCAAGGAACCACCAGCACAGACCCATCCAATGAAGCTCTTTCCACTACCGATGGGGCAATAATTGAGAGAAAGCAACATAACAATATATACAGTGTAATTCATGCGCCCTGCTACACCATATCATAAGCCTACTTGCCAATGGCGGGTCCAATAGAAGTACTCACTCCTTGGTGCTTTTGGCCCTAACTCAGATAAGACCGAAGGGTCCCAAGTTCCAACCTTTAGAATATCCTCTGAAACTGCTGATAGGAAACGTGGAGATAAGAACAAGAAGAAAACCACCACAACCACCACCACCACCTTAATTAGAATCAGTGAATCATAACCAAATTCTTTCTTTCATAAGAAGTTGGCAGGACTCCTTGCTCAGTGCTCGGACTCAACATGAGAAAAAGACGAATGAAGCGTTGGTAAGCAATCGCATCCCACCCATCAATCGATCGGATGGCTATGAGTCCATGTGGAAGACCAGTAGGCGGCTGAGCACTAGCTAATTAAGGAGCTTTCACACGCTGAGTATTTCTTATATATCCAACACCCACGCCTATCGGTACGAGTACTACTAAAATTTAGAGCAATAATGGGGTTAGGCAGGAGAGTGCATGCTATATGGAAGTGGCCTTGTGGGTCAGTGAGGCTACTCCATAGGAGGCCAATCCCAACACTTTCCTGTGGCTGGATATGATGGTTAGTGGAATGAAAAGGTCTCTCGCAAGTCATCTTCCTTTTTGCCACCTCAAGCTTGGCAAGTGGCAATCTTCTCTTCCATTCACTGCTATAAATAGAGCATGGCTTCCTTCTCCATGGCATCTCACCTCCTCACTTCTTTCTTCTCCTCTCTGGCCCTGATAGCCTTTCACAAAGCTTGTCATTGCTCGCAGAGGCAACCATGGCCTTGAGTCTCACCTTCTCTTGCGTGCTCTCCCTCTTCTTCTTCCCTATACTCTCGAGCTCACAGAGCACCTTCACTTGCTCACGCGCAGCCTACTATGGTAGCCCTGACTACTCGGGCACTCCAAGTAACAACACTCTTACTCGCACTGTGATGCTATACCTTTATGTTTAATTTCATGGCAAACGATGAAGGAATTGAATCAATGACTAGTTTTGGTCTTATGGTTTTGGATGCAATAGGAGGAGCATGCGGGTATGGTGAGTTTGGCAGAAGCCTTAATGGCGGCGATGTCGGGGCTGTTTCGAGGCTGTATCGAAATGGCTCCGGTTGTGGTGCATGCTACCAAGTGAGGTGCACTCATCCACAGTTCTGCAACCAGGATGGTGCAAAGATTGTGGTCACTGACTACGGTCAGGGGGACAACACTGACTTCATCCTCAGTACCAGGGCGTTTGTTAAGCTTGCAAACGCCAACATGGCTAATGAACTGATCGCCTTTGGTGTGATAGACGTCGAGTACAGGAGGTAATTAATGACCACCATGGCAATACTTTATGATAGGTTGTAGCAGCCCCTGCTTCTAAGCTCTAATTAACAGTTGATGAACAGGAACGTCCGGCAGTGAAGCTAGCCGAAAAGCTAGTGGAAGGCTCAGTTAGTTTAAGTAGAGAATTAATACATAATAGTTTCCCTAAAAACTGCTGGAACAAAAAGAAGAAGAAGATTAATTTTAAAGTGAGATTAATGCAAAGCATGCAAAGATCACATGATCACAAAATAACACCATCAGATGATGAAAATATGCTACTAAATATGATTTAATACAAAGATACATATTTTACTGAGTTCTTATTCTATTATTTGCAAAATTTGATAAAACATCAAAAGCTTTTGAGTAAAAACTAAAAATTTGCTGCTTATGGCACCTAACACTAATCTTTTCTTTTCTTTTTCTTGATGAAGGATCTCATGTCAATACCCAGGATACAATATGATGCTTAAAATCACAGAACACAGCAAGTTTCCGGACTACTTGGCCCTCATCGTCATATATCAAGCAGGCCAGAAGGACATAATAGCCGTCGAATTATGGCAGGTGAATAAGATCCATCGGTCCATGTCACGTAGACTGATAGGCCATCACCCATGTCTCTCGGAATCATCACCATGAATCTAAGTCATGTTGATCTCTTCTTGGATGCAGGCAGAATGCCGGGAATGGAGGGGAATGCGCAGAGCCTATGGTGGAGTGTGGGACATGGCGAATCCCCCAAGGGGTCAAATCTATGCAAGAATTTTAACAAGCGATGACAGTGGGCAAGCTTGGGTCCAGCTGAATGGTGCCATCCCCTCAGATTGGAAGGCAGGGGTGGCCTATGACACGGCCGTTCAGCTTGCCTAGGCGCCCCTCCCATGGTTCATAGATACGGTTCACTTGATGTGCTCATCAAGTCTGACCCACTTATAGATGGATTATTAGCTATTAAACAAGTCGGTAATTAGCGTGTGTCACTGCTTTCTGTTATAGTACTGCCTTGTGTACAATAAACATGGTGATTCCATCCATGCTTTGTTCAGTTCTGATGAATAAAAAATTTAAGTACTTTTGGTTGGCATAAGCATGACCTCGAGATGATGACACAATTAAACTCCAATGGATGCACTTATGGCCATGATAACACAATCTAATACTATGTTTAGAGACTATAAAATAGAACTCCAATAAATGTTTGGTAAAATCATATCATTTGGTTCATGATCATGGTCCTGCTCACTTGTGAATCCAATGGAGGAGAAATGCTATTTCGTGAAATTGTGAATAGAATGCCCTCATGCAATCTCTCTCTTATCATTTGTGACTGGAACTAATGTAGGTCTCCATATGTTCTTGGCAAAAATGAAATATTTTGTCTTTTAAGTTGTGCATTGAGCATTGCCCACAAGTTTATAGAAGAAACGCTGGAAGAAACTCAACAAAAGTGAAGGTTGTAAATCATATAAAGAAGGGGCCATGGATTAAAAAAAAAAAAAAATCATTCGAGCACCACTTCCTCCATTATTAATAATTCTAACATACCTCCTGAAACCCACCACCATTCTATGATGTCATGTCGAGGAGAAAAAAAGAGTCATGCAAGGCTGTGATTTAGTCCAGCTGACGGCATTAAACCAGAGATGAACAGCTCTTCAGGCATTGTTTTGTCACCCTCCACATGGATTTTGTTATTCTTCTAACTAAGAAAAGTTGAAGATATTTTAGGACTCCCATGCTTATTGGTTTCTCTATACATCATTGCAAACTCTATGGTTAGGCCCCTGCCTACTTATATGAGTGCACTACTAGTCCGTAGACTTTTTTAAGGATAATACCATGATGACCCATTTCAACAATTCCAAAAGGATGAGGAATCTTTGGGCGAGGTGGATGATCCTATCAAACAACCATGATATATATAACACATCTAGGAACCTTCCTTATCTCAGAGTCAGAGTCTATGAGAGAGTGACCATATGTGGTCATATTTAGCACTCCCTCCAGCACTATATTGAAGACCCATCACAGTTAAACTCTACAGGGGAACAGAAGATCTATATCTCCCTAGCCACAAGAAGAATCCACGGTTACAGTGCAGGTCAAGGCCCCATCCCTTTCCCTGGTAGGTCTTGCACTTGGCTTTTATGTTTCACAGGTACAGCTAATGCTGATAATATTCTGACTAGACCAGGAGCACCTTCCTATAAAAATTCTGGGATGTGCTTTCTGACAGTAGACAGGCGCAATTGGTTCTTCGTGAGCTTAAATCAAATAAAATGGTACGGCGTTCCTTGTCCCATACATTATACAATTTATAATTCTACTGCTAAGATGCTAAATATCTACCTTATTAGGAGGGGTATTCAGCGAAATGGGAAATATATTTTGAGTTTACAGGGCAATGGAAAATGAGAACTTTAAACACTTCATTTCCACTTTCACGCAAATAACAGCAGCCGTTCGAAGTTCTTAACCTCGGTACAAAGGGAAATTGCTCCTTAGGCAGTTCTCTGTCATGTATTCCCGTATTATTAGCACTCCTCTGTAGCAATTCAGAACTTCATCAAAAAAATTAGCTAAAATATATTATTTTGACTTCTTAACCTTGTATAAATATGTAGAATCTTTTCCAGAATTTTACTTCATTCAGCATCCCAAAGAATAAACCGTCTTTAGCAACTAATCGCATGGCTCTCTTGATACTAACTGTAAGGGGTCTACGTTTTGGGACTCCATATCCTATATTTTCTCATGGATTGTTTATTTGGGGAAATAAGGGTGAAAAAAATAAAGGTAAAAAAAAAATTTTACCCTTATTTTTTTTTACATTTGATTGTAAAAGGAAAAGATAATGATCAATGAAGCTCACACCTTTTTTTTTTTTCATACACCATCGAAAAGTTTTTCATGAAAAAGGTGCTATCTTCTCCTTTTTTTTTTTTTATTCTACTGCAAAAAATAGCATCAAAAGTTTAAAATTATCCTTTTTAATTTATATTATATATATTATATTTAATTTATATTATATATTATATTAATATAATATATATATAAATTACAAGAAGGATAAATTAGATACTTTGGATATATGCAATATAAACCTATAAATGTATCTTTGTGGAAGAGTGATTTGATATATATATATATATATATATATATATATATATATAAGATAAAAGTACACTAAAAATAATATGCAAACAAATGATAAAAAAACTTAAAATTTTTTATCTTACCAAAAAAAAAGACTTATAAAAAAGCTATAGAGAAAAAGAATTTATATAACCGATCATAACTAGTTTGAAATTAAGACTTTGTTGTTATTGGTATTATAATAGAAGCATATAATATAATGTAATATAATATAATAATAATATCATATATTGCATCTTATATATCATAAAACATTACTAATATAGTATAATGTATGATATTATCATATAGTATAATGTAATATATAATATATATTTTAGTAGATAATATAAAGTATAATAATATGATTTAATAAATTAGAGTATAATATAATATATATATATATATATTATATATATTTATTTTTCATGCAATCTTTATTGTAGGGTATTTAGTTAAATTAGTATTTTTTTTGTAAAATTACCTTGCAACCAAACATAAGAAAATATTTTTAGAATTATATTCTCATCTAAAATTTCTGTCAACTAAAAATCATAAAATTTGTTTTTTTGCAAACTTTTTTTAAAAAAATAAATTAAAAAACTTTTCTAAAAATATTAAATGAATACTTACAGCTCTGACTTTTGTAAGTGCATTTACTAGTCCTACATAAAGAAGAAGATTTATTGGGGAAATACATGAAAGAAAAGAAAGAAAAAGAATAAGAAAAACTGTCTTGAGCTTCGGTTTGACTCAATCCTGATGCCATGACCCATCTGGAGAGTAACAGCCGAAGTTTAACTCAAAGGAACAGCACAAAGCCAATGGCATTCAGACCGGTTCTCCTTGCCTAAGAAGCATTTCTTCCTCGAATATAATGCAGGAGATTGCCTAGCAGACTAGAGAAGCACTGTCTAAGGCCTAATGAAACGTAATGACCTTCCTGGCCCTTAATGCCACAAGGTAACTGGATTGTTAGTACCGTATCATGATACCAATATCAAATCAAGTAACAATCCCAGCAGACCACCGGCGACAAACGTACCTATCAGCGCTCTCCACTACCTCAATAAAATATCTGCCATCATATCACAGTAAAACTGTAGGAGCACGGATTTTCATGGAACATAACAGATGAAATCACTACAAAAGACCAACAGCTGCGATGGAGCGAAAACACGATGCAATCCGAGAGTACATCCTGTAGGAATGTAACATATGCTATGACCACCTGTCGCCCGGTTCAAACACTACCCAGATAACCTCTGTTAATGCAGTTATTAATAAAATTCAAACTACCATAAAATCCATAGCTGCTTTATAGTGCCTTAACACTAATTAACATACATCAAGACACCAACAGGTTGCGCTGAACAGAGGCTTCAACACACATACAAACTAGAATGTTGGCAAGCAAATGGGAGCACTGATGCAGTTTTGCTTAAATGGTATGATCCATAAAAAAGCAAATCTGGTTGCAAAACAAAATAGCTCGTTCCAAATCTTTACAGAACATGTAATATGGCTTTTTCTAGTTGAAACCATCTGAAAGTTGATAAAAAAAAAACAGAAAAACAGCTGGTTTCAAGTCTCTCAGGTTAAAGCCTATAGCCACCATATCCTCCTAATCCAGAGGACCCATAACCACCAAGTGATTGAGACGCAAGCGATGATGATGGATAAGCTGTACTTGCCAACTGAGAATAACTTGATCTCAGGCCAGTATCAAGACCTCCGTAACTGCTCGTTAGTGGTTCTTTATGTCCAGCTATAAATTCCTGTAGATAAAAATGAGAAGAATATTACTCGGTAGAGCTATCATATAAAACATTTTGACCACGCCTGAGGTTCAGATGGTTCCTTCACGAAAAACTATGTTCACCTGAATCAGCTGTTGAGCAACCTGCACTTGTGAGGAAGTGCCCTTGATCTCAACTGTAATATCATCAGGCAATCCTCTACTCTCTTGAACAGTAAGTATTGCTCCACTAGTCCGGCGTATGTATGCTATGTTCCCTCCTCCTACGCCAATAATATCTTCCGCATAAGACAGTGGAATTTGCATTGTCTGTGTGATCTGAATCATGGAACATTTCAAGCAATGATTTCAGGTGAACGCATAAGAAATTTTTCATAAAAAATGAGACAGCTTCTAAAACACCAGCTTAATCAATAGCTCAGTTACAGGAAGTTTATGCAAGCTGTAACAACCAAAGAATTCCGTTCTCTTGGACAAAACTAATGGGACGGTAAAATAAATCTTTAAAGGGCGTTGCTCGGTTGGTTTCTACAAAGTCAGCTATGAAAACTATCAATCAAAACCTACAATGAATGGAGACACAGATCTGTTTGGGCTTTCATGTTTGCTTTCTTTTCAAAAAAAAAATAATAAAGTTAAAATAAAAGAACATGGAACTAGATTAAGCAAAACAAACAGCTACTTCAAAACGTCAATAAAAACCTTTGAATCCAATCTAAGACACTGGAATTGAAAGGGTTAATAAATCAATCATTAGCAATCTTCATGCACTCTCAACAAGCAATTAAAGTGCATGAGTAGCTTCTTGAGTCATCCCATATCAATGCCCTCAAGCAAAATTACTGCATGCCAATAAGTGAAAAATTGTAAGTTTCTGCCAATCAAGGCTTATGAATTTGAGATTAGTTGAACAGGCAAAGCAAGTATATACCTTGTATGCCATCCCAGAAGAGTGCCAATGAAGCAAAAGTTTGTCTACTTTTTATTTAAGGATTCCTCTTACATTAATGTGCAAACAAAAGACAATTGACCGAAAGAACCCATTATTGAAAATGATAATGCCACATTAGAGCACAGTCTAGTTTGTGTATCCCTTCAAACACATAACTAATATAACACAGAGAAGCCTGAGCCACCCATTCATGTCCAAAGCCACCTGTCTATGAGTTCCATGTCATAATATAAATAGAGGAATAAAAAGGAAACTAACAATAATTAAGCTCCGTAAAATCTCCATCTGCCAAATAACCATAAATACTCACATTTTCAT
This sequence comes from Calamus simplicifolius, assembly GCA_900491605.1. Lineage (NCBI taxonomy): Eukaryota > Viridiplantae > Streptophyta > Magnoliopsida > Arecales > Arecaceae > Calamus > Calamus simplicifolius. The sequence continues at coordinate 81,996 of UESW01002210.1, read as the reverse complement.
AAGCATGCTCTTCTGGGTTCAGTGCATGGTCCCTTTTAAGGGAGAAACAAAAGAAGCACACCAAACAAAGTAGGAGGATTTCTATCAAGTTATATGAAAGCAAATATGTCCACAATCAGATAAGTAATCCCAACCATCTATGCTTCCCCCTGTGCACATCACACATGTCCAGTGCTAATATTATAGTAACACAAACACTTACACCCTATATATAAAGTTGAATGCTACTCAACACTAGAACCTTAAAAAGATAATTATCTTGAAACTAAAAATTCAGAAATAAATAGAAATGAAATGGACCTGAGTCACCAAAGCACCACCACGCCCCAGTCCAGAACTGCGTAACCCAGAAAGAGAAGGATCTTGTCCATACAATGACAGTCCACTCCGTGGAATTTGTGGATCTAATTGAGATTCACGATCTAGAAACAGAGATTCCCGCTTCAACGGAGGAGCATAATCATTTACAGGTTGTTGTGATGCATGGATTAAGGATTGTGTTTTATCAGTCCAAGAATCCACCGGACGATCATGAGTGACTGGTGCCATGTACTAAAGGAGTGGAACACTATAACCATCAGTTTGCAGCAATCAACAAAGCATATATTTAAATTGAAGTCCTCTTTGAGGAAAAAAGGAAACTTACACTCTTTTCAAATAAAGGAAGTACGCTATGATCAACCAAAAACTTCCGGAGATGCCCAACTACTGATTCTAGTGCCTTGAGAACCTTCAAAGATTCACCCTGTATATCCACAATTCTTTCTTCTGCCGTTGCATAGAATGGCAACTCATCTAGCAATAGAAAGGTTAAGATGTTATGTACCACAAGCACATGTGGCATGTCAAATATAAAAGTCTAAATCTAAGCACAAACAAATTAAATTAAATATTATCAGATAGTTATAATGCACAGCCATAAAAAGCAAGCTTCTTGTTTCGATTCAGACGCATCTGATGTTTAACATGGGACCATAACCAACTGCATGAGTCAAATGATTGGTTTGACTCAGCCTGGATCTATTTATTTTTTGGCAGTTAATAAATCCAAACAAAAGAGCAATGCATAATAGATCTAGAAAAAAATAAAAAGCAAGCCGGTTAAATAGTGCACAACATTCTTGTGTTAAACTCATTGTTGAGTTCCTTGCATGGAGGCAGATGCCCGACTCAAGTCCAGTTCAATGAATCCAGAAATTGGTTCAGAATGGTCAATGGGCATAGAATCTAGTTTAATTCAAAATCATACATTTGAGTGATGGCTAATGCCAGACTTAAGTCCCATTCAATGAATACAGGTATTGGTTCAGAATGGTCAGCAGGTGAAGAATCTAGTTTGAACTTTTACTCAATATTGTTCATTTGATTGCTGACTTATAAATATCTTTTTTTATCTTTGATGCAGATGGCCAAATACGGTTGGTCATGGCCAACATTTTTTTTCAAATTTCATAATTTTGAGCTAAGTCAAATTCATACCTAGTGTGAGAAAGAAGAGATGATTAGTTTCAGCAATGAGAAAACTTCAATCTCAACCCTCTAAATGACTGGGACAGCTCTGCTGAAAGGAGAGGCTTGCTATCAGACCCAGAAGGGCAGTTAACGGATAAAACCTAACCTATTGGTTACAGAGTTTTAGCTCATGCAACTGGCAAGCAACCATCTGAGACCCTAAACTTAATAGTCAAGATGAAGAGGAGAAAAACAAAGTTGAACTATAAGATATCACATTATGACAAAATTTATAGTTCAATTGTCAGAATATCACATTATGACAATTTATAATTCAATTGTCGGACTAATTTCCCTAAACAATGCAACACCAAGATTATCAGGAGAGAATTATTCTACGATAGAAAGAATTGGATCAACCAAAAAAATGCAACTAATAAGTCAAAAAGTACCTTCAGAGTCAGCAAATCATGTACTATGTTTAAAAATGAGGATATGTCAAGTGAGATTTTCAGACTTTTGACTAAGCAAAGCATACAACAGGACTTGTTGATTTCCCTGAAGGGTCACAAAATGTGAAATGTATAATCTGACTAGCAACACACAGGATGTTGGAATTATGTCAGCACTTGAGTGCAAAGTTTGGTATGGATCACATATTCCACATGCAAATGCGCACAAATCTTAATGGCTAGCATCAAGTAACATGCCATAGCTTGTTTTACAATACAAATCTACAGGGACTTCCATGCAAATATATGAAAAGATGAATATATTCCTTGTGAAGATGACCAAATCCTCAATTTATTTTCCTACAACAAAACTTTGGTGTATGGATGAACTTTTAAATCTTTTATTTCTGTTAAATAGCCCAACTCCGCCAACACCAGTCCCCAAGCCCGGGTAAAAGAGGAGGGTTGCGTTAGGTAGTTGTCAGCCAACGTAAAACTCCATCAGATCCCCTAAAATATGAATCTACTAGTTGGAAAAAAAGGCTTAGTTGAGTTGAGTTGAGTTAAGTATTTCTATTAAATGGCTTAACCAATAAGCCTCAAGGCTTGTGGTAGACAAGCCTCCAGCAAGTCTTCCAAGATACGTTAAGCAAGAATGAAATAAACCTCTTTTTAAACAAAATAGTGGCCCTACTTGTTATTATAGATTATACATAACAGATAAATAGATAAAGCTCATGTTGAAAATATTTTTATATGTGGTTTGCAAAAATAACAATAAACAATACACGAAAATTCTATCAAAGTAATAAGAACGAATATAATGATTGCAAAAAGGCCAATAGATCAAAATGTGTGATTAGGTTAGAACAGATATTTCTATAATATCAAAGTCCATTCTAGAAATAATCTAGATCAACTTATTATGGTGAATCCATAACCAACTGCTGCCATAAAAAAGTACGATTATGATAAATATAGGATTAGCCACGACCCATGAAAAGAAAATAATATCAAGTGCTGCCTATGAAAGATCGGATCAAAACTCATAAATAGGACTAAAGATGTGCTAGAAATTGAAGGACTCAAAATTCATGATAGGAACATAAAAGTAGGAGTAGAAGGATAAAATCACACATGATGACTGCTTCTGATAAAACAATTAAATTTAGCTTCCATCAAGAATGAAGTTAGAAATAAAAACAAAGGTGAATCGAGAAGAAAAGAAAACATTGAGAACTCAGGATCTATGATAGAAACAAGACAACTAGAAAATAGATAACCAATTCTCAGTCTAATAGACATTTAGATCAGAGGTAATTAGAAAAACAATCAGTTAAAATCAGCATGATGAACAAAACAATATATTGCTGACTAGCACAAGAAAAATCAATGTCTAGTTCATCTTACACATTGTTGTACAATGCAAATGAACATTTCATCTAGAATAGAAGGGGCAACTTTGCTATAAATACAACTCAACTCAACTCAACTCAACTCAACTATAAAGGGCAACTTTGCTATAAATATAGCACATAAATGTTCAACTAAAGGAAAGTGAGTTGTGCATTGGACCATTTGTATTTCCAATACCAGACATTGCTACAAAATGGATGAATGAAGTTCCACACAAAATATTAATACCATAACAAGCCTTTTAATTCTTTACTTCTAATTAGGAAACATGTCAAATATCAGACACCAAACTCAGGTGTCAATTCTTTTAGCTTCAAAAAAGACACAAAAACCATAATTGCATTCACCAAGGCATTGCATCTTTGACTCTACATGATATTCAAACTTTTAGTTTGTAGTGTAGTCAAAGTAATTTTGAATTTTGATACACTGACCAAAGACATCAAGAATCATTAGACAGACTGTATATGTTTTCCGTAGTAATAAGTGTGAGAAAGGTAGTAAGTACGAATATCTTAAAGTAGTGATAATAGTGAAAAACAGATTGCAGTACCTAAAATAACCAAAAGCCCATCCATGGTTCCAATGAATATCTTAAGTATTATTTTAGTTATATAATGGGGATGGAAAACAAAAGAATATTTGAAAGCATTTTTTCCAGTCCAAATTATAGGATTTTGATATTTTCTCCAACAAATAGAAAGATTCAAGTATTACCAATGTGAATCAACAAGCAACTAAATCAATACCTCAACCAGGAAAAGAATTCAGGTAGCCTAGATGCATATGGTTGACAACAAGGTCACAAATTCCTTCTCTTCTCTTTACACCAGCAAGAATTAAATGAGACCGAGCAAAGAGTGCTGGCAACTAAGCTCTTTGCAAAAAATAAAATTCATCAAAATCTCAAACCAATATTTACCATTTGAGTAATCAAATACCTCCCGATTCTCATGAAGCATCATATGTTCATCTTAACCCGCCCCCAAACACCCCCCCCCCCCCCCCAAAAAAAAAACAAAAACAAAAACAGAAAACAAAAACAAAAAAACAAAAACAAAAACGAAAAACACCAGCTTAATACCTTTTATAAGTCAGGAATACTAGCCAAATGGATGCTTGAGAGCTCAAACAACGGCACAGTGTATACCCACTTAAGTAACAACAGTTTACGGTCCAAGAGGCTGTTCAGTCTACTTAAACGTTTAAGCAACAAGTTAATCCATTTAACCATCTAAATCTTAATATAGCAATTACTGGAATTTATTTACAGCTTTCATGCACCAAATAGTTCGAATTTTTTATAATTCACTAGCATGATGGAATTACTAGATTGTTTGTTCATCTAGCGTGCTAATTAATTTCATTCCGATTTTTACACCCACTAGCATCTGTTGTATCCATGTCTACTCCTAGAGTTTGCAACAATATTATGCACAATAGTGTGTTTTAGTCATAATTTTACATGAAGTAACCAAGCATTATCTATATATATATATATTTGGGACATAAGATCATTCCGAAGTCCATTTACATGCATTAAATGATTCAAAATTAATTGATTTTAAATGCCTATCAACAGCTTAACCAACTTGGCAGACATGTAAATCATGTAGTGAACGTTGCTTCTTTTGATGAAGAAATATGCAAGTTCAACTTTACCTTTTTCAGACACTAACTTTGACATGAAACCCTAACAACATATTAAGCATGTATAATCAGCCATAAACAGTTTGATCAGTTCATTTTAACACACAAAAATAGTTCAAAAGGATCAAGAGAAAATATCCAGACATTTTACATGTGGAGAAGCTCAATAGATGGTCATTAACTTCACAAAGACACTTAAAGAATATACCTCCAGAAAGAACCCGTACTGTGGCACCACTACTTTCTTGAATTGACTTAATCAAGGAACCTTGCTTCCCAATCAAATTAATGGCTTGGGATGATGCTACTAATAACCGAACTGAACATGCAGGTGCAGCAGATGCTGGGGTAGCACCATCATTCCCACTATCTGTAATACCATTGACACGTTTAAAGACTCTTACAACAGCATCCATTGCTGGGGATATTTCTGCATCTGGCTCTTCTCTCCCAGATATCAGAACCTACACATGAGAAGAAAATATTATAAAGTGTCCAGCAAAGAATATTATATTTCTAAGATGGCTTTACCCCTCTAAGGCACATAGTCTAGCAGTTAAGGCAAGTGCTTTTGAACTCAACAGGGCATCTACAGTTACGATGGATTATTCAGTTCAACATTAACTCTAGAAAAGTTTACAATCCTCACTATAGGTATTAAGGGGCCAAATTCCAATATAGGAGTAAATATTCTTCATATGAATACAATACTAACACATATGCATGATGAATGAATGCATGCATGCATGTAGGCATGGTGCGCTTATCCATTCTACTATTCAAGGCAAACTCCCAACAGGTGCATCAAGCTCTCCTTGAGATGCCATACATCCCTACATCTCATGAGATGCCATACATCCCTACATCTCATGAGATGCTGCAGTATTTATGAAATTAAAAGTGTAGATCACAGTGAGGAGGTTGTTGTGCATGTTGTTCCCTCTACCAGGCCACTGTACCTGTTGTTTCTTCAAACCATACCAATTGATGAAAATAAGTTCTTTTTCTCTTGGAAGCAAATAAAATACATGACCGATCGAACAACATATAGAACAGAGTCAGATCTTACAAAACACATCAGTGTAAACATTTCATAGTGTTTCCACACTCATAAATAAACCGGATAGGAGACCATTTTTTGCAGTGAATGTATATTCACAGACAATGCAAATACAGTATGTTCAATGCAGTATAAAAAGTTCGTTGCTATATCAATACTTTAATACAATAATAGCAATTCCCTACAGAAGTGTATCATGTACCGAGTGCATGCAAGGATCCTCCTATAGTTTTCATAAAGCTGATTTTGAAGAAATGGAGCAAGCTACAGACATCTAAATATAATATAATTAGGTGACTTATGTTCCTTGACACTTGATATGCTTCTTATTTAACAGGCTTTCACTCTATAGTTTTCCTTAAAAGCATGCACCAAAAGGCTAGTGTGTTCACAGCCCGAATTTCTGAAGAGCTCACCAGAAATTTCAGACATGCAACCCTAAGTCACCTTAACCAAAACTCCTAATCCCAATGTGAGCACTTCCAGACGCAAATTTAATGATAATGGTAAAAAGGAAATCTGTTAAGATTGATATATATAGTAAAACTTTAAAGGATAGAATTGTAAATAAACATATATGTGAAATGATAGGAGTACCTTCAAATAAAAAATTGAAAGAAAATCGATTAAAATGGTTTGAACATATAAAACGAAAACCTTTAGATGCTTCAGTTAGAAAGAATGATCTTTTAATAATTTATGATAATAATAGAGATAGAGGTAGACCTAAACTGATATGAATAGAAATAATTAAAAAGATATAACTATTTATAATTTGAGTATCGGCTTAGTTTTGAATACAGCAGAGTGGAGGAAGCAAATTCATGTAGCCAACCCCATGTAGTTGGGAAAAAGGCTTAGTTGAGTTGAGTTGAGTTGAATTGGGTAAAAAGGAAATCTTTTTTCAGAGGTACATTTTCTCTGCAAAAGTGTAGCAAGGACGTCCTTCGTAAACACACATCAGAAAAGGGAAAAGTCATATGAAACGAGAGCGCTTTATTTCTCTCATTGCTTGTGCAGTATAGGCAATGGAAGAGTCATAAACAAAATCATGGAAATTTCAGATACTACTAAAGCAAAAACCAAAATCACAAAGCGTTTTTTTTATATATAGGAAAAAGATATCTAAAAACACGATTTTGGGCTTTCATAAAACCAAGGACGAAGGAAAAGGGGTTTATGAAAACTCATTAAGTTATACAACAATGGAAAAGGGAACCAATTAAGAACTCCCGGAATGCAACCATTCGCCACAATTCAAGCTTCTTTTTAATGTAGCAAAACAAAACGATACAAATTAAATTTAGGGTTCAAAAAAACCCAGTCATCAGCTCAAATACCTTTCAGATGGTGTTCAAGAAAAGATGAGACCAAAATAATATACACGGAGGACGCCTAACAAAACGAGAACAAGACAACTAAACCCTAGAAATAGATAGAGCAAGCAAAAACCTAGAATCCCGTCAAACGTAAAGCGAGGAGAGGACTTACAATACGCTCGGAGGTTCCGAGAGCTCCTTCGAGGATACGAACACGAGCCCGCGTCTCCTCGCAGAGCTTCTTGATGAGCTCCCCCTTGCGGCCGATGATGCTCCCCACCTTCAGCACCGGAACGATCAAGCGGAACACGTTGTCCCCGGGCCACCCAGGCCACTTCTTGCTCTCGCCGCCCTGCGTCTGCGCCGGAGCTGTCTCGGCGGCCGTGGCAAGGGACACCTCCTCCGCCGCTGAATCTGGCGTCTCCTCCGTGTCCGGCACCTGCTCCTCCACCTCGGCCTCGGCATCGGGGGCCTCGGCCTCCAGCGCCTGCTCAGAGGTCACGGCACCGTTGTTCTCGGCGTTCTCGGTGGGCGTCGCCGCCATCGCGGAGTGGGAGAGGGCGAAGGGCTTTCAGCAAGCGAGGGTTTGGACTTTGGAGAGTGAGGTGCTGCTGGTCTCGGCTGGCGAGAAAGAGCGGCCTTGATTTGGGTTTATGTAGGAGGTGCGACGGGTCGGAAGGTTCACACGTTTGCCAGCGTGCACGTGGAAACTATTACGCAAACGGACCCTATTACTATTAGGTTGAGGTGCATTCCTAAACGGTAATGTAAATTATTTATAAGATAAATTATTAGGATTATCGGTAATATTGATTACTGATACGGCTGACCGTTTTGCTTGGGTAGTATTATTTTTTGTGCGGTTTTCGAAAGTAATAATGTAACAACAAAACCCACAACCTCCAGCACCGACTTCTAGTGACGACCTCCAGTGCCGGCCTCCAGCGTCAGCCTCCAGTGACGGCACTAAAGATCGGCGCCCAGTGTCGACACCAAAGGCCAACTCCACGTTGGCACCAAGGACCGGTGCCCAGCATCGGCCTCCAGCGTCGGCCTCCATCGTCGGCCTCCAGCGTCGACCTCCAGTGCCGGCCTCCAGCGACGGCACTAAAGACCGGCGCCCAGCGTCGGCACCAAAGACCAACTCCGCGTTGGCATCAAGGACCGGCGCCCAGCGTCGGCCTCCAGCATCGGCCCTCAGCGCCGGCTTCCAGCGCTAAGGCTTTGGCTCCCGCCTCCGGCTTCGGCCTCCGGCACCGGCCTCCCACGTCAGCCTCCAGCGTCGGCCTTCAGTATCTCTCACATACACAATGACTAGTCTCATGCAACCGATCCCGTGATCTAAGGCCTATTGCCAAGCACTTCGCTCACCAAAATCACGGGCAAGTGTTAGCCTGATTGGCAGTTACCGCTATAAGCGGCCCTTATCCAGCAACAGTCCAACGACTTGTCGTTCGGTGAGACATCACAACGGGACAAATTCGACGATTCCAACAGAACGAGGTAAACGGGATCCCTGACAGGTATAAAAGGAGGACCCGAGCTCCGAGCAAGGGGACTCTCTCTCGGTCTCTCTCTGACTTCCCCTTTAAGAATTCTGCACTGAAATTCTATCCCTGTTGAACGACTCACTGACTTGGGCGTCGGAGGGTCCCCACCGGAATCATCGGTCCGGGACTTTTTGCAGGCTCTAGAAGGAAGACGACGACTTCTCTGCGCACACAGCGATCCTACCCTATCCGACGCCCATCATACGTGATTTGGCTGCAACAATTACTGTATTTGATAAGATAATGTTACAGTAATATTGACTACTGTGTTTGATATGACAAACGAATTACCAATCATATAACATCAAATTTCTAAAACACCTCTAAATTAAATTCATATATTAAATCAAATCTATTAAAAAAATTTAAAATACCTCAAAATATTCCTAAATCAAAGTATTTATATATAAGTATAATATACTAGATTTAATTATTTTTTAAGATTAAAATATATTTTAATCTTTAAACATATATTCAAATTTTTTTTAATTCTTAAACTTTCAATTATCATAATTTATTTATTATATTTTAAAAATAATTTATTTTTAAATTTTATTATATAAAATTAATTAAGATTAATAGACTAATTAATATATTATTTTTAATTTTATTTTTTAATATTAAATTAATTAAAAATTAAATTTTTAAAAAATTAAATTAATTGACAAATAAAAAATTTAATTTATTTAATTTATTTTTTTCAAAAATAAAATTAAAAATTACTTATTAAAAAATTAATTTTAAAAAAAAAAAATAAAAAATAAAAAAATTATATTTAAAAAATAAATTTAAAAATTAATTTAAAATACTTAAAAATTAATTTAAAAATTAAAAAATTAATTTAAAAAAATTAAAAAATTAATTAAAAAATTAAAAAAAATTAAATTCAAAAATTAATTTAAAAAATTTAAAATTAAATTACTTAAAAAATAAAAAAATTTAATTATTTTTTTAATTAATTTAATTTAATATTTTAAAAATTAATTTACAAAAATAAAAAATAAAATTAATTTAAAAATAAAAAATTAAATTAATAAATTAATTTTAAAAAATAAAAAATTAATTTTAAAAATAAAAATTAATTTAAAAATTTTAAAATTATTTTTAAAATTAAATTAAAGGTTAAAAAATAATTTTTAAAATATTTAAAAAAATTTTAAAAAATAAATTAATTGAAAAAAAAAGAATTAATTTTTGATTAATTTAATTAATTTAATTCAATATTTTTAAAAATAAAATTAAAAATTAATTTTTAAAAAAATAATTTAAAAATAAAAAAAAATTATTTTTTAAAATTAAATTTAAATTAATTTAATTAATTAATTTATATTTAAAAATAAAATTTAAAAATTAATTTAATTAATTAAAAAAAAAAATTTTTTTAAATTAAATTAAAAAAAAAATTATTTTAAAATTAAATTAAAAATAAAAAATTAATTTTTAAAATTATTTAATTTTTTTAATTTAATTTTTAATTTAAATTTTTTAATTAATTTAATTGTTTGGAGGAAAGGATAATTTTATTTTTACAAAAGTGGCAGGGGTAATTTGTCAAAAAAAAATTTATTAGATTACAATATAGCCGGTAATATGGATAGCCACCTCCCTCTGAGGTGGTAATTCTGCAAGATAGATTGCCAATCAAAATACGTACCAAATATGATTATCCGATGAGGCCCTTTTAAATTACCGATAATCTGGATATATTACCTCCTACTAAATGCCCCCTTAGAGTAGCCGTCATTCCGTTTCCTCTGCCTCACGGTAAACGTGCGAGCTTAAGGTTGAGCTTGTAAATAATATTTTATTTACCCAAAATATTTTTTATTTCAATTCTTATAAAATGTAGTTAATAATTTTCGAAGGAGGAAACTAAAAAGAATCCTGCTCCTCACACTTGTATTTACGAGTTTTCTAGCTCTTATTTTATAATTTTTTTTGTTTTAATTAAAATTCTATAAAATTTTTTTTGATTTTTTCTTATTTTAAAATTATACTTTTCAAAGAAAGATAGATATAATTCTTTAAAGAATTTTTCATTCAGCTCCCGTACAAATTAAAGATCTAAACTTCGTGTGCTAAACTCAATCAGATGTCAAATAAAATAAGAGAATAGAGAGGCAAATTGATTAAATGATGGTGCTTTTATCTCTAAGGTAGGGAAACATAGCCCCGTGACTTCATATATGCAAAGAAAGGCAAATTCACATAAGAATTTGATATCATTTTTTCTTTTATTTTTTTGCAATAGAAATTTTTGATTGGAGCACTGAAACACTACACACCATATGCACGTTTTAAATAATATATGGATTACCCATAAATCAAGTCGAACCTATAATCAGTATTTGGAGCTCAATCAAGAAACTCTAGCTCACGACTACTATGTTTAAGATAATGTAGGTAGCATCCTTTTAATTCATCAAGATGTACAATATAATCAACATGCAGCTTTTTCAAGACCGAATGTATATTACAATTAAGATTGAATTAAGACTTTCATAAAATGTTTGACCCTTCAATCTGTTTTAATTTAATTGAATCATATTGTACAACTTCATTGCCAACATCTACTTGCTTTATAGCCAATTATGTTTCGAATATTAAAAGTAAATGACGGGTGAAATTTTCTTTTTCCATCTGAGAGGAATATGACCTTCATGCTCGTATGCCGTTAATTTACTTTCTAAACAAAATACTATAAGATGCACATTTTTGTATTACTTATCAAAAGTGCGCCACAATTTAACCCAACTAGTAAGATTAGGTACATCAACAATCATATTTCTCCAAAGCATGAGTAATTTTATAATCTATTAGAGCCAAATAATTTGCTACAACTACAAGGTAACAAATTCTCTATTAATTATATTTTCTAGCTCCAAATTTACGAATCTCCCATCTTAACAATTTTTATATTAATTCCACTTCATATTGTAGAGAAATAAATAATATCAGCTATAAAAAGTTCAAGTAGAGTTGTTATTTCTCACACACAAAAAAACAAAGAAGTAAAATCCTTAACATAATCCAACAATACCATGAAACAATTTAAAAAACTTATTTAAAACAAAAGGCTTCAATTTAATCTCCCAACTAAATCAATGTTCAAGACACTTCTATATTTGCTAAGTCTCTGTAACTTATCGTTGTGCTGCATTGTAAATAGTGAGCTAAATAACCTAACAAGTAGCAACGTATAAGGAGTATAAACACTCGTGACACAACAATATCTTTGAACCTTTGATAAGGGGAAAAAATAAAAGAGCTCAAGTAGGACAAATCTTTACAAGTATATTTTTAAATAATCAATAATATAATATAATGAGTAAACAATATATAAAAAAATAGTAAACCATATTCAACAATCGATTTAAATTGTAAATCATATTTCAATATAACACCACAGCATACTTATAAATAAATTCATAAGTTATTAAAGTATCAACACAAACAATGTTTTTTTTTTTTTTTGGGTAAAAACAGGTGATCACACTAGTCTAGTGTGAGTCAGCCCAGATAAGTCAGAATATAAGATATGATTAAGTACAAAAGGGCAGGGGTCACCCTGCTTCCAGATCCTAATCCGAGAATGATAAGCCATCGAGCCTGCTATCCAGTCAGCCGCCGCATTGGCTTCCCTATAGACATGATCAATGTGGACTCTGTGAGCTTCCTGAAGGGTGACCCAGATATCATGTAGCAGAGGGTTAGATACAGTCGGATCACCGTTATCCTGGCGGAGCCATCTGATAACAGTGAGAGAGTCTCTCTCGATGAGAAGACTATGAGCACGGAGGATCCGAGTGGCGTAGGAGATACCCGCCCAGGCTGCGTAAAGTTCCGCTAGCGAGACTGAACAATCGAGAAGACCAATGCCCCCAGCCATCAGCATAGCACCATCAAAACCACGTATTATGAAGGCTGAACCAGCAAGTCTACCATTAAAATTGATTTTAACAAACCCTGGTGGAGGGGGCTCCCAAGCAATGAAAACTGTATGTCAGTTCGCTGCCAAAGCAGCAGAAGGACCCCAGTGGTCAGGACTGTTAAAATCCGACGCAGAGCAGTGGTGAGTATATTCCGTAGATAAAGAGATCGCTTTTCTGGCTATCATATGTGGAGATGCACGATCATCAGTAAAAACAAGATGATTCCGCGATATTCAGATCTGGTAAGCTGTGTAAGTCCAGGTGGCAGCTTACTGCTGAGTACCTCTCTGAATATCATAGAAAAGAGTCACACAGTGAGAAGTAGTGCTATCCTGCCCAAACTGATAGACAATAATTTGCCAAATTTGTCTAGCTCTGGAGCAAGAAAAGATAGCATGATCAGTAGTCTCCTCCTCCTAACAGCACACAGGGCACCTCGGTTGGATAGATAGCCCCCTTCTAGAGAGCAAAGAGCATGTTGGGAGGCAGTCCCAAGCAAGCTTCCACATGAATAACTGAATCCTAAGATGGATAGGAAGCCGTCAAATCCATGCCACATCCATCTTACGCTGAGCCTGTGGCCTGTAAATTTTCAGAAGATACCTCATAGGAGCACTGGGGAGAGAGGATCTTTTCCAGAGTCTAGCATCAGTAGTGAGTCCCGGAGTGAGAGGGACAGAGAGGATCCTGCGAGCAAGCTCAATACTGAAGAATCAGGTCACCGTGGGCAGGTGCCAAGAGGAGCAGTCATGAGAGATCAAATCATTGATTCTCAAACTGCAGGAGACATCATCACTGATAAAAGTAGGCCAACGAGAAAGAGGGATATTAGCAATCCACGTATCTTGGACAACATCTACCGACGAGCCATCACCAATCAACTAGGAGATGTTTTTCAAAATAGTTGGAGCATGATGGCAAACCTCCTTCCAAAAGAAAGAATGTCCCCGAACCGACTGAAAATCCATGGTGGGAGACAAGTCTCCATATCTGGCTCACAAAAAGAGCTCCATAATGAGTGCGGATCGAGAAGGAACCGCGTAATGTGTCTAGCAATCAGAGACTCCCTCCTCACAATCAGCGACTGAATGCCAAGGCCACCCTCAGAAATCGGCAAACAAACAGTGTCCCAATCAATCAAATGGATACCATGCCCCTCCTGTCTGGATGCCCAAAGGAAGTCCCTAAAGCTCCTCTCAATCCTCCTCAAATACGTCAGTGGAACAATGGAGTTAGACAGAAGGTAAAGAGGAAGAGAGGTGAGGACAAACCGTAAGAGGGTAACTCTACCCATCATAGATAACCTAATGACCTACCATCCATCTAGACGATCACGGATCCGGCGCTCAATGTCAATGTAGTCACTATATCTGGGCCATCTACTAGTTATAGGGATTCCCAGATAAAATAAGTGATCAGTCTGTTTAATAATGCCCAAGGTACGGATGATGGCTATTTTAGTAGTATCAGAGATCCGCAGGCTGAAGCAGATAGAGGATTTCTAAAAATTGATCTTTTGACCAAAGGCCTGGCAGTAGCGCTGAATCACTGAAGCAAAGAAGGTTGCATTGTGGACATTAGCTCTCCCAAGCAAAAGGAGATGGGAGACTGTTGGCCCTTGGGGGCCCGCAGAGAATGGGGTAATACATAAATCCAGCTGAGCCGGAGAGAGCGAGCGAGACAGATCATCCGCAGCAAGGATGAACAGAAAGGGGATAAAGGGCATCCCTGCCACAGACCCATTTCAAAGTGGAAAAAATACGTTTGACTTCCATTGATTAGAAGAGAGAATGACGATATGTGAATACAAGCCCTGATCCAATCAATAAAGAGAGTATCAAACCCAAATTCCTGAAGAGTTCGATACAGAAAATCCTAACTCAATCTATCATAAGCTCGCTCCATGTCCAGTTTGACAGCCATAAGGCCCTGACTGCGGGAAGATCTCTGAAGATCATGCATGAACTCCTGGGCAATAAGGATATTATCAGTAATACATCGCCCTCTAATGAATGCTCCCTGCTCAGGGGCGATGAGGCGAGGAATGATGATCTGCATACGAGAGATGATGATCCACGTACAGACCTTGTACAGAGTGGTGCAGAGACTAATAGGACGGTAATGAAGCGGAGTGGAAGCATCCAATCGTTTCGGCACCAGAGTGATGAAAGTCCGATTCCAATATGCTAGAATAGATTTGGACTGAAAAGCAAGCTGAATAGCTTGCAGAACATCATCCAACAATGTTCCAATAGTAGCGGAAGAAAAAAGGCAAAAATCCATCAGGCCCAGGAGCTTTATCAAGCCCAAGATCCCATAAAGCCTTCTGAATCTCTTCCGCTGTGATAGCTCTAGTAAGAAGATCATTCTCATATGCAGTGAGTTTCTTGAAGCTCGGAACCGGGTGGACAGGGAATCCATCCCCATTATGCTCCGACCATCTAGACTGATAGAAATGTATAAGCTGATTCCTGATAACCTGGATGTCCTCATGGTAGTTCCCTTCCTCATCAGCAAGGCGTCGGATCCTATTCATTGCATGGCGTTTCAATGTAGCTTGATGAAAGAATCTGGTGTTACGGTCCCCCTCTCTAATCCACTGGACCCGAGACCTCTGTCTCCAGAAAATCTCCTGCTACAGAAGAAGAGAGTGGTGAAGGGCCAGCTTAGCACGGAGGGAAATAAGATCAGACTCAGAAAGACCGCCTTCCTGGTCTTCAATAGTTTGAAGGGTAACAATGTCAGCTTCCACTAGCTCTACTTTTCTGATAATGTCCCCAACCTCCATTTTGTTCCATCTGGAGAGTCTACATCTTGCTAAAGACGTCTCGATAGCCTATAAGTGGCACTGCCTCTGACTGGTATCCGCCAAACTTGAGAGAGAATAGTCTTTGCTGATGGATAGGAGGTCCAGAACTACTCAAAGCGGAACAGCATCCGTTGTTGAGTCTCCGTCTCCGTAGAGATCATGATAGGGCAGAGATCATGATAGGGCAGTGATCCGAGGCAATCCTCGAAAGATGAGTAACGGTGGCAGTGGGATAATGCTAAAGCTACAGCCCCGAAGCCATGGCCCTGTCAAGCCTCTCCCAAATCCTAGCAGAGCCCCGGCATTGTTACACCAGGTGAATTGAGGATCTGAGTACACCAGATCCATCAAGCCTGCGTCAGAAATAAAGGTTCTAAACTTGAAGATGTCCGTCGACCCGGCCCGATACCCACCGACCTGGCTCGGTCTATGAATAAAAGCTATTTTGTTCACTGCTGAGCAACAATGGTACAGTGCCTCAATCTCATTCACTAGGAATTAAAGGCCAACAACTTAATCCCTATGTCCTCTATCATATACTCCAAGGAAAAGACTTTGTACACCGCCTCCGGTGCAGCAAGTCCTACGTGGGCTACACCGTTCTTTTTTATTGGTCCACATACGTACGACACCCATTAAAAATGTTAAGACATCCCAAGAAAAAACTTACGACACCCTAGTTTTAAGCTTACGACACCGTAGTTAAAAAGTGAAGACACCCGTTCAGAAAGAAAAAAAAACTCACGACACCCTAGTTTTAAACTCACGACACCCTAGTTTTAAGCTTAAGACACCCGTTCAAAAAGGTGTCTGTACATATTCCAAAAAAAACTGAACGGGTATTAATGCATGTCACATCAAAATTAAATAGCTATTAAAAAAGCAAAAAAAATCTTACGACACCCTAATTATAAAACTAAGACACCCGTTAAAAAGCAAAAAATACTTACGACACCCTAGTTATAAAGCCACAACACCGTAGTTATAAAACCACGACACCACTCGTCTACACAAATTCCAAAAAAAGTTGGTATTAATGCACGTTATGTCAAAATAAAGACACCTATTAAAAAAGCAAAAAAATTCTTACAACACCCTAGTTATAAAGCCATGACACCGTAGTTATAAAACCATGATACACAAATTCCAAAATAAGCTGGTATTAATGCACGTCATGTCAAAATAAAGACATCTATTAAAAAAGTAAAAAATAATTACGACACCATAGTTATAAAGCCACGACACCGTAGTTATAAAGTCATGACACCCGTTCAAAAAGCAAAAAAAACTCACGACATCCTAGTTTTAAACTTATGACACCCTAGTTTTAAGCTTGAGACACCCGTTTAAAAAAGTGTCTATACACGGATTCCAAAAAAAAGCTAACGGGTATTAATGCGGCTTTTTTTTTTTGGAAGTTGTGTATAGACACCTTTTTGAACGTATGTCTTAAGCTTAAAACTAGGGTATCGTGAGTTTAAAACTAGGATGTCGTGAGTTTTTTTTTTCTTTCTGAACGAGTGTCTTCACTTTTTAACTACGGTGTCGTAAACTTAAAACTAGAGTGTCGTAAATTTTTTTCTTGGGATGTCTTAACATTTTTAATGGGTATCATGCGTATGTGGATCAATAAAAATGAACGGTGCAGCCTACATAAGATTTGCTGCACCGAAGGCAATGTACAAAGTCTTTCCTATACTCCAAACAAAGTTTAAAGCATATAGAACCGCATTGATGCCACATGTCAAAACAGGATGGACACTACTGGCCAAGGTCATTACGTCATGTCTCTATCGAGATCACCTTATCTTCTACCATCCAGAGTCAACGCGTTACGTCTCCGTTGTAATCAAAAGCCTTACAAATTACGTCTATCGAGCAAGGTCCACTCACAATATAGCTGATTAGGATTTTGATATAAAGTGGTAGTCAAGAAAATATAATTTTTTCATATTTTACAAAATAATGATAAGCAACTTTTACGAAATCATAACCAAAAGCAATTTAGTTGATTTATCAATCAGAAAAACATAGTTGAAAGAACTACAATTTGGTTTCAAAAATTTAATAACTTCAAGAGTTCAATCATCATACTTTTTTAATATTATTTTCAAACATAAAGTTCAAATCAAAGCCTTCAATGCTATACAATACCCTTATGCCACCGCCACCATACAATGCAACATAGGATTTACGTAACTTCAAGGATCATGATAAACAAGCAAATTGAAAATTATAAACTTTGACTTCAAAATAAAAAAAGAACATGATGTATAGCAACATACTGTTTTTTTTTTTTTTTCGATTGACCAACTGCAAGTCTCAAAAGTATAATTTTGATTTTGTCTCCATCCGATTTTCAAGTGCATAATTTTAACAATGTTCAAATGCACCTAAAATGATGCTCTGGACAATCAAATAATTATTTGCAATATATCGAAGTATAATACAAATGCCGTTTTCTTTTGTTAAATTTCTAGGGACTTAAAGTCAGTGGAGATATTAGAACTTAGCGAGACACCCTTTGCCCCAAAGTAGAACATAGCCACGGCTTATATTACAAAGCCATTTTTATTAACAAAGAACCAACAAATCCCCCAACACTGATAATTTTTATTGTTATCAACATCATGATTACATGTTCTCGAGTTTTAGAGAAACAATTTACAGAATTTGAACGGCTAAAATCGTGGATGTAGAAATGTAACAGATAAATTTTTTGTTCCCAAAAAATTTAGTGAAAAATAATACATAGATTTTATTATTCAGAAATTTAGCTCACTGCTTTCTATTGCACAGATATTAATTTTTACAATGCAGAAATTAAGCCATATAAATATAATATATAGAAATATAATGTTCATGAATTTAAAAATTAGAATACAAATTTGTAGAAAGCAAATTTTCAGACGATTAACAACTGAAAAATGACATGCAAAAATCTAATATGTAAAGGTTTTAAAAAAAATTACAGAAACTAATTTATTAAATAGAAAATATGGAAAATCTAATGACCAAGAAATTATCGGCTGTGATTTATTACGCATAAATTGATGTATTGAATTTTTAGTTTACATAAATTGACAGGAATAAATATATAATTATAATTATCAGATGTTCGGGTTGCTGCAATTCATTTTATCGGTATTAATGTGCGGAATTTTCTGTTTTTGCAGAAATTAAGTTATAGAAGATAGGATGCATAGATATAATGATCAGCAATTGAAAACCTAAAGACAGATTACCAGAAAAAAAAATAGATAGAAGGGACTTAAAACATAATTTTATTTACTGAAATACATTCTGCAGAAATTATATGAACAATAAAAGACATATTTACAAGAATAAATCAAAGCAGAAGAAGAATGCATCTAGAGAGCAAATAAGAATTTCAAAAGCAACAAATCACGCCACTGTTTTATTTTTAATAAAAAAATTAAAGAGAAAAGAAAGAAAATAGCCAGACCTCCACTTTCTTGCCTGTTTCTCACCTTGAGCCCATGGACAACCCCAACGGCGCCGGTTCTCTCCCCCACTTCCCATAGCCAGTGGCGCATCTAATCGCGCATCTAATCCAGCAATAAACGTCTAGTAAGTGTTGAGATGTGCCAAAGTGTCCTCAATGTCCACCAAGAAACCTAAATGGGGAATGGACACTAATTATTGTGTAATATCTTGTTGTTACATCATGCTCCATTTGTTGTAGCTAAAACTAGGTAACAGAAAAAAGTTGGCTGCCGAATCCAGCGGAGGCATTTATCGCAGCCAGGAAGTGCCATACATACCATAAGAGAAGCATGCAAGCTGGACTTACATGTAAAATAGAATTTTTTTTCAAGAGCAAGGACTATCACACATTCAAACAACAGGACATTCATCGCGACATAGAATAAATATCAGCAAACCAAAGAGTAAACCTGATATTTTATCCTAAGTGCTTGAAATATATGCCTAGATAGTAAGGACGGATGATCAGACGACCATTTCAGAGTTTCAACCACTGATTTATACAAGATGCCGCCTCTTTGGTTATCATGAAGCTGATCGTGCCATGAATAAGAAAGGGGGCTGGTGGTGACCATATCCTTGTCTTTAAAGTACTGTTACTAGCATTACGGCTTATGTACATAACACATTGCGTCTCAATTGGTACCATCTAGTCAAATGGGTCAATTCGGGGGTCATGCTCACTGGCCATTGCCATCCCAGTGCAGAGGCATGTGGGGCACATGACCTGCAAACAATAAGCCACAAATTATATGAACCCCCAAAATGAAGACACGCACACAACAACAACAACAACACATAAAGTTAATTAAAAAAAGAAAAACCTGCAGCAAAGATGTCAAGTGGTTACAATGTATAAAACATCCATTCCGGACCACCCAGAGCCAACAGAGATGATTCAGTTAAGCTTAAAAGGTGAATCTCAGCATACATCTCTATAGATTATGCCAATCTAATTAACTGTTTTTGGCAATTGTTGCATGAAAAAATTACATGGTTTTTCTATAATATTTTCACATCACTTTTAGGAAATAGATGATACAAGCACTAAAACTATGCTGTGATTATTATATTGGTTAATTTATATCAGCATCACAAAGTGACATGCATAAAGTCTTACCTTTCCAGACCCTGAACAATTCAAACACCTCTCTGTTCTTGGTGGTGACAAAGGCTGGTCCCCACCATTAACCATAGTAAGGGGCTCAGTTAAAACAAGAGCTCCTGAGCTCGAACAGCGAGCACAAGCTAGGTATCCTGCATAAATAGATACGCTAAATTATCAGATAATATTGACTAAACCCAAGGGCAAGCTCTACAACGTATGGCAATGAACTTCGAAGAACGAAATAGACATACATCATCTTGATCGAGGTATGAAATTTTTCTACACAAGGGATAACTTAATTAACTCCGCCAAGGCCGGTCCTAAGCTTGGATAAAGGAGGAGGGCTGCATTAGGTAACTGACAGCCAGCGTAAAACTCAGTCATATCTCTTAAAAATGAATATACTAAATCAAAGAGCAGAGTGGAGGAAGCAGATTCATGTAGCCGACCCCATGTACTTGGGAAAAGACTTAGATGAGTTGAGTTGAGTTGAGTTTAAAGGGATAACTTAATTATCTCAAGAATCAAAACTTTGCTTTTACAAGTGTCCATATATCCTGCAAGTTAACAAGGAGGGTTTCTATTAGATAGATTAAAAAAGTAAAATGAAGAGTTTATGGCTCAGAATGAGGTAATTAAGATTCAATTTGGAATTTCTAAGAAAAAATCCAACTTGGAACAATTCCCTTCTAGCTCCATAAGCATGTCTCCCACTATGTTTGCCAGACAGAAATGGTCTTCAGATGCAATATTGCTGCCAGAGTCATCTTCCATCTGCCTAACAAGATTGTTGGAACCCATGACTCTCAACATACACAGTGGATTTCAAGGTAGAGGGCCCGAGAAACTAGATAGAGTTCAATTCCGCAGACGTGCAGCCAACAAGCAATGTCCAACTGAAACTAGTTTTCCAAGTCTTGTTTCCCTTTACTCTCATCAAGGGCCAGAGCCTTAGCAAGAGTCTATTGAAGTCATTGTTTTTATTTAGTTTTTCTTAGGTTTCAATACTTCTTTACAGATGTTGCAACCTGATTCAAGACACATATCTTACTGACGCATCTCCACCCCTTGCTGCACATGACCAACCAGCCGAACATTGAGGATCTATGATCCTGAATTATAAATTTGACAACTAAAAAAAACAGAAAAATCTTGTTTTAATGACCATAAAATTTTATCAACTAACAGAGTACTTCTTGCAACAAATCCCTAAAAGTAGTAGCTTTTCTGATAGCATGTGTATATCAGGGACCTAATTAGAACCTTGCAATTTTCAAAAAATCCAGGCTTTTTACATAGGCTGCCAACAAGAAACAAAAAATGCACCATTCTTCAGATGGTGAGAACTGTCAGTCTTGTCGCTGCAGTTCCAAATTTGAATAATCCACGTCACTTACATCATCATCAAGACAACTAAAACATGGACCCTTCTCAACATATTCTGGTCAACTTGTTTCAGATGGTTTAACAAAAACACTTCCTGGTCATACTTATTAGCTTTGAAATCATGTATATCTTTTTTGATTAAGTCAGACATCATTATTATGTATCCAGTAGGTAGAATGTGATCCCAGCCCCAACCGGCCAGTTAATATAATTTTTGATTTTTTTTAAAAGAAAAACTACATGCGTGGGCCTGGATTGCATCTCAAGCCTTGATGCAATTCTCCATCCAAATCAAGCACAGCATTGATGACAGTGAATCCAGCTTCAATACACTTCAATATACCCCACTAAAAGAGATTATAACAACATCACCAACAGTGCATCAAATTCATCAAAACCAAACTAGCTCATCTAGCGATAAGCTTTTTGCCCAAATCCTAGAACTGAAACAGAGTTTGCAGCAGGTGCTCATCATAAACCAGTATGATCCATTTGTGCTCCTTTTGCAATTTTCTAATAGTAGCATTCATGTGACAAACTAATCATTGACTCAGCAACCATATGAACCATTGACAATTATAATGGTATAAAATTTGCAATATGACATAATCATGGGCCTACTCTATTGACATATGCACTGTTTGGCAGCTTCAGCTTTTCCAAAGCCATAAGAGTCAAAAAGACAAAAAGCAATCGTGTTGAATAGCGAGATTGGTAACATGTTCATCATTTCCTTATAAAAATACATCAACTTCTAATCAAGATAATCAATTCAATAATCATTAAGCGAAATAATCTTGAAAAGTATGAGCATCTCATAAGTGTCCTCCCAATGGAAGCTCAACTATGATAAAGACATCAATAGTCACCGTATTATATTGGTAGACAACTGTTAACAGCGTTCGATGTGCCATCTTCTTTCTATTCTCTATTACTACAGAATCATCTAAATTTGCAGGACAAGTGTAATGAACAAATGATAACCCTTTAAGAATTCTTTAACATAATCCTATGAAATGAACAATTTATTTTCTAATCAGAAGTGAAAGATAGAAGAAAACTATTCTGTTTTGCTCAACAACATGACAATCAAATGTTGAATTATAGAAAGAGGATATCACCTGAAAAAAAAAAAAAAGAGGATAATTCTTGAAGCTTCGCACATACCACGAGGTGCCTGAATGTTTGTACACCTAGTTCTTGCACGAGCTTTCAAAATATTTTTCCGTTATTTTTTCCTATCATATTCCAAGTTTAAATAATATGGACAGAAGTCGTTAAGAGAGATATAACTATTTGTAATTTGAGTGTTGACTTAGTCCTGGATAAAGCAGAGTGGAGGAAGCAAATTCATGTAGCCGACTCCACCTAATTAGGAAAAGGTTTAAATGAGTTGAGTTGAGTAGATTCCAAGTTTAAATAACTTACATATATATATATATATATATATATATGTATGTATGCATGCATTTCAAAAGTTTTAAAAAGGACCTACATCAAGATATATTAAATTTTGATATAGAATCATCCAACAACAACAAAATCAATATGCCCTTAGCAACCCCGGTAAGTTCTCTGGCAAAACATTCTAACAAAGGAAACCTCCTCCAAAACTTTAATGCTTAAGAGTCAAGTACAAATGTAAATAACATCTTATCTGATCTTACATATGTTATTGCCATGAAGCAATATTCAAACTTTCATTCCAGTTGATCTCATGCTTGTATCACAAACCCAAGTATCTCAACCATATTCCCCCAAGATAATCATGGTGTGGAGATGCTAGTCTAGTTTAAGAATACTGGAAAACAAAAACTTGTCAAGAAGTGATTCACATGCAAAAATGAAAGGAATAGAGAATCAAGGACATGATGCATTTATCAATAACATAAAAAAGTAGCAGATTTTATGTCTTCACAGAAGTTAAGGATCCAGAAGACTACCAGTTCCTAGACAGTATTTGCATCGTTTGTGCTCTTGCTGCTTGACATTGTTTATCTCCACAACCATCAGGGCTGAGATAACTCCAACTGCTCCCCCTGAGAATGATGCTACTATTGGATCAACCTGACTACACATTTTCAAGGAAAATTTAGTGATAGAAAAAAGGAAACCCCTGCAAATGCTCAAAAGAGCACATGATAATTTTCTCACATAGTAATTTTCTCACTGCATGTCATATCATTATATCTAGAAAGCTAGTTTGAAGATTGTCCACAGTAGCACAAATAGCATGATTAGTCTCAAGTTTGAGCCAGGAGTTCGCTTTAAAAAAAAAAAATCCGTGCATTCTACAGTTCACCAGGTATATAAAGGTCTTCTGAAACTAGCATTAGAGCTGGAAAATTGATCCATGGTTTTGTGATCTGCAGAAGATGGAAGCAGCTGCACTACAGGTAAAATATATTCTGACAAAATCATCAACAACTGCATATGTCGAAATATATGTTGCATGTGAGAGAGGCTCATCTCTTGCTAGAACTCGTAAGAGAAATAATTTGTTGTTTGTGGTAGGAATGGGTCCTGTATTACAATGATCACAAGTTTTTCAGCAGATAATATGCAAGCTATCTTGACAAGAAATTATCCATATGTTGTTAGTATATCTATAACTGAGGCTATGTATATGTGTAAAAAAATGATCACTTTATTAAAATCTAACACTTGCAACAATATTCTAATATATCAGGAACTCTAAAAATGGTTTGAAAAATCAGAGAAATTTCACTATATTTTTTAGTTGACATGATTAGTTTTCTGCAACTCCTTATGAACAGCAATTCTTTGCTGGTTTGTTTTACCTAATATGTCATGTGATAATGTTTCTCTAACACTGAGGGTATTTATAAAAATAATGAAACAGTTTATCCTTTTTCCAGATTTTTTTTTAAAGGTGTTTGGTTCTTAAAAGAGAAATTTCAAAAAAGGGAGAACATAAAAAATAAGAATACTTCAAGCAGAAATTCCAAACTCATATTTTTAGAACTTTATGAAATTTTTGTAAGCAAACACCACCCTTTTTGAAAATCATAACTTGTAACTTGTAATTTAGAAAAAATATGCAGAACAAGGAACTACGTAATTTTGTAGCACATAAAATGCATCAAAAGTGGAAAAATATTTGTGACTAATAACAAAATGCATTGATGAGTTGGAATATTTAGAGAGCCAATATACATCTTAGGCATGGTTATAATGTTACATAAGCCATTCCTATCTTATAAAATCATATAATAATGGTTATGGCGAAGAATCTAATACTGTTTATTATTTTGAAATACCAACAATTAAATACAAAATATTGTATTTAGTTGTAAAATATCCCCAGCATTCTTAATTTGCTTTTTGCAAGTGTTATACACCATTGCCATGGCAATTACAAATAATAGCTTAATATTTAATTTTCCTATGTTGCTCGAAAGCAGCCAATTATAAAATTTTACAGACCTGACAGTTTTTCGTTCATGGCCATTATAAAGTTATAACACTGACATTAAAATTATGATAATCAAAACTGTTGGAACACTTGTCAGTGAAAAAAATTGGTGATATGGGGAAGGGGGAAAAAAAACCCTCCTCCTCATGAGAATAATCTTAGCTTGAAACCGGGATATGGCTTATTCACAAATTTGGTAATGTAAAAGTAAAGTTATATGCATAGCACATGCTAATCCTCAACATTTTGAAGTATGCATATGCACATATACAAAGCAATAGGAGAATAAGTTAACTGAAATAGATTACCATGAGACAGAGAGTACCTCAACTGCATTGGCAAATGCACACTATGGATAAATCTGCATAAGATGTTCCCCCTAATCCCAATTTAAGTTCCAACTGGAAAAACCATAACAATTTAAATAACTAACAGGATCTGCATCTGATTGTCTTCTATAGAAAAGAGTTTATTAACATAATGAAAAAGGAAGCTTTTGAGTTCATTCATCCATCATTTTACAGAACTAAATATTTTACTGTAAAGTTGAGCTTCACGCCAGCTAAGTATATGATCAAATACACAAGCATAGCCCTTCCCCTTTCCAACTTCATTATCTACAGACATCATCCGCTTAACATGCTTATTACCTCACCAACATAGTACAGTGGCTTAGGTGCCAAGGATGGGTAGGTGGTGGAGATTGGGGAGGAATTGCAGTGATGGTCAAAAGTGGAAGCGGGCAATTGTTTGAATTTCCTACTGCTCATGCCTTCTAATTTTGAAAAGGATTAAACCATGGCATACACAAGATCAGCAGTATGTGTCAACTAAATAAAAACAATGCTGATGTTAGGGCTAAATGGCATGGATTTTAAAGCACAAGATTTCAGAGTAAAACTAACCATATTCCATATTTTGTATGTCAATATTTTTTATCAACTGAGCTAAGATTACAACTTACAGTTGGTGCCAGAAGTCCACCAAAGATGATAATTCCAGCAATGAGAGAGAAGCATGTAGCATAGTACAGCCTTAGATTTGCTGGGGTCTGTTCCAAATGCAGTAGTTATAAGCTCAAATCAGTTGTTGAACAACACACAGAACAATTTACTTTCAAAATCAAGTGTACGAAACTAAGCTGCCCCTAGAAGAAGCAGAAAAGCTCACCAACGGAGGCAAAAATGGAATAAAAGATGGAAAATCAGGAAGCTCATTTTCCTGTTCTTCATTTAATATTCCAAGTTCGGCACTTTTTATTCTCTGTTGTATCCTTAGCCTGCGAACCTGAAATGAAATAAAGAAAGATGTTGAGGAAGAGCGATGATGAGATATGCAAATTAGAATTTGCAAATTTACTGGACATTTTCAAAAACGTGATACAGGGATGCGCATTCATCTCTAAGGTCATACCATTTATTTTACATTGTTATGAAAAAGAATGGAGCTTTTTGACTTGATTGTTCAAAAATCAATTCTTTCATCAGTTTATGTCAATTATTATAAGTGAGTGTCTTCTTTTCTTTTAGGTCTTAACTAACTACCTCATGTCATGTGAGAATCCTCTTAAGGGATCATTTGGTATTTTCTCAGGAAAAATCTTTCTGAAAAAAATTTCTTGAGAGGAGGGGAAGAGGACTGGAAAATAAATACCACCTCCCTCACGGTATTTATTTTCTAGTGGAAGGGTGGAAATGTGTGTGCCCCATATAAAATTTTTTCTTCCTTCGCCAACCAAATGTGGGAAAATGAGGGGAGAAAAGTTCTACACCCCCCCACCCCCCAAACCCCAATTTTCCCCTCAACCAAATGAGCCTTAAAGTTAAAAAGAAGGGAGATGTACCAATGATAGAACTAGTTTGCAGAATTTCTTTTACTCAAAAAAACATTTTTCAGCATCTGCTCAATGTATTATAAACCTAGATTGAATTTCTTTTACTCATAAATCATTTTTCAACGTCTGCTTAATGTATTATAAGCCTAGATGGCAATAGTCCTATACCTCATCTAAAAAGATTAATTGAAAGGTATTATTAAATTCCTTGATCCCGTATAAATATCCAAGATCTTTCTGATACACAACTAATATAGAACCAAATATTTGTTTGCATGAGTCCTTGCATACTTCCCTTCATTTAAGCTATGCAATTTTTACCAGGTTAATGGTCCAATCACAAAGATCCAATCACAATTACCATGACCAATTCATGGCCAACCCCAAAGGGACCTCTGCTCCAGCTTTTCATAATTTGTATGGGCCATGGTCTAGGTATGCTCTGATACCATTTGCAACAACCTAGGAATTTACCCAAAATGGCTAGCTTGTCGGTGTTAATTGGATTCTTTACTCTATATAAACAACTAAAATCTTCTTAGTGTAAAATCAATATGGTACTAAACACATGCCCTAACAAGTCCTAACATAATCAATTAGTGCTGATTTAGAACTTCTGATTCTATCCATTTCAATTAAGTCTTTGGCACAAGGCAGGCTTTACTGACAGTAATAGTTATTGAATTGAAATTCTTTCTTCTTGATATTGATACGAGTTTGAGCGAAGATTTTGGTGGGTGTAACATAAGTGAGCACATGGCTTTCAAAATATTGATGAATGAAAGATAATAATGTTGGATTGATCAGGTTCAACATTGCTTAGAAAACGTGTCACATTTAAACATTCCAATATAGATTTTGATAGTAACTTCCTAGTAACTTTCTAATTCATAATGCATGTTAGATCTGCATATATTCAATATCAATCCATCAAACTATCAATATTGACCATAACGTATTTATTTTACATAGATTACATTATGTTTTTCAGACTAGAAGAATAACTTTCTCCATCAAGTATTAAGGAAGGTTCATATGCCATTACAATATGTCACCAATTAAAAAGTTAATTTTGACCAACTCAATTTGATTCTATCCATTGAATCCGTTATCACTTATTGACACTAACAAAACACACCTCCTCCATGTGCAAAAAGATTTTGTTTCGACGGCTTTTGATATTGTCCTGAATTTCCTGCAATTCCATTTGAACAAAGTCTTGAACTGTTTCAGGTCCTTCAATAATACAAAACCTGCATGAGTTCAAAACAAAAATCACATGATCAAAATTGCAAGAGCTAAAAGGATTGATTGCTTGATGCAAAATCAAATTGTAGTTTAGAGATATTTGTTGCATCCCAACACATATACCACCAAGGGATCACTATTTGATGATATTCATACTCATAAAGCAAAAATCTTTACAGATTCCACAGTTACGTTGTTACCTGTAATTCAGGGAAAAAGAAAAAAAATAAATGATGAAACTTGTCATGCATGTGTCAACTATTTATGGAATTGCACCATTTCAGGATCACCCAAAAGCAACGTTGTCTTTTTTGTTTTCCTTGTCAATTTCTCCTATTGTTTGTTTCAAAGGACATGATTGCGGTACAAATTTTATCCCCTCTAGAAAGTACTTTCTTATTCGCAATCTGTGTAAATTAGCCTTGTTGAGGGTTATATATACAAGTGGGCCTCTTGAAGTAAATGCTTCTAGTATATATACAAGTGGGCCTCTTGAAGTAAATGCTTCTAGTAGACCAAAACATTCGCAGGTTCTCACAGTCATTACAGGTGAGGAATTATTTTTTCCCTTTCCTCTTTCCTAAGATCCATGTATAGTCCTATATTACGCCAGAACATTAAACCTAGATCACCTCCGCTGCTTGAAAATCTTGAATCACCACGAAACATGTAAAGGTCTATGTCCATGATAAACAAATAAAACCCCATTCCTAAATCAAATCAGTATAAGACCTTAAATTTTAACTAGACGACAGGAATCGTGTGGTGTTGTGGCGGTATCTCGAACAAAACTAAGGAAAAAGGGCACAGATCATTCCATCGGCAAGGAAAGCCAGCCAGTCATGCGTGACAGAAAACTATCAATAATCAAATAGCTAATCAGGAGCTGGAAAACAAATTCAATAGTGATGGAAAGAACAAGGGACGAGGGTTCGAATACTTCTCAGTGGAGTCGCCGCCGCCGGCGGCGGAGTCCACCGGGGGCCGAAGGAAGAAGAAGAAGAAGACATGTCGGCGTCGGCGAAGGCCATGGACCTCCATTTGTGAAGTGCGGGCGATCGCCTCGCGTTCCGGCGCTCGGGAGCAAATCTCCAGCGGCTGGGATTGTGCGCGCCCATGGAAAGCTTTATGGGAGAGAAGGAACACTCCAGCATCCGGCCCGAGCATAACATCTTTTCTGATAATAATAAAAAAAAAAATAACCACACGGCGCTTCTTTAATTTCTCTCTTGAACTTGGAGATCTTAGGAAGCTATCGGCAAAGATTAGAAGAATTCTTGATCCAGTGCGGGAGGAAACTGGAGAGTGATGAAAAAGAGAAGGGATCAAGTGGCGTCCAACTCGACTCCAGAAAAATAAAGAACCATATGGGATCATTTGGCAGCCGTCTACTCTTTATTGCCCAATAATATTCATCAGAATAAAATACATTATGAGAATATTATGAATAAATAGTTATATTTTAAGAGCTAAAATATAGTTTTAAATCCTCAAAATTTTCACTCAAAATTCATTTAATCCTTAATTTAATCTCTCGTATTTTATCTATTTCAAATTATTTAACTTTTATTCTCTGAATTATTCTGGTCAAATAGCATGGACAAGACTATATTAGAATCAAACAAAACAATTTCTTTATCTAGCAATAAAACTCAGATAGATAGATAGATAGATAGATAGATAGATAGATGATGGCATGTCATGTCTATCGGTGATCATTCAATCAATCAGATGGCTCAGGTTAATTTTGGGCCCATAGCAACTCTTGGGTAGAGAATGAGGCCAATATCTTCGGCTCAATTCTTATGTTTTTGATTGGATAGTGGCTCCAAATCGCAGCAAATGTGGAGACTTACTGACCTCTTGATCTTCGAAGCGAAGTAGGGAACATGAGAGGATTTTGAAGCCAGAAATTTTTCCGCACTGGCCCTAAAGTGCTTCCAGTGGTGGCCAGGCCTTTGATGCCACTTCCAAAGATATTGCTTAAAAATGACTCCCAACTTTCCTCCTGACCGAGTGGTGGTGGTCCAATGGATTCTCCGAGCGCGCAATATAATTTGAAGGTCAATGGATGGCTTTTATTATGGTTGATCGGTTTGAAAACCAATCTTAATTAGCCGTGAATAAAGTTTAGCTACACGGGTGCTTTGATATGGAATTAAATATTAAATATTGACATAAATCAAAAACAAAAATATTTAAAAGATAAAAAAAAAATTCATATTCATAATATTTATCCTAAAAAATATTATTTTGATAAACTTTACTTTTTATTTTTTTTAACTCCATATCAAATGCATCTTATGATGTAACACATACCATATTTTATTTATTTTTGGATTAAATAACATGGCATAAAACCAACTCTTATCGGTGATAGTTCTATTGAAAAAATAAATAGATAAAAAAATAGAAGAATAGTTGCTGGAGTTTGCTATGATACTCCTTTGTTACTTTTTTTAAATAATTTTTAGTGTTTTATTTTATAGAATAGAATTGTTTGTGATATCTTACTAGATAAATTGATTGTTTTAATTATCTTGTAATTTTTTAAAAAAATTGAATAATGTTAAGGAAGGGATGGAGAGAATATTTAAGTATTTTTAATCTGAACAAAATTCTACTCCTCCTCCTTTGAGCATAACACTATCTTTTCTACTGAGTTGAATCGGTCCCGCCCTCTTATCCTATTATTTTTATTTTATTTTATTTACGTACATTTGCCATGCATATCACCAATTCAATTAGTAACGGTTGCATTTAATTTGATGTATTAAAAGATAATCAAATGATAGAAAAATATATTAAAAAAAAAAAAAGGTCTGAAGAACGCTAGCAAAAGCCATAGTTGTTCGATTAGCTTGCTTTGCCGTAACATTTCACAAACCATCGGTGCTAAAATTTAATCTCTTCATCTAATAAAATATTTGACAAGTAGCACTTTAGAGAAAAAACAATTGCCCAATATTTTCTTTAATTATGGGAAATGAATCAATGGATATATTTTGGACTCACTGGGCAAATCAAGGTAATAACCAAGTGGACTAATAAATTCCATCATCTTTTATGGTCTATGAAATTTAGGAGAGTTTCGCAGATGCTCTCATACTATTGAAAGCTGGTCTATACGGCTGAAGTTGAGAAGACTTAATCACTGCTTCAAATTCTCTTTCAATCTTATGCTTAGTAGCTTGTTTCTTCATTCAGATCCATGCATGATGCAAATTAGCCATGAAAAGCTGTAACACCTGATCTCTATCATGTAAATCAAGAGCAACTCAATGTGTATTGGAAGAGCCATGAGAACAAGTTTATCTTGGTAGACTATATACCTATAATCCTGCCTTAATAAGTTTCCTGAAAATTTTCATTCTCGCGTAATTTGTCTTGCTTTAGATTTTGGCTTGATCTTGCTGTTGATGTAATCATGGAAAACTTATTCAATCCTTCCACAGAACTTTCTTAACCAGAAAATATAAGAAGCGATTCTTTGCGGTAGGCTTCATAGCTTAATGAGAAAAGCTAGGATAAAAATACTTTAAATCTACTTTTACTATAAAGTCATTGTGGTTTGAAAATTAAGAGACCGGATAAAATCAAGGTTTGAAATGATATATTTACGTGAGGCACAAATATTGGGAATTATGTATGCAAGTCATGAATTAAAATTATGAAAACGCAGAAGAAGATAAAATACAAAATTTATTTAGGATCCTTAGGAATAAATTCATTAAATTAAAAATAAAATTGAAACATTAGATTTATTAATACCTCAGTCTTTATCAATGTAAAAAAGAATGAAGCCGATGAATCCTCACGTATTCGGCCTCTAACAATGATCCACGCATCCGGCCTCTAACGATGATCCACGCGGAGAAAAGTGGATGAAGACCTTCAAAGTATGAAGATGATACTTACGAAGAGAGGGGTGGCCGCTTAAATCCCTTCTTGAATTTTAAACCATAAGATATTTCCGTAGGTCTAAAGATCTAATATTTTTCTACCATTTAAAAAGAGAAGAAGGAAACATATTTAGAGAGAGAGAGAGAGAGAGAGAGGAGGGAGAGAAAGAGACGTTGGAGAGGAAGATACCCCTTTCCTCGGGGCAACGTTAATTCAAAGAAGAGAAGAGACTCCTCTTTCTAGGCAACGTTAATCTAAGGAAAAGGAAGAGACCCTCTTTCTCATGGTAACATTGATCCAAGGAAGAGGAGACTATCCATTATCCATGTGTCAAAATCCCAGCCCTTGAAATTAGGAATTAGTTGTTTCATAACTATATGCCCTACGTGTTTACCATGAACCATAGAGATTCATCATGCCCCATCCCATGGGCATGAATCCATCTCCATATGGCTGAGATTTGCAATCTATACCCTAATAATCAAAATCGTCCATCACATAGAACAAGTCAAATTTGGGTATCCAATTATTTGTTCATCATATATAAATTATCTCTCCCTAAAATTTCTTTCTCTATGATGAATTATATCCATTATTATTTTATCTACTTTAAATTGGATCTTACCCAATTATCTAATTGGTCATTTTATCTTAATTAAATCTAATTTAATTTCCTTTTAATTCATCCAAAATTCTTCTTAATGCATGTGACCCATTAAGCCCTTTAACATGTTGGTAATAATCATGTCCTAATCACTGACCCTAGGAATGATTGGACAACTCTTTATCCAAATCAACAACATGATTATAGATCATGAGAGGCTTTTAGCAAGGCATCATGACCATCCAAGTGCTAAGGGTTTTGTTAACGTGACCATCAACAACACATGTCAATGAAAGGTTATCGTATGATTCAATCCTTCGTCACATATCCCAAATCAATCAGCGGTATGAATTGTGTCAACCTTGCAATTGATCTTTCTTTACTTGATCTCGAAAAAATTGACTCATATGAATTGGAACTTCAAAACATTTCGAATTCCAACTCAACCTTGCAAGGATTTAACAGTCAACTTTAATCCATCAAGTGGCCATGGGATATAACCACTTCTATCAAGGGAGATAAATCATGTCTTGATCAAACACCACCTTCATGTGCTTCATGTCATACCCAACCGATACCATATTTGCCATCCATGGCTAGAGCGACGTTTGGATGTCATCAAAGCATGACATTCCACACATGAGATGCAATGAAGATCTTAAGTTAAAGGATCGCTCACACCACCGTCATTAGAGATCAACCATCGACACTATATAAATATCTATATGAGATCTCTTTACGGGTCATCCAATGCATCGTTATAATAACGAGCATCCATACACCTATCCAAGCATCTTCATACTTCAACTTGTAAAATCAGTTACTCACCTTAAGGGTGAGGATATGCAATATGTGTCAGTCTCGCGGTGTTGATGGTGTCCAGTTCCATCTACACATTGACTAAAAAATTTAAAGAATCGAACCATAACGTGCAATTTGGATCTCACAATTTGTAATCTCTATTACAAATTTTATATGCATGGTTCATATTCTTCTGAACTTTATCTCACATATAAATATATCAAATATATAAAAAGACATCTGGATAGATAAAGAAACCATTTTATTTGATTTGTATTCATAAAATGTGTATAGCATCCAATCCGATTAGGCTAACGAATTGTATAGATTATACTCCAACTTTTTTAATTCAATGACAATTTGTTAGGATGATGACATGATACTTGAACGATATAGCCTGGAAAGTGCAATTATGTAAATCAAAAGCAAATCAAAAGAAAATAAAAGAAAGAATATCAACCTTGTAGATTTATGACAATACAAATACATCATAGATGAAAATAAAAAAATTAAAATTTTAACTAATTATACTAATTGAAAGAATAATTCAAGTGATGTGTCATTTATCATACATCACTATATGCAGACATTAACTTAGTCGAGATGCTAATGTGAAATTTAATTTTTTATATCTAACAAATACTTCATAAAAAGCATTTTAATATATCAAACACTTTGTAGCCTTCTTTGATTTTATACATACATATATGTATAAGAATGTATGCATGAGATTTGAGATCCATCTCTCTTTCTAACCTCTTAAAATCAGCACCTCATATTTCTACACACCATATCATCGTGATAATGAAATATTTAGTCCACTATATATCTAATAACAAAATTTGCAAGTAATAGGTCATACAATTGCATTTCATTGAATGTTTGGCAAAAAATTATATATATATACACACATACATATAGAAAGAGAGCATTTATAAAACAAAACAGTATAGCTTACATTTCTACCGTAAAACCATGTTTTTTTTATTATTGTATCATATTTCTATGCTCATAAAGTAATAACACAAGAATATGATTTAGTATATTATATTCTTGTGCTGTTGTATGATACAGTAGCACATAATATGATATAATATATTAAGCTATCTTATAAATGCATGTTTTATTTGATAAATGCCTTTTTTTTAATAGATAATGTTGTTGTGGAAATCCATTCTCCGACTCGGGTGCGCTTCCGGCTCTGGGTCCGAACTCCGATCTCGACGTCCGGGATGGAACCTGCAAGACAGTCCGCGTTCGCAAAGGATTTCCTTGGGATTGTCCTCTGCGGGAGACCCTTCGACGCCCAAGTCAGTGGAGATTCATAGCAGGCAGATGTGAGGAGAAGACTTTTCACAGGAGAATCTTCCTCCAAGCTCTCAATCGGAGCTCTAATGGAGTAATCGATTCCGTAAAGCCAAGTGAATGTGTAGAAGTTTTTAAGGTGATTCGTGCATACCTGAAAGGTTGAAGTGCTATGGTATTTATAGAGGATCACCTGATTCGTGTCCTGTGGGCCAAAAGTTGTTATGATTTGAAACGGATTCGAATTGAGTTTGTTGCGAGATCAGTAGGATCTGTATCTTGGCAAAAGTTGTTATAATTTGAAATGGATTCGAATTGAGTTTGTTGCGAGATCAGTAGGATCTGTATCTTGTCAGTTAGAGGATGACGGCTAGGAGAGCTGGTTGATGCCTTGAGATTCCACGATTGCATAGGCTCTAGACCACTCCTGGGTATGATTCTCTGTTTGGAATCTTATTCTGTTTCAGCGAATAGGGACTCTCCCGTGCCGGATTATGCAGAGACATTTTGAGTGCTTCGGTCTGGCCGAGGCAGAGGATAATTTGGTTTTTCAAGGCATAAAGGCGGCTCGAGTTACCGAGATATAATCATGGCTCGTGATGCCGAGGTATAGATACCTCGGGCTACCGATATAATCATGGCTCGTATCGCTGAGGTATGGATACCTTGGCTTACCAAGAAATAATCATGGCTCGTATCGCCGAGGTATGGATACCTCGGCTACCGAGAAGTAAGAATGGCTCGTATCGCCGAGATATGGGTACCTCGGCTTACTGGGAAATAAGAATGACTCATATCGCCGAGATATGGATACCTCAGCTTACCGAGAAATGATAATGGTTCGGGTTACTGGGGCGATCCGACCTTGCTAAAGGTGATTGATCTTCGCTACTTGGTGGCTATGACAGTTAGCTAGTGAGATGTTGGGATTGAACCTGACCTAATTATTGATGTATACAGGCCTTAATGTAATGATAATTTTACCCCTCATCACATGTCCCCCACTCCCTAGTCCGAAGTGTAAATTTGGATATAGGGAGTAGAATTTCAGAATAACCTCATTAAGGGGAATCCAATGGGTCAGGTAATGATAACTCCGTAAATGATAAATCATCATCTCGTCATCATTTTTGCCGAGGCTCGAGAAAAAGAGCCTAGTTTATCGCAAGCTGTGATTGTGGGAGCTCCACGTGGTGGGACTCCTTTATTTCTGGCACCCATATTGGAATTTTTCGGTGTTTGAGGTTTCTTTTTGGATTTGCTATTTAAAAAAGGGTAGGGCGATGTTCCTTTGCAATGCCTCCTTCGTCCCTGCCATAGAGATTTTTTCCTCTTTTTGAGCCCCTGTACGTTTGTTTGCGTTTTACCCCCCATTCAACCAATATGAGTGGTCCATTCGATGTTGCCTCTGAGGTGACCCTAGACGATTTAGATAGGGTCCGTCGCCATTACAGAATTCCTCTAGATGTAGCTTTATGGCGCCAAGGACCGTGCATCGGGTTTCAACTGAATTGAGCCAGAGGGTTTTCTTCTACGAGGAGAGCTTGAGGGCAGGCCTCCGATTCCCTCTTCATCCGTTGATACAGGAGGTGATGAGGTTCTACAACATATGTCCAACGATGGTGGCCCCAAACAGTTGGCGAAATCTTGTTGGGTTTGTCTCGATGTACAGTCGTGTTGGGGTGACTGTAACTCTTCCCCTATTCTGCGTTTGCTACAACCTGGTCTCTGGAAGGAGCTCTGAGTGGCCCTATATCGGCCCCCGGAAGTCATTCAAGATGATTTCCGATAATCCTTCTTCGATAAAGGGTGAAAGTCCTGATTTCTCATTGCCGAAGGGAATATCGGCTTGGATTTTCCGAGAGGATGGGGTAATTATGTGAAGGACCCGAAGGCACGTTTGGAGTTAGAGGTAGGCACTACTACAGTACCGAGCCATAATGGCATGGCCCAGTGAACCGTGTTGCCGGGCATAAAAAATTTTTTCTATTGGCCTAGCACGGCACGGCCCATGACGGGCCTGGACCGGCCCGCCGTGCCGTGCCGGCACGGCCCACCTGCCATGGCCCAGGTGGGCCTGAGCCATGCTGGCCCAGGTGGGGCCCACCTGGGGCCTGGCCCGTGCATGGCTCAAATAAAAAAAATTTATAAATTTTTTTTTTGATAAATAAAAAAATTAGGAATAAAAAAATTTATTAATATAAAGCCACCTTATAGGTGGGGGGTTTGGCATAGACCCCTACCAGTTTATTAATTTAAAATCAAAATGGTATAGAAGGGAGGGGGCTAGGCCTGACCTCCAGAACATAATACAATAAGCAAGGAGAAAAAAATAGAAAGGAAAAAAATAAAGATGACTTACTTTAAGTTTTTAACAATTTAAAAAAAAAAATATATAATTATAAAAGTAGAAATGACTCACTCATCACTCATCAGTCATCGGTAGTATTTGTGTCATTGTCATCTTCGCTGGTTAAGTCATGTCACCTTTATCTTGAAGCCTCGCCTCAGCATCCAACCAATCTTTGAAGCAGATAAGCATCTCAACTGTCTCGCCAGTCATCCTACTTCTCTTTTCGTCTAAAATACGTTGACCTGCACTGAAAGCGAATTCCGATGCTATTATGGACATCGGCACAACTAAAATATATCGTGCAATGGCAGACATAACAGGATATTAATTTTTAACACTCTTCCATAAAGCTAATACATCTAGACTTTCTATTTGATCTTCATCATATGTAGAATGAAGATCGTTTCATAAATAAAATTTCAATTCATTACTTAAAGATGAAGAAGATGAAGAAGATGAAGAAGCATGTGCGTGTCTTCTAATGAATGAAAAAATAGATGACGAACGATATCTAGAAGAAGAAGCAGAGCTTTGAGCAGGTATTCTAGATCCATAAATTTTATCATTATATAAATAATAAATATCATTAAGAAGTCGTGTTACCTCATCTTTAGTAGGTTCAGGATTTTGATTCATGTTTTCACAATATTGATCAATTAAAAAATTACACCATTTAATTTAACTCTAGGATTAAAAACAGCAGCTAAGTTATGCAATGGACATATCCTATTCCAATATTCATTCCATTTAGTTTTCATATTATGTATAATAGGCATTAAAACTTCATGATATCTATATTCTTTAAATTTTTCACTAATTACATATGCTTTTTGTAAAAATGAACAAGAAGTTAGATAATAAATACATGAAAGAACATTTGTAGCATCATAAAAAGTAACCAAAAAATCTTCTAAAATTTTACTTTGATTCCAATCAGCTTTAGTCAATGTAAATCCTAATCCACACTCATTAATATAAGCACTTAATAAGTTCTTATATGGATATGCATCATGTATCATGGCATAGGTACTATTCCAATGAGTTATTATATCAAGTTTAAATTTTTTAAAATGTTTACCATGATCTACACATAATTGTTTAAATTCTTGAAGTCTTGACCTTAAAGCATGAATAAAAGAAATTGTATTTCTAATTTTGAAATAACCTCTTGAATTATGTTCATGTCAGATTGAGCAGAAAGATTTAATATATGACATGCACATCTAATATGAAATAATTGTCTATCTAAATGGGATTGCAAAGAGTCATTTAATAATGCAACAGCAGAATTATTATTAGATGTATTATCAAAAGTAATTGATATTATTTTATTATTAATATTATATGAGCATGCAGTTTGATAAATAATATTTGAAATTTTTGTTATGAATGCGAAAAAAAAGCAAAAGCAATAATTCGTTTATTTAATTGCCAATCATTATCAATATAATGAGCAGTAACAACAATAAAATAAT
This sequence comes from Calamus simplicifolius, assembly GCA_900491605.1. Lineage (NCBI taxonomy): Eukaryota > Viridiplantae > Streptophyta > Magnoliopsida > Arecales > Arecaceae > Calamus > Calamus simplicifolius. Next base: position 43,396 of record UESW01002210.1, on the reverse strand, counting down.
TACTACCTTCAAATATCAAAGTTAAAGAAATTCTAGCATTTAAATTTGAGAGGCTTTCCGTTAAACTTTGTTTCATTGCTAAAAAATTTGTCATAGCCACTCTTCTAAAGGTACGACTATTAGTTCTTTTATAAGCAGGTTGTAGGCCTAATTGAACATATCTTTCAAAATTATAAGATTCAGATAAACTAAAAGGTAATTCATCTTGAACTATCCATCTTACCAGTAATTTTCTTTGATTTTTGTGATTATATGCAAAATTGCCTACAAGTGATCCCTCTTGTATATTAAGGAGTCCTTGCTGACTGGAATCATGCATCCTATGACTCTCTTGATGTCTTCTTAGATGCCCTATTCCCCAGTACTAGAACAACTATAAAGTTTTGCATTTTTTACATTTTGCTTTATAGACTCCATCAACCATAATTCTATCAAAATCAATCCAAATATTACTAGTCCTCTTACGAGAAGATGTTTGACACTCACTGACACTAGCTCTAGATGGAACTTGGAGTTGGGATTAGGGTTGAGGTCCTTGGGGATTAGTTTTCTTACCCTCAGAAAAAGCGTGCATGTTAAAATTACTTTCGTTAAAAGATGTCATATCTAAAATTTTTAATTAATAAATATAAAAAATAAAAACTAACCCACAAAAAGAATTGAGAAAAGATCAGAGGTAGAGACATAGAGCCGAGATTTATGAGCTTCCTCTTGCGCTCTCGCCTCTCAACAAGAATTGACCTTGTAGCACTTGACTACTTGCTTGAGCACTTGCCACTTTTAAGAACACTTGCAAACTAAAAATTAAATTGCTAATCTACTAGAGCACTTGCTGGAAGAGAGAAATAGTAGTAATAGAGGAGTTGGTTTGGTGTGGTAAGAATGAGGGAGAGTTCATCTATTATAAAATTTCTAATTTTTTTTTCAAAACTACCCTTTGATATAGCCATTATATGATTGTTGGGAGGGGTAAAATGGTCTAAACCTCTCCCAATAGCCTTTAACGGCTATATAGCCATTAAAAACGGATATAGCCATTTTTAACGGCTGAAATTGCCCAGGGCACCAGCTGGTAGCTCGTGCCTAGGCACCAGGTGGAGGCACCACCTGGTGCCTCGGCACCTGGTGCCTAGGCACCAGCACCTAGGCTGGTGCCTAGGCACCAGGCGGCCGTGCAATGGCACGGCCCTGGTGGGTCGTGCCATGGCACAACCCCCAGCATGGCCCAGCTGGGCCGTGCTGGACACGGCACTAATGGGCCGTGTCAAATTTGAATTTTTTTCCGTGCCGTGCCTGGCACGGCCCATTTGTTAATGGGTCGTGACAGGCACGACACGACAATTTTTAAGGCACGGTGGGCTTGGGCCATGCCATGCCAGGCACGGTCTAGTGCCTACCTCTATTTGGAGTTGAGCGATCAGGAGAAAAGGGATCTGGCTACCCTTCGCAGTGGTCATGAGGTATCGGCTAGCATTCTGTTAGATGAGGATGCTCTCTTCTCCATCGGGATTAGCTCTATCGACCCTCAAGGTAAGTGTATCCTTTTTTCTTTTATCACGACGGTCGGCTTGTTTGGGTATTCCCATTTGGTTGAACCATTTTCTGCATGTTCAGCCAAAAGGTCGACGTTTGTGGGCCAGATGAGGAAAGAGTCGGGCAAGCACCAAAGGGACTCCAGCTCTGGGGACAAACATGGACCCGAGAAGAGGTCTCATCCTTCCGGGTCTCGCTCGAAGGGACCAAAGAAAGATGGCATCGGTCACCGCTCTCCCACCCCAATAAGGGAGGTAGCGGGAGTGCAAACCGTGGTCGACGAGCCCCCCTACTGGAGGGGAGCAAAGTAGCAGAGGAAATCATTGGGGGGAGCTCGGGGGAGCCATCGAGGTTTCTCCCCTCCAAATAGTAATTGTATCAGATGACGTAGAGGAGACGTCACCGATACGTCCGGCGATCCCTCCATCGGATGTCTTTCAGTCCGGTGGTGGAGGGCCCATTGCGTATGGAGGAGACCTCTGCTCGGGTGGAGGGGTCAGAAGAGTAGTGACGGCTGCCGAAGCTCAAGTGGAGCTACCCATCGAAAGGTTGGTGGAGGTCGTGCCTTCTCCTGCTGAAGGTCTCCCCTCCGCGGTTCCCAGGGATGTTGTGGAGGAGGTAGAAGCATCAGTAGAAGAAGGAGAAGAACCATTGAATGAAGGGGATGCTCGGGCGAGGGCTCCCTCAGTCGGGGTTGAAGTATCTGAGGCCTCGCAGGTTAGAGTTCTAACGGACGAATCTGAGCGGATGGCTTCTCAGGTCGGAGTCCCCCGGGCCAGTTCATCGGCCATGAGCTCTTTTGTCCACAGCCCGGAGGTGGATGATATGATCACCACCTTGATGAGGTCCGTTTTGCGCGCTGAGGGGAGTTCCTTGACGAATGAGCCTTCAGTCGGGGACATCATTGAGGCGGCTTTTGGTCGGCTCGGGGTACCGCAGGACGCTTTCCTTCTCCCCAAAATCAATAACACCACCCTCATGACGATGTCTTCAAATTACATCTCCCGGTAAGTTATTGTGCCAAGGTTATAATTCCTGATTGATCGGTTTGGTCGTAGCTTCTAACTTATGTTTTCCCTGCAGACTGCCCTGGTCATAAGAGCATTGAACTGGCATTTAAATTTGGCCATTGGGGCCTGCATCCAGGCTAGGAAGGAGGCGGCCGACCTTCAGTCGAGGGTGGATTCGACCAGTCAGCTTTCCAGGGCCTTTGAGTCTGCTAGGGTTGATCTTGAGAAGATGATCGAGTCCCGCTAAATTGCCCCGAGAGGGCCTCTCGGTTTGAGGCACAAGTTAAAGAGCTCCCGGGTTTCCGTGAACAGTCGGATAAGGCATGCCTGAAGTTGTCTCAGATCAAGGCTAAACATGCCGAGGAACTTAATGCCTTACAATGGCATGTTGACGAGAGGTGGGACTAGCTGAGGGCTAGTCATGGTGAGGAGAAAAATAATTTGAGCATGAAGCTTGAGGAAGAGGAGCACAAGTGTCGGCGGCAGCAGGATCATTTTGCTGGCTTAAAGAAGGAATTTGCTGATATGGAGAATCGGCTGAAATGGTAAAGTGAGCAGGTTGCTCGGCTCACTACTGATCTTGACCAGTCGCGGCGAGAAGTTGGGGACTATCAGTCCTAAATTAATGACCTTAAGGAGGGTCTTTGAGAAAATAAATCAGCAAAATTGAAGGCCTTGGAAAAGATCCAGGAACTGAACAATAAGATAGCTCGGCGGGAGGAAGATGTACGACGTCTTCCTTCTTATTTGTTTTTGGTGTTTTTCTTTTGCTAGTGGGCTCAAATATTCGGTATTTCGCAGATGGGTAGAATTGGGCTCGAGGTGCAGGAGCAGTTTAAAGTTTTAAGTGCGGAGTTATCCGCGAGTCGCCAAATGAACTTCGAACTCCAAAACCAGCTTACTTCAGCTGTGGAGGAGTATAAAAATTCTGCCCAATTTTCTAAAGAACGTAAAGAAGCTTGTGTCGATGCATTTCAGTTCACAAAGAGGAAACTCGAGAAAGGATCTCTCGGGAGCATCCCGAATGGGATTTATCTTTTCTAGAGGTCGAACTATTTGATGCTCGTACCCCGGGGCCGAAGAAGAAGAATACGAGGATATCTCAGATGTCAATCTTGAGGTCATCCTGGTCCTAGTGAGGCCGTGGCTTCCTAAGAATGTCCTCAGCCTGCCGCCGAGGAACCCGAAGCTTTCCCTCCCACACTTGAAGCGGGTGAAACAAGCCAAGTCCCTCCATATTTATCGAAGGGGTTCTTGGGACGAACTCGGACCCCGATTCTTAAGTGTTGCCTATGCATTTTTGCTTTCCCCGCTTGTATTCCATGTAATGAATGAACTTTCAATTTCTTTCTGCCTTATCTTATTACTTCGGTCGTTGTTTCTCAATGTGTTCGGTTTTGCCGAGATATGGGATGGTTCGGCTTTATAACTTATGAAAATGTCTCGATCGAGGCTGGAGTTTAGCGAATAGTTCGGTCTGTTTGAATCAAGGAGCTGGCTTTCTTTTTGCTGAGATGGATAAAACAGCTTTGTAACTTGTCAAAGGATGCTTCGTTACTTGCCTAAGTCATTTATCCCGTCGGTCTTTCCCAACGCGGGTCTTTTTAACGTACGAGATAAGCACGCAGTTGCCATTGGAGGACATCGTTTTCACTAGGCGATTTCCTAGGCCTGCCCATATCTCAAGGACCGGCAGACGATTTCCTGCATTTAAGGCTCTTGATTCGAGATCAGAGGGAAATCTTTTTCCTTACGTCATGGTCTGGAAATGCGTTTGGTGTGCTTTGAAAAGTGCCCTTTTATCCTGAGCTGCCATGTGGCAGCGTAGCTGGGGTGTTTTGAATCCCGGGGCTTTCTGTTTTAATTTTTGCCCTTGGCTTGTTTGCCTATAAAAATGGGAAAAGAGGCTCGTGTTGAGCTATCTCCCAAAACCTTCTCTTTCTAAGAGTTGTAAGGGCTTTTATGGTGTCTGTTTCATTGAGGTTAAGAGTGGAAAGACCAAGCTTTTCCTTTGCAAGTTGGTTCATCCCATATGACTGGGTGATGAAGAAGCTGCTGAAGAGTGAGCAGTCCTCAAGGGAGGAATTCTTGGAGGTCATATGGAGAGCGCACGAGAGGCCCGCAGAAGTCATATGGGAGCGCATGTATGCACATCCTGTGTGTCCTTTGTGGTTCGCCATGGGGACAGCCAGACATGCAAAGCACTTGCCATCCCCATAGGTTACATGAACTTCCCCTTCCCTCACGGGATGAACTGAGGGATCCAATATGAGGGGAGGTGTTGGTGTGATGGTACCCTATCTATATCTTCGGGTAGCGGCTAGCAGCCCAGCATCCCACTATAGGGGGAAGGAGCCCTCAGCCTCGGCATCCACAGGTCTTCGGCCCAGTTTGGGTCTTTTGGCCTATCCGTTCGAGGGATCAATGACTCAACTGGAGTCGTATGACTTCTCTGATTTCTTGGATGCTGCAGCGACACCAGAGGTCGAAGCTGCTTTTTAATTCATATGTTTTTACTTATTGCGCCGTAGTGCGCTTGTAATATCTCTTCAGAGGTTGTATTTCTCATCGATTAACGGAATAAAGAATGTTTTTTTTCTTTGTTCTTTTTTCAAATGTTTGCAAATGTTTGCTTTTTCCTTTTGGCGTGACCATGCAGTCTTGCTCGTTTTAGGTGTACCGAGTCATGCTCGGCTCATAAACCTTCGATTGTGCTTGGGTAGCACTACCTTTGTTAGGCATTTTCATAGTGTTTGACCCCTTCAGAGGAGGCACTGGTCTCTGTTCAAGTTAGAGGGAGGTCTGGGCGACCTTACTGTTCACAAGATAGGCGCGACCGATAAAAGGGGCTAAGTAGGTCTTTTTTAAGAAAGAAAGATTTGCACAATTCTGCTGATAGGCAGAGAAAGGGATTACTTATTTGCGCCGAAGTATGATAAGATGTATCAATTGTGCTAAAATGTCTGGAAAATTAACCGGCCTTGCCGTTACTGCAGAACCACCGGGGCCACTGGCTTTGTCCAAGGCTTCAAAGATTAACAAGAAATTCGATTTGGCTTTGGCCAAGGGTTCTGGTAGCAAGAGATGCACTTCAACTTTGTCCGAGGCTTTTAATAATAATATACACACTTCGGCTCTGGCCAAGGCTTTTAATAATAAGAGATGCACTTCGGCTCTGGCCGAGGCTTTTAATAACAAGAGATGCACTTCTGCTTTGGCCGAGGCTTTTGATAATAAGAGATGCACTTCTGCTTTGGCCGAGGCTTTTGATAATAAGAGATGCACTTCAGCTCTGGCCGAGGCTTTATATTATTCAGAGATATCACTTGGTTCTGCCGAGGCTTCATAAAAGATTATATTTTACTTGGCGCTGCCAGGGTACGGAGATCGCTCGGTCCGATCGAGGATTTATAAAAGATTATATTTTACTTGGCGCTACTAAGGTACGGAGATCGCTCGGCCCGGCCAAGGATTTATAAAAGATATATTTTACTTGGTGCTGCCAAGGTACGGAGATCGCTCAGCCCGATCGAGGATTTATAAAAGATTATATTTTACTTGACGCTGCCAAGGTACAGAGATCGCTCGGCCCAGCCGAGGATTTATAAAAAAATATATTTACTTGGCGCTGCCAAGGTAGGAGATCGCTTGGCCGGCCGAGGATTTATAAAAGATTATATTTTACTTGGCGCTGCCAAGGTATGGAGATCGCTCGGCCCATCCGAGGATTTATAAACCTGCTTCTCATTACAGCTATTAAAGAGGGCAGTAAAGGTAGAAGTTTTGCAAATTTTTGAAAATTTTAATTCAATGGATAGAGTAAATTCAAGAGGGAGAGCGTACTCTTATTGATGATACACGTGGAGATTATCCGAGTTCCATGTCTGGGGAATGGATTTCCCATTTAGATCTTGGAGCTTATAGGTGCCGGGTCTGATTACTTCTGTAATTTGATAAGGACCCTCCCAATTAGGGGACAGCTTTCCTTGCTCCAGAGGTTTTAAGATAGTTGCCTTATGAAGTACTAGATCGCCTGGGAGGAAGAGCTTTCCCTTAACTCTGGTAGAATGATAGCAGACGACTCTTTGTTGGTAGGCCGCCATACGGATCCGGGCTTTCTCCCTGACTTCTTCTATCAAGTCAAGATCAGGCCGCCATACGGGCCTTCGATGCGAGGAGAGGGGAGCCCGACCTCCACGGGAATAACCGCTTCTGTGCCGAAAGCCATCTTGAAGGGAGTCTGGCCCGTGGGAGTCCTCTCAGTGGTTCGGTATGCCCACAGCACATGATGGAGCTCCTTTGCCCATCTGCCTCGTGCTTCGTTGAGCCGAGCTTTAATTCCCTGCAAGAGAGTTCGGTTAGTTACCTCGGCTTCTCCATTAGCTTGAGGATGTCCGACCGAAGTTAGGCGATGGAGAATGCCATGATCCTCACAGCAGAACTCCCAGAACTTGGGATTATCAAACTGCTTCCCGTTGTCGGTGATGATAGTGTGGGAAGGCCGAAGTGACTGATGATAGATCTCCATACGAAATCCTTAGCTCGAGCCTCAGTTATATGGGCGACTGCTTCAGCTTCAACCCACTTAGTAAAATAATCAATTACAACGAATAAAAACTTTCTTTGTCCTATTACGAGGGAAAAAGGGCCAAGAATATCCATTCCCCACTTGGCAAAAGGCCAGAGGGATGATATGGAAGTCAGGTGGGCAGAGGAGAGCCTCTAGATATTTGAGTGTCGTTGGCATGCATCACAGGCTTGGACAAGATCATCTGCATCCTTCTGCATCGTCGGCCAATAATATCCTTGGCGTAGCACTTTGTGGCACGGGGCGTAGTTGCCGAGGTGGTTGCCACAAATGCCTTCATGAACCTCTCGAAGAACATAATTGGCTTATGATGGACGGAGGCATTTGAGCAATGGCATGGAGAAGGATCGCTTATACAGCCGATCATCGATCAAGACATAGTGAGACGACTGCATCTTTAGCCTCCTCGCTTCTCTTCTATCGGTGGGTAGCAGTCCTTCTTTGAGATACTTGTGCAGGGGGTCTATCCAGGATGGTTTGGTGTCAATTTGCATCATCTGATCAGCGTCGGTGATGCTGGACTTCTCTAGGATTTTTAGGTGGAAACTTCGTTCAAGGTCCATTGAGTCGTTGTCGTTAGACGAGACAGAAGGTCGGCGCGAGCATTTTTAGCCCTTGGGACCTGGATGATCTTAAATTCATTGAAACAAGAAGATAGATCGCGCACATTCTGAAGATACCGAATCATGTTCGGTTCTCGAGCTTCGAATTTGCCTCGTACCTGGCCTGCCACTAATTGAGAGTCAGTGTAGGCATTCAGTTTTTCAACTTTGAGCTCGTGGGCGATGCGGAGTCCGGCGAGCAGGGCCTCATATTCTGCTTCATTATTTGAGACTGGGAAGGAGAAGCGATGCCATATTCAAAAGTAGCACCCTCCGGGCTGGTGAGGACCAGACCGGCACCAAACCGCTTGCGCTGGAGGATCCATCGACGTGAAGTAACCATGGGCACAGGGCTTTGGTTGCCCAGGGGTGCCCGAGCAGAGCCATCTTCGGGCACGGTGCTTCGAGGAGGAAATCCGCCAGGACCTAGGCTTTGATGGCCGGACGAGGCTGTACTGAATGTCATGCTCGCTTAGTTCGATAGCCCACTTGGTCATTCTCCTCGATACTTCCAGGACGATGGATGATTGCCTTGATGGGTTGGTCAGTTAGGACGGTGATGGTGTGCGCTTGGAAGTATGGTCGTAGCTTCCAGACCGATGTTACTAGGGCCAGAGCCATCTTCTCCACTCGAGTGTACCTCGTCTCAGCATCTTTGAGCAATTTGCTAACATAATAAATAGGCTTTTGAATTCTGCCCTCTTCTCTGATTAGCACCAGCCAACAGCATTCTCAGAGACCGCGAGGTACAGGCTCAGCGTTTCACCTGGCTTTGGGCTACTAAGGAGAGGAGTGAGCCGAGGTATTTCTTGAGGTCTTCAAAGGATTTCTAGCAATCTAAGGTCCATTGGAAGTTTTTGGTGACCGAAGAGCTTTGAAGAAGGGAAGACACTTTTCGGTTGATCGAGCAATGAAGCCGACTAAGGGCCGCTATCCTTCCGGTGAGGCATTGCACGTCCTTGATCGATCCAGGAGGGGCCATCTGCCGCAAGGCCTAGATCTTTTGAGGATTTGCTTCGATGCCCCGCTGAGAGACCATGAAGCCGAGGAATTTCCCAGAGTTGACTCCAAAAGCACATTTGGTAGGGTTGAGCTTCATTTGATACTTCCGAAGCGTCTTGAAGCTTTCCGCAAAGTCCTCGATATGTTGGGATGCTTCCTTGCTCTTCACCAGCATATCGTCAACATAAACCTCCATGTTCCGACCGATTTGCTCTTTGAAAACTTTATTGACCAGCCTTTGGTAGGTGGCACCTGCATTTTTTAAACCAAAAGGCATAACTCGGTAGCAATAGATACCTCGGTCGGTGATGAAGACGGTCTTTTCCTCATCTTCGGGCACCATCCGGATATGGTTGTAGCTTGAATAGGCATCCATAAAGGTCAGCATCTGGTGGCATGATGTCGAGTCCACAAGTTGGTCGATTCGGGGAAAGGAAAGCTATCTTTCAAGCAGTCTTTGTTGAGGTCGGTGAAGTCGATGCAAATCCTCCATTTGCCATTTGATTTTTTCACCATAACCACATTTGCCAGCCAATCGGGATAATTGACTTCTCGGATGAAGTTGGCTTTGATAAGCTTATCCACCTCCTCTTCAATGGCTTTCTGGCGTTCGGGGTCGAAGCTTCTTTTCTTTTGCTTGATTGGCCGAACTGTCTCGTCCATGCTGAGGCGGTGAACTAGGACATCTGGGCTGATTCCAAGCATGTCTGATGCGGACCAGGTGACATTTTCTCCGAAGGAATTCGATTAACTCCTGCCGAGGCTTTTCTTCAGCTGTGACCAATCTTTACGGTTCGGTCGGGCCGAGCTTCGCTGAGTGGTACCTCCTCCAATTCTTCGGCTGGTTCTCCTCGTTGCTCAGCGAAATCCTCTAGGGCATCCAGTCCATCCACCTCGGGTCTTCTAGACTGAAGGTTGGCGACAAAGCAATGCCGAGCTATAATATGACTTCCTCGAACAATCCCCACTCCCCATTCGGTGGGGAACTTCATGGCGAGGTGGGGAATAAAACGATGGCCTTGAGAGACATATCCCGGCCTGCCAAGAATGGCATTGTAAGGAGACCGAAGCTTGATTACAAAGAAGTCCATAGGCTCAGTGGCCACACGAGGCCAGGTGCCGGCTCGAACCGTCAGAGTGATGACCCCTTCGGGGATTATGGAGTCACCTGTGAAGCCCACCGTGTGGACTCCACGGTTCTAAGACTTTCTACCTAGAAGTTTAACCTCACAAAGGCATCAAAGTACAAAACATTAACGGAGCTTCCGCTATCAATAAGAACCGGCTTACATCATAAGTGTTTAGATTTAGAGATACAACTAGAGTGTCATCATGGGGGTACTGTACCTCCCGAAGGTCTTCATCAGAAAAAGTGAGTTCATCAACTCGAGCTTTCTTTGATGGGCCTTCATCATCGCCTGGCCAGGAGGATAGGGAATCGGCCGCAGCTATCACATTAACATGGCCGATAACTGGAGGGTTTGGCGGTGGGAGTTGGCGAGGTTCAGGCTGGTGATTCGCCTTATTGTTCGGCTTAGGAGGCCCTCTAAACTGGTCCAGTCTACCTCGTTGGATCAATCGCTTGATCTCATTCTTGAGCTGCCAACAATCCTCGGTGTCATGCCCATGATCCCGATGAAAGCGGCAGTACTTGGCAGGATCTCTCCGAGCTCCGTTGCCTCGAAGAGGAGGAGGTCGAGGAATCTGGTGCTCGGTCTCCATCAGAATCTGCGCCCTTGGCGCGGTGAGGGGAGTGTAACGATCGAACCTTCGAGCTGGGCTCCGGATTCGGTCTCGCAGCGAAGGCGAGAAGCTCTCTGGCGGCGAGGTGGGCTAATGTGGCAGTAGGCTCGCTGTTTGTCTGGGCCCTTTACCTCCTTCTTCAGCTGTTCAGCTCGAGCTGACCTCCTCGATTCTCAACCCTGGCGTACTTATCCGCAAGGGACATCATGTCCGAAAGGCTCTTCGGGTAATTAACCTCTAGAGCCAAGTAGAAGTCTCCCTCCTTCGATACCCCTCCGGTCAGGGCAGACATGGCCACCTCGGGGTTGAGATGGTCGACTTCTAGGAGGGCCGTGTTGAAACGACCAAGGTAGCTCTTCAGCGATTCCTCCTCTCTGCTTAACTTCAGAGAGGGAATCAGATCTCCATCGATGGCGACGGCTATTGACGAACTGGCTAATTAGCAAGCAGCTCAGTTCGTCAAAAGAATCAATGGAACCTAGCTTCAAGCCGTTGAACCAGGTTTGGGCGGATCCCCTTAGAGTGGAGGGGAAAGCTCGATAGAGGATCGCATCCAACGCTCCATGAAACATCATGATGGACCTGAAGCTGCTTAGATGGTCATCAGGATTGGTGGATCCATGGTACGACTCAATGGTGGGGAGCTTAACATGAGGGAGAATCACTTCTCTCATGATCCTTTCGGAGAAGGGGATGCCCTGCCCCTCCTTTGGCTGGGACGGAGGGGCTTGTCTGACGGCATCTAACTCCTGACGCCATTCCTGACGCATCTCCTGCATCTGCTGCCTGATCCCTTCATCCAGAGTGGTAGAAGGGAATGGGCTCTTCCCTCCAGCTCGTTGCAGCGCCGACCCCACCTTTGCAGTCGGCGACCACGATATGCCATCCCAGGTGGATCGAAAGAAGAGATTGCAAGCGGAGCGGAGGCAGCGGCCTCCTCGCAAGGCTTGGAGGCAGGAACGGCAGGGCCAGGGATTGCCTGAATCCCTGGATCATCTGGGTCAATGCTTGAACCTGCTGAACCAGAGTGGCGAACTGGTCCAGGGTTACCGCCGTTGCCGGTGGGGAAGGAGTTTCAGCTGGTGAAGGTAGCGGAAGTGCTACATCACTAATTGGATCAGGCCTTTGAGATGTGGCCTAATCTTGAGCCTCAGAGGTGGTTCTCTTCCGATTGGCCATTAGAGGATGCTTCTTCTGGTTTTTTAGTCTTGTCTCATGGATTACAAGTTTATGGGACTTGAGGCCCTTCCTCTAGCGCCAATCTATTGCCGTAGAAATCCATTCTCCAACTCGGGTGCGCTTCCGGCTCCGGGTCCGAACTCTGATCTCGACGTGTAGGGTGGAACCTGCAAAACAGTCTGCACTTGCAAAGGATTTCCTTTATCCTCTGCGGGGAACCCTCGACGCCAAGTCAGTGGAGATTCGCAGCAGGCAAATGTGAGGAGAATATTTTTCACAAAAAATCTTCCTCCAAGCTCTCGATCAGAGCTCTAATGGAGTGATCGATTCCGTAAAGCCAAGTGAATGTGTAAAAGTTTTTGTAAAGTGAAGTGATGATGGGTATTTATAGAGGATCACCTGATTCCCTGGGCGCATCGTGGGGGCCAAAAGTTGTTATGATTTGAAACGGATTTGAATCGAGTTTGTTGCGAGATCAGTAGGATCTGTATCTTGTCAGTTAGAGGATCGACGGCTAGGAGAGCTGGCTGATGCCTTGGGATTCCACGTTTGCGTATGCTCTAGGCCACTCATGGGTATGATTCTCTGTTTGGAATCTTATTCTGTTTCAGCGAATAGGGACTCTCTCGTGCCGGATTCTGCAGAGGCATTTTGAGTGCTTCGGTCTGACCGAGGCAGAGGACAATTTGGTTTTTCGAGGCATAAAGGCGGCTCGAGTTACCGAGATATAATCATGGCTCGTGATGCCGAGGTATGGATACCTTGGGCTACCGAGATATAATCATGGCTCGTATCGTCGAGGTATGGATACCTCGGCTTACAGAGAAATAATCATGGCTCGTATCGCCGAGGTATGGATACCTCGGCTTACCGAGAAATAAGAATGGCTCGTATCGCCGAGGTATGGATACCTCGGCTTAACAAGAAATAAGAATGGCTCGTATCGCCGAGATATGGATACCTTGGCTTACCGGGAAATAAGAATGGCTCGTATCGCCGAGATATGGATACCTCGGCTTACCGAGAAATATAATGGTTTAGGTTACTAGGGCGATCCGACCTTGCTAAAGGCGATTGATCTTCGCTACTTGGTGGCTATGACAGCTGGCTAGCGAGATGTTGGGATTGGACCTGACCTAATTGTTGATGTGTACAGGCCTTAATGTAATGATAATTTTACCCTCATCAGGTAATTTTTTAGCTTTAAGATTCATGCAAATTTTATAATTAAGGAGTTGATCAAATTTGAACCTGGTTATATAGATATAGCCAAGCTTCTTTCTCTATCTATATGTATATGCCATAAATACTATAGCTTCGATGTCACTCAAACAAGGGTAGATTGAAATTGTGGAGGCAATGATTATTGCATGATAGCTGAAAATTCTTATTAAATGCACCTACCCTTTTTGTGCAAATTGAAAAGCAACTTTGTTTTTTTTTTTTTTTATTACAGTGGGCGATCACATAAGTCTCATGTGAATCAGCCTAAATAGATCCGAGTAAAAATGTGCTACAATAAAGAAGGACAGGAGTCACCCGACTTTCATATCCATGATCCAACATGCTGAGCCACTGAAGTAGCCTCCAGTCCGCCGCCGAATTAGCTTCACGATAAATATGGCGGATATGGCCACAGTCAATCTCCCGCATGATAGTTCAAATGTCCGTAAGAATCGGATTCACAGGGCCAAAGGGCAATTCTCTTTCTGCAGCCAAAAGATGACCAACATGGAATCACCCTCAATCGAAAGCTCTTAGCATGAAGAGTCCAAGCAGCACAAGAAATACCTGCCCAAGCCGCATAAAGCTCGGATATAGGACAGAGGAGTCAAGAGTAACAAAACCTCCAGCAGCTAACAAGTCACCATGATTACCACGGATGACAAAAGCAGAACCAGCAGCTCTACCATGGATATTCCCATCAAAGTTGATTTTGACGAACTCTGGAGGGAGGGCTCCCAGGAGATGAAAACCGTATGTCGGTTCGCTGCCGCAGCAGCAGGGGATCCCCAGGCCAGAGGTGTCAGAACCAACCCGGGCATAGTCCATCATCAAAGATCTAATCTTTTCGCAATCCTGAGAGCAGAAATGAAATCATCTATGAAAATAAACTGGTTCCTCGACAGCCAAATCTAATATGTTGTGTTTGCATAAAGCAAATGACCTCTATCATTCCAAATAACAACAACCAGCACCGCCAGTATTCCATTTGTACAACAAACTGCTAAACTTCACTAAATATTTTATACTTTGCCACGATACAATCACAAGGAAAAATTGGGTCTACACCCATTTATTAATATAAGGTGTCCTTGCCCTACTACCATGCCTTCAATCGTGGTTCCACTCTTTTGATTGCATGCTTAAAAAGTCTAAACATTGCTTGACTTATTTAATTTATTTGCTTGATTCAACCATTTTTAAGTTGAATCAAGTTAATTATTTAATATAATAATGAAAGTTGGGTTTGAACATTTGATCAATTTATAGACCAATATAGTTTAAATTAATATTTTTTGAAACTTATTTTAGATGAAATTGTAATGAAATAGATCGAGATCAATTTCTGTCCATTTATTGTTGAGCCCGACTACCATACCCCACCTTTCCTTACTCTATGCGTCATTGGGATGAAAAATTTAGTCACCATCTTCGATCCCTTCATTGCCATCTCGTTACCTTATTGCTCAATTGCTTTGTTAGGGTAAAGATGAAAGTCAAATATAGATTCAGGGCTAGTTTCGTTAAGAATAGTTGTCAGATCTAGCTGGAATATTGATCCGAGGGCACAGGTCACTGGATCACTAGTTCAATTATTGATCATTGTTAAACCATTGATCAATTATATTAATATAAAAATATATTTATATTAATAAAAATTAATTTTTAATAAAAAATTTAAGATTAACATGATAGTAAAATTCATGATCCTATTTGGTTCGGATTGGATTGATCGTTCATGGGTGAACAAATGGATTGATCCAGATCATTACATATTCGGTTTTATGTTAAATGGATCGGCTTGGCGTCCGAGTTCGATTCAACAGCCGGTTCGATCCAAATCTGACAATTATAAAGAACCCTGATCATAAATGTTTTATTTTCTTTCAAGACCTGCATTAAACTTAACAAAGCTTGCGAACCCAATCTAAGCTTGAATGCTCTCTCGGCCATGGAGAGACACACATTGGGCTGGGGTAAAATTGTTGGATCCGACCTACCTATACCTGATTGGACCCGACGGCCGCGACGACCTCCACTGAAACCCTAATCTCAGCACTATTATATCCATGCGCGTTCCACGGCGAGGGCGTCTCTTTGTCAGCCACCTTGCTCTAGGTTTTCTTCGATTAGGGTCAAGGTTTTCTCCAAATCGTCTCTAGAATCAGTGCATATTAGCTTCCCCTTTCGAGCGAGAGTTTGCTGTGACGATTCGGAAATTTCAAGCTCAACAGACCGGATTGCAGGTCTCTCTATTTGAGGGATTTGTATGTCGACGACCCCGCTGAACTGAGCAATCTTCTCCAGGGGGAAGAATTAGGGTTAGGGTTTGTTCGTGTTTTATCCGTGTTCAATTTTTTTTTCTCCGATTTTATACGTTTTATACGATTTTCTTGTTTTATTTTGTTATTTTTTCCCTGATCTCCAATTGGGTGGTCGGAGGAGAAGGCTGCGATGAGGATAACAGAGCTCCCTCTTCTGATTTGTGACCTTGAGGACGCTCGCTGGCAGAATCGAACCATTACTCTTAATTGCCACCACTGAGTAAATCTTCTCCAGTTCTTCAAAGAAACGTTTTTTTTTTTAATTTAAAGTTTTCTCCTTTTGATTTTTTAGTTGATATACTTTATTAGATCAGATAAGGATGAAGCGATAACATTGTAATCCAACACTTGAACTGAGGATGCAAAAAGTCCAAGTGATGCATCCATTCTTTTGCTTCTGAAGCTGTTTTTTGTTTATTATACTTTTTTTATCGAATTATGAGTTCTTTTTATACATTTAGTTGTATAAATTTTGGATCGGCTCATTAGATGATGAAATCTGGAAATGAAATCTTAGGACACCTTCCTACACAGCACCATTTGTTGGGCTGTGGATGAGAAAACATTTCATTTTCTGATGATGATGACAATAATGGTTGGGCTGTGGATGAGAAAACATTTCATTTTCTGATGATGATGACAATAATGGTGGTCAGTCAATTGTCTTCTCATTATCCATAGCGATCATTGTCTTCTCATTATCCATAGCGATCGTTCATTAGTCTCTGCTTGATATTTTATTTTTTTTGTTTTTAATTTTGATAAAGAAAACGTGTCTTATCGGTTTAGTAGGATTTGTCTGATTTTTTTTTATCCAAGCATTTCTTCAGTATTTTTATTGTTCACTACAGTTTGAACTTTGATGATGTTTTGTTTCAGAAAACGTTTATGTTAGATCAGTAAGCCTATGATGATGTGCTAAAAATGTTGGAATTACCGGCTGAGGTTAATAAACCATTGTTTGATGTAAATTAATAGTCTGCCATCTGAGGCTTCTCCATATCAGCATTGGTTTAATCTTATCTGTTCTGTTTCAATACACAATACAGATGATGATGGTCAGTCGATGATCATTCTCATCATGTGTAGTGATTATTATTATTGTTGTTGTTATTATTTGTCATGTGTAGTGATCGTTCATTGGTCTCTAATGCATGATTTTTTTTTTTGAAATTTGAATAAGAAGTTGGTCATTGGTTGATCTTTCTTTTGACATATGGGTTTAGTAGGATTCCTCTGAATTTTTGATGAGTATTTCACAGTATTTTTCTTTGTTTAATGTCTTTTGAACTTCGATGATGCTTGGCCTGTGATGATCTGCTAAACAATGTTGGAATTACCGGCTGAGGTTAATAAACCACCATTTGATGTAAATTAAATGTCTGGCTATCTGAGGCTTCTCTATATCAGCATTGGTGTGATTGCATCAATTCCGAGAAATAACAATAAAACAATAGCTTGAGTAGCCTACCGCCCTATGGTCATGATACCTGCAAGTTTTATTGGTCTTCTTACGGTTATATTGTCGTTAATTTTGATATTTGCTTTCAAAAGCTGTGAATTGATTGATCTTTTGGATGGCTGCAATAAAATCAGTACTTATTTAACTTAGGAGTATCTTTAAACACTAATCTGAAATGACTGTGGTGTTGCAGTGTATAAATGTGAATGACTGCAGATACTCTTTTTGTTTCACTTGTTCTTGCACTCCAGTTCTTTCAGTTTCTGGTGTTTGTAGCACAGTAATGATGTCAATATCTTTCTCTTGAGCAAATGTCTCTTCTTGGTTAGTGAATGTGTTGTTTGGGTGTATCCAGGGTTTATTGATCCTGATGAGGAGGAATGACCTTATGATAGGAAGTGCCGTATGACATTTAACAGCAGTTGTTTCACCCCCCAGATCGACTTGTTCTATCTCCTTTTTTCAGCCCCTTAGACCCAATTAAACTTTGGGTTTGTTGTTTAAGGGTAGTTGAATCAGAAGTATAGATGCAAGCATTTGGGACTGTTGGATCAGCTGTGTGTGATTTTAAATGGGTCACTGAGGGATCATTGTACTCGGTTTTAAATCTATATATGGTTTGTTTATTTATTTATGTTAAACTTTTTGTTTACCTAAGTGTTGCTCGCTTAGGTTAGGCCCAATGCCACGTCTCTGATAGCCAAGGTGCATTGACCAGAGATGCTATGATTGGGTCTATATCAAGTCAAGTTTTGATATTTCGCAAGTTGATAGGAACCTGTGGATTAGATCTCTTTTGTTCATCCACGGAGCCGGTTTATGCGATTACATTTGTTCATTTATTTGTTCTATCAGTATAGAATCGTATGCTTGTTCTTCAGGAAATTTATATATCTGTCATCCAGTCGTGCTTTATCCATCAAAATATACATTTTCTGTCTCGTGTAAGCCCAAAGTTGAGAACCTAAAATATTATGAGGGATGTTTCTTCTTTCTTCTTCTGGTTGGTTGGTGACGGGTCCTTTCTTCCAAGCCCCTCTCTAACCCCATTCTTTCATGTTTGTTTGGATCAAGAAACACTAGATCTTGACGAGGATAATAAGACCTCATAATAGGCCGGCTGTATGTCCCTTTTGGCAGCAGTTGCATTCATACCCATCTTGCGGCTTCTTTCTTTCTCTTTTCCCCTCTTTTCAATTTCAGTCAAACTTAGGGCTTGTTGTGTAGTTTTTTTTTTTTTTTTAATTCATATATTATCTTTTAGTGGAGGGAGAGAGTTAAAGGCATTTTGGTAGTGCCGGTTGTGATTTGTAATGGCCCACTGTGATATTTTGAGTGATTATTTCATTTGAATGCAGGTTTACAGGATTCGTGGCAAGTGCGGTACAAAAAAAAAAGGTCTTATTGTAATAAGAGAATGTCAATGTTTTGGAAGTTTAAGAGCTTGCAAAGAGATTTTGAGAGTGCGTGCTTGATTTGATCCGTCTAAAATGTCCGAAGAAGGTAATCCTGTATTTTTTTTTTCAAACAAAGGCATAGAAAAAGTCTAACTTTTAACTTAGTTTTAGTTACAAAACAAAGATTATCAAATGCAAATGCGGATTGTGAAGGAGAGAACTGAACAAAGTTGAAACTGATCAAAGTATGGGGTTATCCTTGGGCGGTTTCATTTGAGGGACTGATTCAAGGGTCATCTTTATATTCAAAGATCTACTTGGTATTGGTTGCGTTTCACAGGCCAGAGTGCAAGTCTTTGAGTTTTAAAATCGGAACATTATTTTTATCTCGGTAGAAAACCGGAATTCTGAATTAAAAATAAACATTTTGTTTAATTTTTGATCATAATGCTATAGGTTTTGCTATCGAGTGTTATGCGTCGGTGAACTTATAAGTTCAATTTCGTATTTTTTGAATTTATAAAATCATGAAATGTTGATGTAAATTCTATGTTTTATTAACTCCCTCTTTTTTTTTTTAATAAATGAAAAAAGGTTCAAAAACCTCTCACTTTAAATATAAAAGAAAGAAGAAATAACTGAAAGGATTATTTTATTGTTAAGAAGATTATGGAAAAAAATATTCAATTAGTTAGTGTCCAGATAACTAAATTGAGACTAAACTAAGCGGGGAAAAAAAGTGCGGACGCAATTGTTACTGGGGAAAAAATAAAAAAAAAATAAAGAGAGAACACTTTTGAAGGAAAGTTGAAAAACTATATAAATGTCTGATGATCTCTCTAACAAAACCTAAGCACTAATTTCTTCTTAAATTTTAAAGTGTCTGATGATGACATCAAAAGCATGGGATCCAACCCATCACGGCCTTGTCCAATACAAATAGAAAGAACACCATCAATTTCTTAGAAGAAATTCTAAAACAACAGAATCCTAAAACAAAGCAAATGAAGAAGCGCAATTTTGGACAGAGAAGAGTACTTCAATAATAAAATAGTCTATAGAATGAACTGTACAACGGTAATTTTTTTAAATATTGATTGAAACCTAAACCTACAGTCGAAGTTTGAACCAGCAATATATATCAGAATTGTGCATGAAAATTAAAGTTCCATTTGCATCTGAACTCTAATGGCGAATAATTTTTTTACTCAATTCATTCAAGCAAAATTACCCCTTTGCGACACTTGATTTAATCTGTTGAGTTGGACTTAATAGGGATCTAAGGCAGCTCCTTGATTCATTGGAACCAAAGTAGTGATTGCAGTTATATACAAATAAGCTCTAATTGGCATCTGTTAGTATCTGATGCCCACCCAGATAACGTCATGGTGTCGGACAGCCATTGGGCTTCACAAGTTTCTAGGAACAACTAATTAATATGACCTACCAATATCAAGTTTCATGCACAAAGAAGTCTATATAAGCATATGAAGAACCTGAAATTGCTTAGTTCAGAACAAGATTGTTATGAAATTGAGAAGAACAATCTTGGTTGGAGTATACGTTATCTAAAGTTAAATCAAGATGTGGTGCAATGGATAGGGGTGTAACTCTCTGGTTTTTCTTAACCCTACTATTTGTAAAATCTTAAAATTTATTTTTAAAAATTGGGTTCGGGTTGATAGAAAAAAAAAAAAAAATTTGAAACAAACAAGCTTAAATAAGTTAAAGTTTGAAACAAATAAGCTTTAAGTTTAAACAAACAAGCTTCACATTTCATATCTAAAAATATACCTCTTTTAGACTTAAAAAAAATACATTCTTAAACCAAAAAATATTCAAAGTAATCCAAATGTTGTATAACATTTCAATAGCCACCATAATATCCTTCGAAAGCAGAAAATGTATAAAGAGAAAATATTAAGACGACATAAAGAGCCAGTTAGAAGACGAGAAATCTTTTCCAAGCAGCGAGACTGCCATCCAAAGCTCTCTGATTTTTTATTCATCATCCTTCATCATCCTTTTTCTATATGTTTTAGTTTTTTGCTCATCACCTCTTCCCATATGCTTTCATAAAATTTTGGCAAACTTTATATTAGAAGTTACAATTTGGCCCACCAACATTACATGATAAAATGCAATGGTTAAAGGTATATTGCTTATTTTAAAAAGGTAATGAAGGTTCTGGTTGAATGTTCATATCAAGAATCATCACTTCCATAAAACTACTGTCAGCTTTACATACTTTAAACCTAACAAATAAGGCTAAATCATCACTTCCACAATACCAGTGGGCCTGTGGTTTTATGGGTTGGATTTTCTCGGGTTCATGTTGGCTGCAACCTTAACTCGGCCCAAGTTGCAAATCGGTTCAGGTTCAATCCAGATCCTTCGGGTTGGGGTTAAGCAAACCAGAGTTTGAGTACTGCAGCAAATTAGGTTCCGCGGGTCGGGTTCGGGTTGAACCTGACCCAAGTTGCACCCCTTGCGCTGAAAGACTAAAAAAAGCTTGTTGGATGCTATTTTAGTGTGGAATAATATGGAGAGCTACAAAGTACTTAACAAGGGGTTGGGGGCTTATGACCCTCCTAGAACTGGGAAAGCTCTGTAACTACTATCAGTCTATCAGAACCCAGGCCTCATGAGTGATGCTCCTTCCCCCTCCAATATGCTAGAAACTAGTTTTAGGTATGGCTCCTTGTTATGATACCGTCCACAAATTTACTTCCCGCAACGAGGACACATGTATTTTCACACACTTAAAATTCCTATTCAAGTTAGGCTTCTAATCTCTCTCTCTCTCTCTCTCTCTCTTTCTCTATGGTTTAACCCTTTGGAGTTGTTCAATACCTTGAATGAGTCAACTAAGGTTCACAATTTTGGCATTGAATCCTATACCATTACTATCTTGGCTTAAGGTTGGTACGGTTGGTACGCTTACTATTAGAATCGACATGATGTATTGCTGCTCTATACGCTCTTCATATCGTAGACCAATTCTATATCAATAGAGTATGATATGCTTGGTACTCATCAGTATGGAACAGTATAGTACATCATGAGCTCAATCCTCATTCTTTCCCTCTCATCGGCTTGCTATCACTAGCCTATAGACTTGAATATAGTGATAAAGGAAGGAAAGCCATTCCCTGGTCAACATTTTTAATCTCGTCTCTTTATTTTGTGTATATTTATTTTTCAAATCAGAATATAGGGCGTCACATCTAAACTATGCTCTTTACTCTTCTGGCTTAATAAAAAAATAATGAGTAAATTTTTTAATTCAATATTTTTTATAATCCTTATTAATTAAAAAAATGAATATGATAAATTTATAACACTCACCTCCTGCCCACTACACTAAAAAATTCTAGCTTTGCCCTTGCGAGTTGCTACAAATCCTTTGCACTTGTTCAAAAGGGATAAACTGCTTTATGCCACTTAGAAGACTGAATGGCCGCAAGAAGACTTTCTTCATTCATCCCTTCAAAATTAAGATGGAGCAATGATTACAACAAGAAACTAGAGGTTTAGAAAGAAAAAAAACTCAAAAGCAAGCATAAATATATATATAGATAAGGATCTGATCACAATCCTATCAAGCACATACCAGAGATGCTCCCTTTGTTAAGCTGCAATAGTTGAGGTTTGGAGATTCTCGATAGACAAGGCTAAGTGATATGCTGAAGATATAGAATATAAAAATGTATCTGAGCACTGAGAGTTTTGTTCAATAGTCTTTGTTGAGTTTTCAATGTCTTTGAATCCTGAGACCGCATGAATTACAATGAATTTTATAATTGCCAGGAGGTCCAGGCACTCATAGTCACATGCATTCCTCTCTTTTGATAGTCTTAATACTTCTTTTGTGGAGTGCACTTTTAGAGCATTCTCTCTCTTGTGGAGTTGTGACATTGCTACCACTCTCGATGAAGCATTAAAGAAATCTAGCGTAGATCGATAGCTGGTGATGCAGATAAGTCATCTATGATGAGCATCGGGCGTGCTGAGATTTATTGTGGGCCTTCAAATGAGGTGAAAAAGTCGTCTTCCTCTTCTGGAAACCTGCAAGAAGTCCCCGGACCGGTATTTTCGGCAAGGATCCTCCGATGCTCAAGTTAGTGAACTTGTTGAACATGAGTGTAGTGTCTATCTTTTTTTTTAGAGCGAGAGATCCCCTTTTTTGTTGAGCTCGGGGTCCTTTTATACATGTATGGGAGGTTCCTTTCTTTTCGTTCTGTTTTGAACCGTCGAATCTTCCTTGTTAGGATAAGCTTCTTCGAACAGCAAGTGGGTAAGCCGTTGCTGGATGGGGGCCGCTTATGGCGGTAACTGGGCGTACTAGTACTTGCCCGTGATTTTGGTGAGCGAGATATACGGTAACAGATCTCGAATCTCGGGATCAGTTACCTAAAGTGGATCATAGTTTATGTAGGAAAGTAAGGCACCAAGTTAGAGCCGGGGCCAAGGCAGGGTTTGAAACCGTCACTGGAGGCCGGAGCCAAAGCCCGGAGCTGTCGCTGGAGGCCAGAACCAAAGGCCGGAGCCGTCGCTGGAGGCCAGAGCCAAAGGCTGGAGCCAAGATTCCATCTCTAGGATTAGCTGTCACATCATTATCTTCAAAAATTATGCAAGAGGTTATAACACCACCCAGAGGAGATGGTCAGCCGTATCAGATGCCCCCCGCCCCTGAGATGAGTGAACGCACAATCACCAGCGAAAGGGGTGTTAATATCCACTGGGTGGCTGACTTCCGCGCCATTATTTCGTCCGTTCAAGCTGTTGGGATTGGGAAAGATTTCCCTCGAGTAATGAGTTGTAAAAAGGCGAGCATCATCATTGCGGTAAGGCCACCGCCATCTTTCTATTGGTGATGCTTTTCATGTTTTTTACGCCGGTAGGCCGCCGAAGCGGCTTCCTTTTGAAGGTAGACACATGGCCAGACCGGACGGCCGCGGGATGATTTGAAATGGGTCTATAAAAAGAAAAATCATCCTTATCATCCCATTCCCTCCTTCTCTTACGTTACAACCACCTCCCCTGAGTTTGCAAGCGTCCGTCCGCCTCCCGTGTCTGTTCCTCTCCTTGTGCTCCTTCGATCTTAGTTCAAGCTTTCCAAGTTAGTTTCCATGGCTTCCTCACCCTCCTGTTCTATTTCCGATTCCGGGGGTCGTTCCTCCACTCCTTCTCAACCTTCCGCTTCTTTACCAAGCCAATGGTCGACCCCATCCTCTGACCACTCCTCATCGGAGCGACAGTCGGTCAGACGCCCTGCAGCCGGGAGTCGTCCGACCATCGGATGGACCTCCACCAGCGCCGTCCGATAGCTGCTGATCCTTCCAGCGCTGTCAAGGAGTCCCCCGAGTGGACTGCTTCCACTATGTCTGCTCAAGACATAGTAAACCTAAGAGCCAAATATAGTTTTCCACCAAACCTACGTCTGTCCTACCCTCTTCCCGTCTTGGAAGAGTTGCCTTGTACGGAGCCTTCTTTAAGGCATGACTTCGATTACCCATCCACCCTTTCATCCTTAACCTTCTATACCGATATTCTTTAACACCTTCCCAACTAGTCCCTAACTCGATTCGAACTATCGTTGGCTTTCTAATTCTCTGTCACCTGCAAGGCATAGAGGCCAGTATCTCCTTATTCCGCAGTTTTTATACCCTTCGCAAGCAGTCAAGTTGGTGGTCCTTTACTCCTAGACCCACTAGGATCCTTAAATTGTACCTTCCTACCTCCGTTAAAGGGTGGAAGGATAAGTTCTTTTTTGCTGATGTCGAGGGGTGAGTGGAAGCTGGGGGACACCCAACACCGACGCCAATAGGGATTCCTCTATCCTCCCAAGGGATCAAATGGCATTTGGGCAGCTTCTGACTGCCAATGTCCCTCGATGTAATAAGCTTCTGGTCGACGAAAACCTTCGTCTTGCCAGCCTAATCCCTTCTGGTGGTGAGTACTTGGTTACTCACCTTTTTCCTTCTTTCCTCTCCTCTTTCTTTTTTTTTTTACTCATCTCCTATTTTTTCATAGGGATGATGCCATCACTTCTTACTAAGAAGAGGAAAGCAACGGGGAATGGGCCCCCGCCAAAAGGAGGGCTGTCGCCAAGATTCCAAGGAGGGCCGATGTGGGGAGGGCCAACGCTGGAGGGGCCAGAGTCGTGGAGCCCCTGCGCGCTAAGGTTTCGAGGGCCGACGCTGGAAGGGCTGACGCTGGAAGGGCCAAAGTTGTAGATCCCCTGCGCGGGCGCGAGGCGGCCAGAGCCCAAGCCGATGAGCCCACGAGGAAAGACACGGTAAGGGCCGAGGCTAGCGAGGAAGTTGGGCGGAGCCAAGCAAGAGGAAAAGAATCACCTTCAGTACTGGCTCCCCCTCCTGTCATTCTACTCGATCCTTCTCCGGAGCGGGTCGCAAAAGCACCGACACCCCCGCCCGAAGCCGTCGAGACAGAGCCGGTCCATGCAACTACAAAGCCGACTCCAGCCATTGCCGTGCCCCCCAAAGGGGCAACAACCGAAGCGCCTCCACCAGCTAAGGTGCCGGAGGAAGCAGAGTCAGAGGCGGAGTCCTCCCACGCGGCCCCCGTGTCTGCGGAAGGGACGGGCGTCGACCCTTCCTTCCAATCACTTTTGGCGAACCACAGCCGCTGGGCCGAGCGAGCATTGAATGAAGCATCTGTGGTTGAGGTGCAGGAGTTTCTCCGGCATCAGAGGAGGGCTACCTTCTTCCGTGAGGCGTCCGTGGCACACCTTTGGGTGAGCTTTGCCCTATTAACCTTTTCACCTTCATTTTTTTTAATTAACATTGACACTCCGTCCAGGCGCTGAACTCTATGATTGCCATAAGGGACCTTTGGGCCCTGAGTGATGCTGCCCTTGATCAGTCGCGGGAGGAGATGCTATCACTCCAAGCTAGGGCAGAAAAGGCAGAGATGGCCTTGGAGGATACCCGGGCCACTTTAAAGGGTGAAGTCGAAGCCATCCGGCTAAGAGCCGAGAAGGCAGAGTACACGCTGGAAGTTGCCCAGCGTCGGGCGGCCAACGAGCTGGATAACGCACAGGCGGCCGAAGAAAAGCAAAGAATGGCGACGAGAGATTGGAGGTGGAGGAATCAGAAATGTGCATTTTGAAGAACTGATTACATTCCACCTCCATTGAAATAGATGTGGCCAAAGAGGTCGCCCGTCAGTCCGACGCCAAGATTGCTGACTTGGAGGCAGTGGTGACTGAAGCTAAGAGGGAGGCCGCTGAGGCCGATAAAAAGGTCACGGAGGCCGAGGAGAAAGTTGCGGAGGCCGAGCAGAAAACCTTCAAGGCGAAGAAAAGAGCTGCAGAGGCTGTAGAGAATTTCAGGAAGTCTAGAGCCTTTAGTAAGGAATTAGCCGAATCGACGACATTCGCTTATGAAGTCGGCTTCTAGGACTGCAAGGAAAAATTCAGAAACTCTACGACCTCGAGGGGATTGAAGGGTTGGAGCCAGATGAAGTCCTTGAAGATGACGACCCAGCCCCAAGTGACCCTTAGTTTTTTATTTTTATTGTATTGCTTCAAGTTCGACTCAGATCGGCAATTTTGTAAACTTTTAGCCATCAATGAATATTTCGATTCTCAACACTTGTCTTTGGTCATAATTAGCTTTGCTAGTGTGAGTTGTCGTGAATCAACAACTAATGGCTGAAGAGCATGATTTCTTTCAGTTAGGAAACTGATGCGGGATCAATTTTGGTTGCAGAGACGAAAGTTGAACTATAGGTAGTATAAGACCCCGCTCGTGCCGGCGCGAAGTCGTGGAAGGCCTAATGCCTCATTAGATATGCCACACAGAATTGGATAGTGTGCGCCGACACGAAGCTGTCCTTAAGTGCCGATGCGGGGCCAGGCTTTAGTGCCGACACAGAGCCAGGCTTTGGTGCCGATGCAGAGCCGGGCTTAATTGCCGACGCGGAGCCGATCTTTGGTGCCGACGCGGAGCCAGACTTAATTGCCAACGCGGAGCCAGGCTCTGGTGCCAATGCGGAGCCGGGCTTAATTGCCAACGCGGAGCCGATCTTTGGTGCCGACACGGAGCCGGACTTAATTACCGACGCGGAGCCAGGCTTTGGTGCCGACGTGAGCCGGCTTAATTGCCGACGCGGAGCCGGTCTTTGGTGCCGATGCGGAGCCGGGCTTAATTGCCGGCACGGAGCCGGTCTTTGGTGCAGATGCAGAGCCGGGCTTTGGTGCCGACGCGGAGCCGGGCTTTGATGCTGACGTGGAGCCGGGCTTAATTGCCGACGCGGAGCCGGTCTTTGGTGCCGACGCGGAGCCAAGCTTAATTGCCGATGCGGAGCCGATCTTTGGTGCCGACGCGGAGCCGGGCTTTGGTGCCGACGCGGAGCCGGGCTTTGATGCTGACGCGGAGCTGGGCTTTGGTGCCGACGCGGAGCTGGGCTTTGATGCCGACACGAAGCTGGGCTTAATTGCCGACGTGGAGCCGGTCTTTGGTGCCGACGTGGAGCCGGGCTTAATTGCCGACGTAGAGCCGGTCTTTGGTGCCGACGCGGAGCCGGGCTTTGGTGCCGACGCGGAGCCGGGCTTTGATGCTGGGAGCCGGTCTTTGGTGCCGACGCGAAGCCGGGCTTAATTGCCGACGCCGAGCCGGTCTTTGGTGCCGACGTGGAGCCGGGCTTAATTGCCGACGCGGAGCCGGTCTTTGGTGCCGACGCAAAGCCGGGCTTAATTGCCGACGCTAAGCCGGTCTTTGGTGCCGACGTGGAGCCGGGCTTAATTGCCAACGCGCCGGTCTTTGGTGCCGGCGCGGAGCCGGGCTTTGGTGCCGACGCGGAGCCGGGCTCAATTGCCGACGCGGAGCCGGTCTTTGGTGCCGGCACGGAGCCGGGCTTAATTGCCGATGCGGAGCCGGGCTTTGGTGCCGGCGCGGAGCCGGTCTTTGGTGAAAAGCGTGATCACTCGAAAAGCAATGAAAATATTTTGAACAGCAATCTATCAAGCAGGTTCAAATTAATGAAGTTAGCACATTACTGATAATACTGGCGTAAATTATCGGCGTTTCAAGTGCGAGGGAGCGGTTTCCCGTCTAGCTCTTCAACTTTGTATGCCCCGTGATGAAGTACCTCCTTGACATGGTATGGTCCTTCCCATTTCGGTGCCAGCTTGCCTCCCTCCGTCGGCTTTGATACTTCAGCTCGTCACAGAACGAAATCTCCAGGGTGGAACGTCTTGGAGCGTACTCGAGCATTGTAGTATCTGGCCGCTCGCTGACGGAAAGCCACCATGTGAAGTTGTGCTTGGTCTCGTAATTCTTCCACTAAATCTAGATCGGCCCGCAGCTGATTTGGTTGCTCTCTTCGTGGTATAACTCTGTCCGGGGACTGGGGACACCTATCTCCACCGGAATGACTGCCTCGGTCCCAAAGACCAGGCTGAAAGGAGTTTTCCTGGTGGGGGCTCGTGGCATCGTGTGGTATGCCCACAATACACTGGGGAGTTCCTCCACCCAACGCCCTTTGCAGCCATCTAACCGGGCCCTGAGCCCTTGGAGGATAATGCGGTTGGTCACCTCGGCTGCGCATTGGTTTGGGGGTGCCCCACAGAGGTGAATCGTTGATGAATGCCCAGGCCGATGCAGAATTCTCGGAAGGCCGTGTTGTCAAACTGTCGACCGTTATCAGTAACGAGGGTGTGTGGCAGTCCGAACCGGCACACGACAGACTTCCAGAAGAAAGATCTTACTTTGCCCTCGGTGATCTTGGCGAGAGCCTCAGCCTCGATCCACTTGGTGAAATGGTCAATTGCTACCACTAAGAACTTGCGTTGTCCAGAGGCTGGAGGGAATGGTTCCAGGATGTCCATGCCCCACTGGCAAAGGGCCAGGGTGGCCAGGGGGGTCAGCTGGGACGCCGATTGATGTTGAATATTAGCATGGCGCTGGCAGCTGTCACACCTCTTAACAAGTTCGGACGCATCCTCCTTCATTGTCAGCCAGTAATATCCCTGCCGTAGGGCTTTGTAAGCGAGAGCTCTGCCCCCCAGATGGCTTCCACATATACCTTCATGTATCTCTCGCAGGATATAATCTGCTTCTGTGGGGCCAACACATCTGAGAACCGGGTATGAGAGCGACCTTTGATAGAGTTTTCCCTCCATTATGAAAAACTTCGGGGTCCATCTTTTGAGTTTCCTGGCCTCGGCAGGGTCTTCTGGGAGGGTACCATTGGTAAGGTATTGGACATAAGCGTCCATCCAGGAAGGCTCCTGCTCAACTGGCAAAGTTTCTCTTGTTACGTCAATACTCGGGGCTTCCAGGTGCTCTACATAAGCTCTTCCCAACATCCTATCAGTTGAGGTGGCAAGATGGGACAAAGCGTCGGCTCTAGCATTTTCCCCTCGAGGGATATAGCTAACATTAAAATAAGCTAAGAGAGAAGCTTGCGATTGCACCATACTTAAGTAGCGGGACATGATGGGATCCCTTGCTTCATACTCCCCTGTGATTTGGTCAGCGACCAGCTGGGAGTCAGTGAACGCCCTAAGGCGCTTTACCCCGAGCTCTCGGGCTAATCTTATCCCAGACAACAGAGCTTTATATTCCGCCTGATTATTGGTGGCTAGAAAGAGGAAGCGGAGTGCACACTCAGTTACAACTCCATCCGAGTTGGCCAGGATGAGGCCTGCTCCGCTCCCTTGAGAATTTGACGCCCCATCTACATGAAGGACCCATTCATCATCTCTGGTTCCAAGAGGCGAGGGGTTTGTAGAGGGCTCTTCGGGTTGCTCCTCGCCGCAGGTGCACTCGACCAAAAAATCCGCCAGGACTTGGGATTTCATGGCCGACCGAGGGCGGAAAGATAGATCAAATTCCCCCAACTTGAGCGCCCACTTCGCCAATCGACCCGAAGTATCCGGGCGAGCGAGAATTGTCTTTAGAAGTTGGTCTGTGATCACCGCGATCGGGTGGACTTGGAAGTATGGCCGCAGGCGCTGGGCATACACGATTAACGCGAAGATAGTCTTTCAATCTTCGAGTACCTGGTCTCCGTATCGTGGAGCACCTTGCTTGTGTAATACACCGGCTTTTGCATGCCATTGGTGTCCACGCGGACCAGCACAGAACTAACGGCCTCGGAAGAAGCTGCGAGGTACATAAGGAGTTCTTCTCCACCTGTTGGCTTGGATAGCAGTGGCGGGGTAGATAGGAATTCCTTTAGCCCCTCGAACGCCTTCTGACATTCTTTCATCCATTCGAATCCATTGGCCTTGCGGAGCGCCTTGAAGAAAGGTAGGCACCTCTTAGCGGACTTGGACAGGAAACGGCTCAAGGCCGCCACCCTTCCCGTCAGGCGCTATATTTCCTTCTTGTTGGTGGGAGACCTCATGTCCAGGATGGATTGAACTTTGTCCGGGTTTGCTTCGATCCCCCGCTGGGTCACCATGAAACCCAAGAACTTTCGGCTGTCACCCCAAATGCACACTTGCGTGGGTTCAGCCTCATCTGGTATCGACGAAGGTTGTCAAAAGTCTCCGTTAGGTCGGCGATATGGTCGGTGGCGTGGACACTTTTTGTCAGCATGTCATCCACGTACACCTCCATGTTGCGTCCTATCTGGTCCTCGAAGACTTTATTCATTAACCTTTGGTAGATGGCTCCCGCATTTTTTAGCCCAAATGACATTACCTTGTAGCCGTACAACCCCTTCTTAGTTATGAAGGAGGTAGCTTCCTCATCCACCGGGTTCATCCTGATCTGGTTGTACCCAGAGAAAGTATCCATGAAGCTAAGGACCTCATGGCCGGATGTAGCATCCATCAGTTGATCGATCCGGGGCAGGGGAAAGCTGTCCTTGGGGCATGCTTTGTTGAGATCGGTGAAGTCCACACACATCCTCCAGCTTCCATTAGTCTTATGGACCATCACCACGTTGGCCAACCATTCGGGGTAATGAACTTCCCGAATATGGCATGCAGCCGTCAACTTGCGAACTTCCTCATCGATAGCTTTCTGTCTGTCTGAGCGAAGCTCCTTTTCTTCTGTCAGACCGGTCGACACTCTAGCCTGACGTTGAGCCGATGGGTGATCACCTCCTCAGGGATGCCCGGCATGTATGAGGACGACCATGCAAAGACGTCGGTGTTGGCACGCAGGAAAGTGAGAAGTCGATCGCGTGCCTCCTCGGAAGTAACGCCCCAACCTGGACGGTCCTTGCCGGGTCATCCCCCAGGGGGAGGGTTAGGAGGTGCTCGGCTGGTTCTCCCCTCCTTCCCAGCTCTCGGGGGTCAAGCGGCTCAGAGGTTATTGCCGACGCTGCCAACAGTGGACTGGGAGACAAGTGATAGCAAAGCGGTGGCGGCTTTGCTCTCCTTTCATTTCTCTGACTCCTTCATCGTGGGGAATCTTACCAATAATCTCTTAGTGGAGATCACAACATTTAGCAAATTCAATCCCGGTCTCCCCAAGATAGCGTTATAAGCCAGCGGGATTTGGACCACCAGAAAATTTGACCATCGTGCTTTGACACGGAGGGGTTCCAGCCGTGACAGGGAGGGCAACCTCCCCTTCAACACTCACAGAGTCCCCAGTAAAGCCCATTAAAGGCATGGTGACGGGTCGGAGGGAAGACTTTGACAGGTTCATCCGAACAAAAGCTTCGTAGCTCAAAACATCCACTGAACTCCCACTATCAACTAAAATTCTTTTTACAGGATGTTTGGCTATGGTCATGGACACAACGACGCTGTCGTCATGCTTATTAACTACCCCATCTAAATCCTTTCCAAAGAAAGGAATTACAGAGTCTATTCCCTCTCGCTATCTTTTTGAACCACCACCTGCCCCCCAGGAAATCATAGCTATGGTCTTCTCCGTAGGAGCATTGTCCACGCCGGTCTGAAGTGTCGGAGGCGCCGATGAACTTGGAGTAGGAAGGTTTCCCCTTCGACACAAGCTCTTCAATGGCCTTCTTCAGATGGCGGCAGTCCTCGGTGTCATGACCATAATCTCGGTGGTACCGGCAGTAAAGTTCCTTATTATGGGGGGTCCCAGACTTCATGGGGGTCGGACGCTTGAAGTAAGGTTCCTCCTCGATTTCTAGTAGGATGTGAGATATCGGAGCCATGAGGGGAGTGAATTGCTCCTTAGGAACAAGCGTCTGTGGCCGACGATCTTGGCGATGAGGAGGCTCAGGCTTCTGGGGTCGTGCTCTGGCATGCTCAGTGGGCACTGGTTTCTTGCTGGGATTCTTATCAGCTTCCCTCATGGAAGAATCCGCCTCGTCAGCACGAATGTATTTCTACGCTCGGCTCAGAAGCTCGGCATAAGAACTCGGAGGCTTCTTGTCTAGGGAATAGGTAAACCTAGAAGGACGAAGTCCTCGCTTTAATGCAAAGTGGCTACAGAATCATCTAGGTTATATACCTCCAATGCTGCCTCCTTGAACCGAGCGACAAAGTCCTTCAGGGTCTCGCCACTTCTTTGCTGGACAGCAAATAAGCTATCAGCTACTCGTGGGATCTTCGGCACATCAAAGTGGGCCAGAAAAGATCGTTCGAGCTATCGGAATGAATTGATGCTGCGCGGTGGTAGGCGGGAATACCATGCACGTGCCGCCTTGCAAAGGGTAGCCAGAAAGGTGACACATAGAAGGGAGTCCATCGCTCCCTGGACCTGCATGAGGACCTTGTAGCTCTCCAGGTGGTCCAGTGGGTCCGTCGTGCCGTCGTACGGGTCCAGCTGGGGAGACGAAAACAGGGCGGACTGGTTCCTCCATGATGCGCCGGGAAAGCGGGGGTGGTGCTCGTAGTCCGTCCTATGAGGGTTAGCGATCTGGCGGCTAAGCTCCTCCAACCATCGATGATACTCATTGAGCCGTTGCTCGGCCCGACGGGTAGTCTTCCTGAGGGCGCCGTCTTTAGATGAGTAAGAAGAGGAAGCCGAAGAAGACTGCCAGCGTAAGGAGCGCACCCGTCTGAATTCTTTCTCGTCCGGCCATCGGTGGGAACAACCAGAGTGATGGGAAAGGGATCGCTGTTGCTTTGAGGCCTCTTGGCGATGAGGTTCAGGAGGTGAGTGACGGAAGACCTCGGGTGGGGTCCCGCCTTGATAAGATTGAATTGTCCCCCGCACCCCTTCACCAGGCGGAGGGGGTTGAGGTGCAGCGGCAAAGCAGTGTTCCTGCAGTCCCCGTACCATTGTCATCAGGTCCTGGACCTGGTGAGCTAGAACCTCAAGCCGGTCAGGCTAGCTCATCTGTGCAGGGGGCGAAACACGGAGGTTGGCCTCCGATTGCTCAGCCCGCGGAATGCGCTTCGCGGCCTGGCTGGTGGAAGCCTCCTGTGCTCGTGTTGTCATCATCATCTTCCTTGCAGAATCGATGGGGTCACAGGGAGAACTTTTGCCTTCCCCGCGTGCGAGCCCCCTTCCTGCCGCGCCAATCTGATGCGGACAAGTCATCTGTGATGAGCGCCGGGCGTGCTGAGATTTATTATGGGCCTCCAAATGAGGTGAAAAAGTCGTCTTCCTAGTTCCTCCTTTGGAAACCTGCAAGAAGTCCCCGGGCCGATATTTTCGGCGAGGACCCTCCGACGCTCAAGTTAGTGAACTTGTTGAACAGGAGTGTAGTGTCTATCTTTTTTTTTTAGAGCGAGAGATCCCCTTTTTTGTTGAGCTCGGGGTCCTTTTATACCTGTATGGAAGGTTCCTTTCTTTTCGTTCTATTTTGAACCATCGAATCTTCCTTGTTAGGATAAGCTCCTTCGAACGGCAAGTGGGTAAGCCGTTGCTGGATGGGGGCCGCTTGGCGGTAACTGCTGGGCGCGCTAGTACTTGCCCGTGATTTTAGTAAGCGAGATATACGGTAACAGATCTCGGGATCTGTTACCTGAAGTGGGTCATAGTGTATGCAGGAAAGTAAGGCACCAAGTTAGAGCCGGGGCCGAAGGCAGGGTTCGAAACCGTCGTTGGAGGCCGGAGCCAAAGGCCGGAGCCGTCGCTGGAGGCCGGAGCCAAAGGCCGGAGCCGAAGGCTGGAGCCGCTGGAGGCCGTAGCCAAAGGCCGGAGCCAAGATTCCATCTCTGGATTAGCTGTCACATCATTATCTCGAAAATCGCGCAAGAGGTTATAACACCACCCAGAGGAGATGGTCAGCCGTATCAGCTGGGTTAGTTAGGAAGTTGGTCTGGGATTGTTATGGTCGTCTTATGTATAAGGGTAATTATGCTCACAAATTTGTTAGCAAATTCTTTAAGAACCATGGATAAAGTGAATGACTTGCTTTCTTTTTGTCCTTGTAGACGCAAATTCAATTTTTGAGGATGCTTCTTGATTCTCAAACGAAAGAAAGGATGAACTTTCCTAGATCTACCCCCTTCACAAAAATTGCAGGGTTTAATTAGATCATAACAGTCTTGGTTTTAGTGGTTGTGCAATAAAGAAGCAGCATCAACTGCCACATTATAGACGTTGCATTGATTACCCAAGAAAATGTTGATGGTGGCCAAAGGAGGTGAACAACCCAATTAGTGACTCCAACTTGTACCCAAATATTAAAGTTTATCTCGCAACATCGGATTCATATGCCATTGAATCCAAAACATATCCCAATATGGATTTGGTTACTTGCTATATTTGTGCAAACACACATGGATGGCCATATGCACAACAGAAAATTTCCTCAATAGTTTAATATTTAACAACCACAAAGCATCACTTTGGAAAGGTAAATGTTGTACTTCCATCGGTGCAAGGAATGACTTCTACATAAATTATTCAAACTTTGTTTTAGTTCATCTATTAACTTCCTTTTCCGAGTGCATTTTGAAAGCTTTAGTAGTTGGTAATTTTTGGCTGCAGATCTTGTAAAAGACCAGCATTCAGACAAAAAACCAAAAATTATACGATTGGATTCACTTATGCCTTTGGTTCAGAATTTGATCCTATAGAATCTTTAAAGTAAAATATAAAATTATTAATTCAAAAATTAAATAGTAAAATTTGAAAGAAAAAAATTTAGAATTATTTAAAGAAAAATTAATAAAAGTAAGGATTGTGAATATAGATAGTGAACCTAACTTAATATAGAAAAAAAATTAAATGCTTAAAAAAATATAACAAAAGAAGTTTTAGGAGAATCAAAAGAAGTAGGACTAGTAGGAAAGAAAATTTGATGATGGAACAAAAAAGTTTAAGCTGCCATCAAGCTTAAAAGGATAAACTATAAAATTTAGCAAAAGACTAGAGACGAAGAAAGTCTTAAAAAGTATAGGCATGCAAAGAAAAAAAAGCTTAAAAGGTGGTAAGTAATGCCAAACTTAAAACCTATGATGATTTATACAATAGACTAGATATGAAAGAAGGTGAAAAGACTATATATAAATTAGCAAAACTAAGAGAATTTTTTTTTGACTATATTAAATATATTAAGGATGAAGACGAAAGAGTCTTCGTAAAAAAAGAAGAGATAAAAGAATGATGAAAAAGTTATTTTAAAAAAATATTAAGTAAAAATAATTTGATAAATTTAAGGGTAAAAGGATATGATAACATAGGAGTAACAAATGAGCATAAATTTTTTCATAGATTTAGCATGCTTGAGGTTAAAAAGACTCTGAGTAAAATAAAAAATGCAAAGGCATTAGGACCAGATGTGATCCTTATTGAGGTTTGGAAAGACTTAGGAGAAATTGGAGTCATATGGTTAACCAATTTATTTAACAGGATTGTAGCAACTAAAAGAATACCGGATGATTGAAGAAAAAGCATATCAATATATGTATATAAAAATAAAGGAGATATTCAAAATGCAAATTATAGAGGGATTAAGCTAATGAGTCATACAATGAAATTATGAGAGAGAGTAATAGAAAATTGATTAAGAGCTAAAACTTTGGTGTTAAATAATCAATTTTGATTTATGCCTAGAAGATCAACCATGGAACTATTTATTTATTAAGAAGATTGATGGAGAGATATTGAGAAAAGAAAAAAAGACCTTCATATGGTCTTTATTGATTTAGAGAAAGCATATGATAGAGTATCTAGAGAAATAATATGATGAATTTTAGAGAAAAAAAGAGTTACTAAAAGGTACATAAAATTGATAGAAGATATGTATGATAGAACAATAACTATTGTTAAAACAACAATAGGAGAAACTAGTGAGTTTTTAATTACTGTAGGTTTACATCAAAGATCTGCCTTAAGTCTGTATCTTTTTGTATTAGTTATGTATGAATTAATCAAACATATTCAAAATGATATTTCATAGTGTATGTTATATGCAGATGATATAGTGTTGATTGATGAAACTAAATCTGGAGTAAATGCTAAGCTAGAGATTTGGAGAGAGGCTTTAGAATCTAAAGGTTTTAAGATTAGTAGAACTAAAACTGAATACATGAAATATAATTTTAGTGAAAGTAGAAATACAAATGAGAAAATAATGAAGATTACAAGCTAAGAGATACCAAGGAGTAAAAAATTTAGGTATTGTGGATCAATTATCTAGCAAGAAGGTGAAATAGGTGAATATATGAATCATAGAGTTAAAGCAGGATGGATTAAGTGGATGAGTGCTTTGGAAGTATTGTATGATCGGTGCATCCCATTAAAATTAAAAGAAAAATTCTATAAAACTACTATTAGGTCAGCTATGCTATATGGAATAGAGTGTTGGGTAATATTGAAATAACATGTGAATATATTAAGTGTAACAGAAATGCGTATCTTAAGATGAATATGTGGTAAAACTTTAAAAGATAGAATTAGAAATAAATATATAAGAAAAATCATAGGAGTAACCCCAATTGAAGATAAAATATGAGAAAATCCATTATGGTGGTTTGGACATATACAACGTAGACCTTTAGATGCTTTAGTTAGAAAGAGTGATCTTTTAATAATTTATGGTAAGATAGAGGTAAAAGTAGACCTAAATTAATATGGACAGAAATAATTAAAATATATATAATTATTTATAATTTAAATATTGACTTGGTCCTAAATAAAGTAGAGTGAAGGAAGCATATTCATGTAGCCGACCCAAGTAGTTGGGAAAAGGTTTAGATGAGTTGAGAACCTTGTAGGATCCTGATTTATATAATAAGAACTGTGAGAACATATAGATCATTGTGGAGTTGACCAGATGACAGAAAAAGCAGATTATTTTATATGATAATGCTCTTTTTTTTTTGTGAAGGAATGACATATTTCAGGTAAGAGGTAAGATAATAAAGAAGAAATGGAAAAGAAAAGAATTGTTGAAGACTAATTTTGTAGTAAAATAGCACTTATAATTCTGTTTACTTCTACCGACCTTTGACCATTTGGATCTACAAAATTGAAAAGTAGTTGTCAAGTACCACTTGCTACATTGGATATGATTAAAAAGCCACAAAATGTATGATGCAAATTTACCTCTCTTTGGCCCAAGAAGTACTAATTGTCACGTTGAAAAGATCTTGGTAAGGCAAAATATTCCTAGGGTTCTACCAACTTCATCATAGGCTATAACAGATGAGTGAATTTCATAAAGGCAATCTTCTGCATAAATCAAATGGAGATGCAAGAATATCATTAATAGCAAAGCGTTCAAACTCAAAGATAACATGACAAAGCACCCTACATTCTATGTTGTCCATTAATTTATGGATGGTTGGATGATAAAAATCACATTATACAAAACATTTAATATTTGAGAAATATTTTCTATCAAAAAGAAGTACTCTATCATTTAAAGTCTTTATTTTGGCTAGACTTCAAAAAAAAATGTACTAAACTTGGAGTATCGACTTTTTATTCTTAAGAAATTTAAATTTTTAGAGGATGAGCTTTGATAAGGTTGCTTAATTATAACAAAGAGGTCATGGTTTTGAAACATAAAAATAGTTTCTTCGCATGTAGGGGTAAGCCCGTGTACATTTAATCTTCTTCAGACTCCTGCAATGCTCAAAGTTTCATGTAGGGAATGAACTTATATTTTTGTAAATAAGGTCCACGACTCTTTGTTTAGTAACTTGTTTGTATGTAATTAATTATCTTTGTTCTCAATTAACCACTAGATAGCCAGCATCTTCATCACCTTAAGGGAGTAAGCTAGAAAGGCAAGGCAAGGAATGAAGTAAATGATGTGGCTTAACTTATCCTACCTATTAATAAAGATAAAAATGGTAAGGCAAGGAATGAAATAAAGAGTTTTCAAATCTAGGGGAGAGAGAGAAAAAAAAAGGAGGAAGAGGAAGAGAAGATGAATAGGAGGGGCAAATAGAAAGCTTGAAAAGGGATGTTTATTGTCTTGAATTGAAATTCTAAACTCTATGGTATGTTTATTGTCACAAATCAGCGCTATTGTCATAAATCAGCGCTAGCCCTTGTATGCATTTTTACCATGGTTTTGATATTAAGATTTGGTACTTCTTGGTCTTATAATTATCTTGCAGTCTTGAAGATTTTTGGTTTCTTAATCAAGCTTGTAAATTAAGAGTTTTTTTTTCATTATTTCAATTTCTGCAACTCTTTAAGAGAGAAGTCTATATTATTAGAGTAAATTTTCCTAGTAAACTAGTTATCTACAAAACTAAAGGTATAACTTGTTGGATTACGGAATGAAAATCCCAATCTAATTGGAATAAAATGGCAGCGGAAACAAAATAAATCTATTCCATAACCCAACAAGGATCACATGCGTTTCATAAAAACGAAAGAAGGATAAACGAAAAATATTACCTTTTGTTGATCAGTATATAATCCGTATGTTCTTGTGTTAGATTTGCTCGGATCTTCAAAGGTGCTGCCTTCAAAAAGACGACCACCCTCTACAAGTATCCACACACGAACAAGTATCCACACACGAACGGACACCAAAATAGTTTTTGAATGCTAGTTCAACAAGTCCATTTTTCACAAAAACGAACCATGGTTTCCAACTCTCTGTTTATCTATTTTTAAGGAAAAAGACACGACCCTTCAAATGCCCCAATAGACACGACCTTTTAAATGCCCCAATAGACATTAAAAATGTATATATCATATATATATATATATACACACACACACAAGTCTGCTAGGGGTTTTTGGTTAACTAGGATTTTAATTAATATTTATTTAAAACTCCTTTTAAATAATGACAATTTAAACCCTAATCCTTACCAAATAAGGAATTTATATTTTTTAACCAAAAACCTTTATGGATTATTTCCTTATCCAATAAGAAAATATAACAAATTAATTACTTGTCATAATTTAAATTATGAATTTAAATTTTCTCAAA
Source organism: Calamus simplicifolius (assembly GCA_900491605.1). Lineage (NCBI taxonomy): Eukaryota > Viridiplantae > Streptophyta > Magnoliopsida > Arecales > Arecaceae > Calamus > Calamus simplicifolius. The sequence continues at coordinate 5,070 of UESW01002210.1, read as the reverse complement.
ATTAATCTTGAATCTAAATGATAACTAATTATTATTTGTAATTTTAAATAATCTCATCATTTTAAATTACTATAGAGAGTAACAAACCGTAACCATTATTGTCCGTTCTTAGTGTGCGACCCTATAGGTTCAATTAACATTGGCAGTAGGCCTAAATCACATTTTGATCCTACAAGTCATAAGCGGCCTCTAGCAAGACATTATGACTACCCAAGTTAAATGAAAAGCTCACGTTCCGAGACAACCTTAAAGTAGCTAATGACATAATCCTTTTGCCACATGATATCTTGATAGAATATAATGCATGGAAAAAGTCAACATTATATCGCTCTATCTTTAATTTCTCGAAACCCAATTAGACTGACTAAACAAATGATATTGATCTCCATCAATTCATTTGAGCACGGCCACGCGTTTCTCAGTCTCAATCATCGAGGGGCCCAGAGATATCTCTCTTATAATAAGAGGGACAAATTCCATCTTAATCACTCATATCTCACTACATGATTCGTGTTATGTCTAAGCATAATCTTTATAATCATCCGGTTAAAGACAACGTTTGATTATGTCAAAACATAATATTCCTCATGTTGAGAACTATAGCAATCTCAGGTCCAAGGATTTAATGACATAACTACTAGAGATTAACTTATGACTTTGATCCATGTATTAATCTTAAGGTGGGTCTTGTCCAATATTTATTCTCAACAAATACATATAAATTTGATTTGTATCTCATACACATATTCATCCCATGAATATCAATCAAATTTCATACTAATCTTAATTTATTGTTATTCCCACAACAATAACCGACATTTAGAATAATTAATAATATTATTCAAGGACATTATTATATAATAAACATGCAAATTATGATAATAGTAAATGCTCATAAATATTCAAAATACCATGTCCATACAATAGGCCTAGGGCACTATTACTAACAATCTCCCACTTGCACTAGGCCCACTCATCAATGTATCTAATACCTATGAACCTAGCATGACGATCATGCTTTGCTTGTGGTAGAGGCTTAGTCAATGGATCAGCAACATTGTCATCTGTTGGAACTCTGCATATTTTTACGTTACCTCTCTCAATGATTTCTCGAATGAGATGATAATGCCTAAGAATATGTTTGGATCGCTGATGTGACCTAGGTTCCTTTGCTTGTGCGATAGCACCATTATTGTCACAATGAACATCAACAGGATTTGTGATGCTAGGAACCACTCCAAGGTCAGTAATGAACTTCTTGATCCAAACTGCTTCCTTTGCTGCATCAGATGCTGCTATGTATTCAGCTTCAGTTGTAGAATCAGCAACAATGCTTTGCTTCGAACTTTTCTAGCTAATAGCACCACCATTTAAACAAAACACATATCCTGACTGCGATCGGAAATCATATTTGTCAGATTGAAAGCTTGCATCTGTGTAACCACTTACAACCAGATCATCTTCCAATCCGTCATACACCAAGAACACATCTTTAGATCTTCTCAGATACTTAAGAATGTTCTTGACAGCCGTCCAGTGACTCTCACCGGGATCTGACTGATATCTACTCGTTATGCTTAAAGCATAAGAGACATCTGGTCTAGTGCACAACATAGCATACATGATAGATCTTATTGCTGAAGCATAAGGAATCTTACTCATGCGCTCTCGCTCATCTTTTGTGTTAGGACACTGAGATTTGCTAAGTGTAATACCATGAGACATAGGCAAGTATCCTCTCTTGGAATCTTGCATACTGAACCTTTTCAGTACTTTGTCTATGTAAGTACTTTGACTTAGACCAATCAGCCTCTTAGATCTATCTCTATAGATCTTTATCCCTAGGATATAGGCAGCTTCGCCTAAGTCTTTCATTGAGAAACATTTCCCTAACCAAGACTTGACACTCTGCAAGGTAGGGATATCATTCCCAATGAGTAAAATGTCATCAACATATAAGACCAGAAATACAATGGCGCTCCCACTAACTTTCTTGTAAACACAAGGTTCATCTTCATTTTTGATAAATCCAAACTCTTTGACTGATTCATCAAAACGAAGATTCCAACTCCGAGAAGCCTGCTTCAAACCATAAATGGATCTTTGAAGCTTGCATACTTTACTAGAATTCTCAGGTTGTACAAAACCCTCAGGTTGTGTCATGTACACATCCTCAAGTAAGTTTCCATTAAGAAACGCAGTTTTAACATCCATTTGCCAAATCTCATAGTCATAATATGCAGCAATGGCAATGAGAATTCTAATAGACTTAAGCATGGCTACAGGTGAAAAAGTTTCATCATAGTCTATACCATGAGTTTGTTTGAAACCTTTTGCAACTAGCCTTGCTTTGTAAGTATGCACTTTACCATCCATGTCAGTTTTCTTTTTGAAAACCCATTTGCACCCAATGGTCTTTGTACCTTCAGGTGGCTCAATCAAGGTCCATACCTGATTATCATACATGGATTGGATTTCAGACTTCATGGCCTCTAACCATTTCTCAGAGTCTGGATCTAACATAGCCTCTTGATAGGTAGTAGGTTCATTTTGATCCACTAACAATACATCATGATTATCAGTCACAAGAAATCCATATCTCTCGGGCTCATGACGTATCCTATCAGATCTACGTAATTTTGTGCTACAGGTGGTGTGTCAACAATGGTTTGTTGACTTTGAGCATCCACAGGCGGTTCAATGTTATCTTGTGGTTCTCGAATTTCTTCGAGTTGTACCTTGCTCCCACTGGTTCCTTTAGAAATAAATTCCCTTTCTAGAAAGACACCATTCCGAGCAACAAACACTTTGTTCTCAATGGGATTGTAAAAGTAGTATCCTTTAGTCTCTTTAGGATACCCCACAAAAAAACATTTGTCAGACTTGGGTTCCAGCTTATTTGAAACTTGACGTTTTACATAAGCTTCACAACCCCAAATCTTAAGAAAAGACAAACTGGGCTTTTTACCAGTCCACATCTCATATGGCGTCTTTTCAACCGCTTTGGTTGGAACTCGATTTAGTGTGAACGCAGCTGTTTCAAGTGCATAACCCCAAAAGGTAAGTGGAAGATCCGTTAGACTCATCATAGATCGAACCATATCTAATAAAGTTCGATTCCTTCTTTCAGACACACCATTCCATTGTGGTGTTCCAGGAGGAGTTAGTTGTGGAATGATTCCACAACTTCTAAGATGGTCATAAAAATCTTGGCTCAAATATTCTCCACCTCGATCAGATCGAAGTGCCTTGATTGTCTTGCCAAGTTGGTTTTGTACTTCATTTTGAACATTTCAAATGATTCAGATTTGTGTCTCATCAAGTAGACATAACCATATCTACTGAAGTCATCAGTAAATGTAATGAAGTACTTGTAACCTCCTCTGGCATCTGAACTTAATGGTCCACATACATCTGTATGTATTAGGCCCAATAATTCATTGGCCCTTTCACTGTGTCCAGTAAAGGGATCCTTTGTCATCTTACCCAATAGACAAGATTCACATGTATCATATGATTCAAAATCAAATGAGTTCAAAAGTCCATCTTGATGGAGTTTTGATATGCGTTTCTCATTTATATGGCCAAGGCGACAATGCCAAAGATAGGTTGAATTTAAGTCATTGGACTTAAATTTCTTGGTAGTTATGTTATAGACAGAAGAATTGTTGGATTTTTGAAGATTCAAAACATAAAGACCATCTAGTAATTCGGCATTTGCATAGAACATGTCTTTATGATAAATGGAGCAATTATTATTCTTAATAATAAAAGAAAAACCATCATTATCCAAACAAGAAACTGAAATAATATTCCTACACATTGTAGGAACATAAAAGCAATTGTTCAAAACTAACAAAAGCCCACTGGGCAAAGAAAGTTCGTAACTTCCTACAGCTAAAGCAGCAACTTTTGCTCCATTGCCTACTCGAAGATCAACTTCGCCCTTCTTCAGTTGTCTACTCCTTTTAAGCCCCTGCACATTTGTGCAAATGTGAGATCCACATCCAGTATCTAATACCCAGGAACTAGAAGGAGAAAATTAATCTCTATAACATAAATACCCTGAAGAACCGGTCTCACCAGTCTTCTTCTTCTTCTTTAGATCCTCCAAATACAGCTTGCAGTTTCTCTTCCAATGACCAGGTTCATTGCAAAAGAAACAGACACCCTCCTTTGGGGCTTTAGCCTTGGGTTTAGGATTGGGCTTGGGTTGAGCATTGGACTTTCCAGCCCTTCCCTTACCCTTTCCTTTTCCTTTCTTCATAAAACCCTTTCCCTTTTGAACCATCAGAACATGGCCAGGCTTGGACTTAATATTCTGTTCAGCAGTTTTAAGCATCGTATGCAGCTCAGAAATTGATTTGTCCATTTCATTCATGTTATAGTTCATGATAAACTGGTCATAACTATCAGGAAGTGAATTTAGGATCAAATCTGTTGCCAACTCTTGGCTCAATGGAAATCCAAGCCTATCAAGGTGCTCAATATAGCCTTTCATTTTCAACACATGAGCGCTAACTGAAGCACCCTCAGCCATTTTGCAAGAGTGCAATGCCTTGGTAGTATCATACCTTTCTTGCCTTGCTTGTTGCTGGAACATTTCCTTTAGATTGACAATCATATCATAAGTTTCCATGTTTTCCAAATCTTTCTGAAGTTCAGAACTCATGGTAGCTAGCATCAAGCATGCAACATCAATAGAGTCATTATGATGCTTCTCATAAGCATTCTTTTCAGCTCTAGAAGCATTATCGGCTGGTTCTTCAGGGTGAGGTTGATCCAGGACATAAAGCTTCCTTTCTTGTTTGAGAACAATTCTCAAATTTTGAAACCAGTCAAGGAAGTTAGTCCCAGTAAGTTTGTCCTTCGCAAGGATTGATCGCAGTGACATAGTAGAATTGTTATCATTGTTGGCCATCTACAATAAATGCAAAGTTCGTTAAGTATTTTGATTATGAAAAACTCCCACTAAATTAACAACCCTCAATAATAAAATCATATTAATTTAGTGAGCTAAGATCCATATTTATACTCAACTTTAAGTCAGCTTTGGCATGACACTTAAAA